>JAVJIF010032128.1:0-276451 GCA_038442645.1 Agave tequilana | reverse complement strand
GGCTGAGAGTACTCTCTCAGCCTGCGGTGACGTGGCTCGAGTTGTCACCTCACTGACTTGCGGCCCGCTTTTAGGGAGAAGTTAAATTACCAATACCCTTATGATAACTTTTCCTTATTGTTTATTATTATTTTTTTCTCCCTTTTATTTTGCCGCTCTTTATAGGATATAAATTACTTTTCGCCTTATTTCTTTACCTCTTTTTTTGAAAGATGTAGTTTCTCCTTTTCAGCCTGGGATAAATTTTTTTTTGAAAATATAAAATCTTTTCAGATCAATGTTTTCAGCCTGCGATAAAATTCTACTTTATAGTTTAATTTTTTTTGTATATAATGTAGTCAGAGTCTTGGTCGCATTGTACATTTAAACTGCGACCTTAGTCAAAGTCTTTGGTCGCAGTGTACATGGTGAAATGCGACCAAGGTCGCAGTGTTGTTATTGATAAAGATAGCCAGCAACTGCAATCTAGGGTTGCATTACATGGACTGCGACTTTGGTCGCAGTACGTTAAGTAATTATTTTTTTTGAATATAATGTATTCAGATCTTTGTCGCAATGTACATTTAAACTGCGACCTTAGCCAAAGTCTTTTTTGTCGCAGTGTACATGGTTAAATGCGACCAAGTCGCAGTGTTGTTATTGATAAAGATAGCCAGCAACTGCAATCTAGGGTTGCATTACATGGACTGCGACTTTGGTCGCAGTACGTTAAGTAAGTGTTGTTTTATTAAGTGTTGTTTTTTGGATTAAGTCATTTTTTGAATCTAAATGAAAATGAAAAGTTGTTTGTTGTCTGATGCGACTTGGAGTCAGTCCGTGAGACGCGACCTGTCATAAGATTTTATGAGATCTTTTAACGTCAAGTCTATGTTGACGAACCCCGCACCATTCGTTGTTTCCCGAAGCGGTTGTCTACGCGTCGGTTCTTCATTGGGTTTAGGCGTTAATGTCTTTTAATGCCAACCGGCGCTGGCGGTTGGAGACGATTAATGCCGACGATTCTGATTAATGAACCATTAAATATGGTTATTATGGGCTGCCTATAAATAGGGCTCACCCTCTCCCTTTAACAGTCCATAATTAGACTGTTTTCTTTCGAGAGCAATTGCTCTGAGAATTTTCGTCTTCTTCAGAGTCTCTAACAGGGGCCTGCCTCCATGGATGAAGATGACCCTATTGACGAACTTGATCGATGTTCGTCCATAAGGGAAGAAGTCATAGACCTCATCGTCCACAAGGGAAGAAGTCATGGTCCTCGTCGTTCACAAGGAAGAAGTCATGATCCCTGACGAGGACTTAATCCTCACCGAGATCTGCTCTGACTTGATGCACCAGTCAAGCTTGCTGGTAACGGATGGTCAGAGTGGTATGGCGGCGGGGGATGTGGTGGATATAGTGGTGGGTAGCATACCTTGTGAGGTCTCACTCTCCCTCTCTTACCCCAGAAGTCACATCGGAAACTCCATGCTCACTGGATAATCTTCTGGTGAAGAGATGTTCATAAACGAAAGATTCTGCTGCCACCAGACCTACCTCCAGGAGAAGATTGCTCTTAGTAGTCAACAAGGCTCTTCTTGGCTCTTTTGATGTTTTGTCTTCTTGGCTACTTTGATGTTTAGTCTTCTTTGTAACACTCAATCTTATTGATTCTGCTGCCACCAAGACCTGAAGAAGAAGATTTCTCTTAGTCAACAAGGGATTTTTTGATGTTTAATCTTCTTGGCTACTTTGATGTTTAGTCTTCTTTGTAACACTCAATCTTATTGATTCTGCTGCCACCAGAGCTCAAGAAGAAGATTGCTCTTAGTCAACAAGGGATTTTTTTTGATGTTTTAGTCTTCTTTTGTACTGCTGTATTTGTAACACTTCAATCTTATTGTATAAGAGATCGTTTTGTATCATTTGCACATTCCTGGAGATAAATGCCTGGACATAAATAAAAGCTATTTGTTTTTTTTAATAAACTACGAACTTTTTCGCAGCCATGCATTGCAAAGAAAACAACTATGATCATAGATGACACTGCGACCAGGTCGCATAAGATACATTGCAAACAGTAACTACTGTGACCAGGGTCGACACTGCGACAAAGACTGCGACTAAGCAACTGTTGCGGTGACGTGTCACATCGTCCCAGTGTTGTTGTTGATTAAGACTGAAAACCAGCAATACCGACCAAGATTGGAGATTATTTTTTTAAGACTGCGGCCATCAACTGCGACCAAAGTCGCAGTGTTGTTGTTGATTATTTATAAAGACCACCACTGCGACCAAGGTCGCAGTGATGTTGTTGATTCGTAAAGACCAGCAACTGCGACCAAGGTCGCTTTGTATTTTATTAAGACTAAACGCAACAACTGCGATCTAGGTCGCAGTTTATTTTATTAATATTAAGGTCAGAAACTGCGACCAAGGTAGCAGTGTTGTTGTTGAGTAAGACTAAAGTCCAGCAACTGCGACCAGGGTCGCAGTGTATTTATTAAGTCTGCGTCCAGCAACTGCGACCATGTCGCAACCTTTCATTTTAAAAATTTTTAAGGGTGAAGTAATATAATTATTAACTGCGACCAAGGTCGCAGTGTTGTTAAGGATAAAGATGGTCGCAGTGTACATGGTTAAATGTGTCCAAGGTCGCAGTGTTGTTGTTGATAAGATGGCCAACAACTGCAGTCTTAGGTCGCTTTAACATGGACTGCGACATTGGTCGCAGTACGTTAAGTAAGTGTTTTCCTTTAGATTAACATGCATAGCGACCAAGGTCGCCGGTTCTTGTTTTATTAAGTGTTGTTTTGGATTAAGTCATTTTTTTGAATCTAAATGAAAATGAAAAGTTGTCTGTTGTCTGATGCGGTCAGAAACTGCGACCAAGGTAGCAGTGTTGTTGTTGATTAAGATTAAAGACCAGCAACTGCGACCTTGGTCTCATTGTATTTATTAAGTCTGCCTCCATGGTCGCAGTATTTCAACCGATACATAGTAGTAAAAAATGTAATTCACACAAATAACTTTAGAAAACAGATTTATATATATTTAAAAAGAAAAACTCCCATAAATAACTCAATTTGATTTTATATATTTAAAAAGAAGAAACAAAATACAATTTTTTAACTTCTAATCGTCGTCATCACCATAGTAATCAGATTCGTCGTCAAGAGTCATGCTTTCGTCTTCTGTATCGCTTTCGTCTTCTGTCTCTTCCTCCTCTTCAGGTACAGTCTCATCGTCGCTTTCTTCCTCTTCATGTTTGTGTTTTGGTTCATCAATGAACTCCCAGAAAGGGTCGTCTGTATCAAGCTCAGATTCTGCTGACCATAGCGAGACATTGTTTCAGAACTAACATAAAATCATCATTTGATGATTGGCTTTCTTCCGGTGAAGACGGTGGTGATGGTGAAGACATTGTTTGAATGTATTGGCTTCTTTCCGTGAAGAGGATGGTATGTTTTAATCCTTTGCTCATGACCCTTTATATATTTTTAATCCCGGAATTCCAAAAGGTTTAAGCTCTCGGACCACGTGAATATCTCTCAATATATTTTCTATCTTTTCCCAAAAATTGTATACTTCCTAAGTGACTGTTCAGTTATCCAAACACAGTTTAAAAGTTAATACACTATAACTTTAAATTACTTTGAACTCCAAAACAGTACATTATTGCGACCAAGTCGCATTGGGAACTGATAAATGATTAACTGCGACCATAAATTGCATCCGTAGTAGGATTGCGACTATGGTCGCAGTGTTTAAGAGCAGCAGTCGCAGTTTGGATATGTAATTAAAAGAGCTTATAAGTTAATATATTGAGAAAGAGACCTTACAAAAAAATAGAATTAAAAGCTTTTAAAAGAAGACAAAATATAATTGAATATCAGAAGATCAGGAAATCCTAATCCTCGTCATTATCACCATCATAAGCAGATTCATCGTCTTCATTCTTCTGCTCTTCCTCTTCATCACTTATTTCCTCATCATCTTGCTGGTTTTGAGGTTTTTTTTTTCACCGATGAACTCCAGAATGGATCGTCTCTATCAAGCTCTTCGTCTGACCCGTTGCTAGGAAGCGAGCGTACAGCATCAGAGGACATGCTTTCATCAAGCATGTCTCCGTCAAGTGGCAGAGGAATAATGTCTTCTTCACTAACCCACATGAAAAATTCATTATCATCATGATAGGAGGATCAGTTTATACATTATTTGATGTAGTGAGATAGTCAAAAGGAGTGAAGTCCAGACTGGTATCAGATTCACTAGAATATCCTAAAGACAAAGGACCGGTGGGGGATTGATTGAAGTTGAATTCTGAGTGTTCAGAGGAAGAAGATGGGAAAGACATGATTCAAGAATGAATTTTTTTTTGGAAGTTTTTGAAATCAAATTGAAAAGGAGAGCAAATTATAGTTTTTTAGGTATGAGGTAATATATTAGTTACAAGCTTTATATAAAGGTGAATATTGTGGAAGAACATGATAGTAATAATAATTGTTACAGGTGAGGGTGGAGTATGGTAGGAAGTGGTAAAAAAAATTAAATATTTAATTGAAGACTTATTGCTGGAGAATCCGAAGTACAAATTAACTTTTATAGAATTGTTTGGCTATATCTTTAGATTACGTATGGTGCACATCTTTCCTTTCGAGATTAACATTAGTGCATATCTTTTTTTCTAGACTGGTGTTGTATCACGGTAGATATAATATTAATTACTTCTTTTACGGAGGCATGAGAAAGAAGATTGCGAATTTGGTCGCAGTACCGAAGGAGGTCGCATTGCTATGCGATAGCATTTTTTGTCTTGTATTCTTTATTCTGTATTAAGTCTGCGACCATGGAATGTTTTTTTACTTTTGAATGCTAGAAGTCGCAGTCGTCATTTAAAAGGGGTATTTTTGTCCTTTGATTCACGATTGTTTAGGCGGATTTTTTATTTTTTTGTGGCGCCCTATATTCAGCCACGTCCTGCAGGCTGAGAAACTCTCTCAGCCCGCAGGCTGAGGTACAGATTCCCCTATATATATATATATATATATATATATATATATATATATATTATATATATATATATATATAAAATAAACTGAATAGATATTACATGGAGCATACACAACTGTGTCCGCTCTGGCCCTTTAATAGATATTAAACATAACATATACTTATTATTGCCAGCTGTATTTGCTGAAACAGAAGTCGGTACATAACAAATCCAGATATTTCAAATATTCATTTACCCCCTGCATCAATTAGTGTTGCATGCACTATGTTGTCATTTTTTTCCTTTAAAAAAAAAAAGAAAAAGAAGAGGAAGGAAAGAAAATAGAAAATACATATGTTGTCATCGGGTAGCTTATTGTGACCCATTCTCACTATCATTGACATGACGTTTATTCCTTTAGGATAATTTGGCCTATTCGTCAAAGCATCAGCAGGAGAAGTTGGGCCCCAAGTTTGATAAGTTAGAAAAGGGACAGATGATGAGTCAGCAGCCAAGAATGAAAAGGCCACAGCTTCTTTATTCCCAAAAAAGAGGGAAAAAAAAAAATTCGCTCCAATGCTTCTCACTGTGGGGTTTTCCCAAACCTTAAACCACACAATTCTCACCCAAATGCCTGCGTGTGGGGCCCAGGACAGGGACGGTCATAAGAAGAAGAACCTTGCAGCTTTCTCCTTCTCTCTGCTTCCCTCTTCTTTCTCTTCCAAAAACCAAACAGAATTGATTTGGATTTATGATATTCTTTCTTAGTTTTAATCGTGCATTTGGCGTTTGAGAAGGAGAAATATAAAACATAGGCATCTACTTGTATACATGGAATAAGATTTAATTCATGTTATTACTACTATTATTGAGATAACAAGGGCTATCTCAAATTGACTTTGCCAAAATTTGGAATAATGTGTGTATTCTTTTAAAGAATAATATTAAGATTAGAATCATATAATATAAAAATATCCTCAGTAATATACACAATTCTCAGTTTTGTTCAGCTGATTTAACGCCCTGCATCCCTTAAGTATCAATCAGAGAAACACTTAATCATTAAATAATTTTTCAACATAAATTGAAGCCCTTTGGAGATAGGAAACCTAATGAATGATGATATTTTTTATTAAAAAAAAGAACTGCTGAAGAAAGTTTCTTCTTTGGTGGTGTACGTTCTTCAATTTCGATAGATTTACACTTCATGAGCACTAGGTGAAACAGTGACACTATATTTTAAAAAGCCTGACGCACATTTGGACTGAACAAAAGCTTGAACTCTAGTTTAAAACACTCATGTGGGCTTTGAATATGAGCTAATCTGTTCGCAGTATATTTTTATGCAAAGCCACATAAAATTTAAGACCAAATGTGGATCTGTAGTTTACATCAGTGTTTTTTGTACTGTGAACTTCGGCCCAGTTGGGATTTAAATTGATCCTTTACTAATATATGGAAGTGGCCCACAACTTGCAACTAGTAACTAATCCCTGTGAGCCCAGTAAGAAGTCCAATGGAAAACTAGCATGCAAGAATGAAGAAACATCTAAAATCTACTTTGCATTCAACAGCTTAAAAAGTTCACTAAAAAAGATTTCAGTGAATCTGATCACATTCTCATTAGTCATTACTCACTCCTATGTTTCTAATTAAGAAGTCAGACAAAAAAGGAGATTTTGTTGTACCACACGAGAGACACACAGCTGCTTTGAGTTTTGAGTGAGCTCAATTGTGGAAAAAAAAGTTTGCGCAAATCTGTAGTGATCAGATTTTAACCTTTGTCAAGATCACGAGATGTGTTCAGACACCTGAAGACTCCACTTCTCTATGCCAATAGGAGAGGATCCTTGTATTGGTCGTTGGCGTCCCGAAGAGTCGTGCGGCTCCAGGTGACTGATGGCCGATTAGATATGGGCTCGGGGCAAGCTCCGAGGCTTTTCTCTCTTGCATGTCAGGCTTGTAAGTGAGCTAGGCTCACTAGCAGAGTAGTGGAGCCTCCAGGTGTCTGAACACTTGTCGTGATCCTAAAGAAGGTCAAAAATCTGACCACTACAGATGGACTATCCGCCTCCTTCTCGGAGTCTTCGAGTGAGAAGGAAGGGAAAACAACTAATCTCATCTTATGGCATGATTTTGTGCTGAGTAGTCGAAGTAAAACTCTTGCACTTAGATAACTGGAGAAGGCTAGAGAGCACTTTGGGGCACCTCTTCGTAATCCTGTATTTAATGTCGTGTCTGTAAAGACTAATAAAATTTGCGTCATATGCCTAATCCGTGTGCGCTCTAGGCAAATAGCCGTCGCTTGAAAGCCATCTGAGTGAGTTGGGATATGCGCAGCGGTTGGAATTTAGAGACAGCTGGCGTGTGAAATGACATTTTAGCCCTAAGCCATCATTGTGGTGATATCAACATCTGTCTTTAAATTGGAAGAAAACTTGAACGCTTCTGCTTTTCACAAACCCTAAATTTCTTTGAACTTTCTGCCTTTTCGTTTCCCCTTTATTTCTGATCTTTGAATCTTCTTTGGGGGAACAGATTGTGGTTTATGTTTCTCCCTTTTGTTCTCTCGTTTGGGAGAGTGACTGGTTTCGCCCCGAATAGCATCCTCAATCTGTATGTAATTTTGAGCTTGAGAGAGGATGTCCCTCATCCTGGTGACTTCATGCTTCACCAAGTGTTTATAGAAAGAGTGAAAAACTTGCAGCCTACTGATAAACACTGCAGCAACCATGTCGTCGTTGCATTTATACACCAAGTCCATCTGGCTCTAGAAATAACTGACATGATTCTTGAGGCTCTCTCCGGGCTTCATCTTAATTGTAAGGAGGTGATTGTTGTTCCTCTTGAGCTCTTGCTGAGAAGCGTATTGGTAATACAAAGCCTGCTTCACCTCTTCGAAGCCCCAAAATTTGTGCCTCGGGAGAGAGTAGAACTAGTCGTAGGCGGCGTCTTTGAGAAAAAGAACACGCGATTCAAGAGGAAGTCATCATGAGGGTAGGCTGCCATCTTGTCTTGATACTGCCAGAGGTGTTGATGGGATCGATCGCCCCAGAGTAGTATTCAAAGTTCGGCATCACAAACTTCTTATGGAAGCGGTGATAAGTGATTTCCTCTGAGAGTGGTTAGTCGGAGGTTCTCAGTCCGCAAGGCTCTGCCTCTTTTTGGAGTTGTTGACTAGCCTCCTCGATTCGCCTCCGGACAATCTCCTCAATGTCCTCAATGCAAGGGACCATCGGAGCTTTGTGGAGGCGAGAATTCTCGGAGTGCTTGCATCACTCGATTCAGATCTGGCTCGCCTCTGATTGCTCTCAGAGTGGGTGGTCTCCGCGGTGAGAGGTGGTGACAGTAAGCCCGAGACCCTTCTGTCCCCTCATTCCTTATGGAGTAGGACTTCCGAAAGATCTCAATCTGAGTTGCAAGTTGATTTGGATGCAGGCGACCGCGTCTCTCTCTAGAGCGACCCTCTCATGTTCACAAGCCGCTTCCTTCTGTTGCTCGTCCAATTGCCTTTGGAAGCTAGCGAGTATTTGGAGGAGTTCTCCTCAAGTGGAGAGCTGAATTTCATGCTCCTTGGTCCCTGCCTCTGGCGCAACAACCAGAAAAGATTGTTTTTCCCTGACATCCTTGATGTGAACCTCGAGGTGGGGTGATGAGAGGTGGTGGCTTGGGATGGCTCTTCCTTGGTGGAGCTATTTCGTTTAGCGAGACTTTTTGAGGAAGGGTTTGAGAAAGGAAAGAAATTTGAGTGCGGATTCAAGATCTCAATGAAAGCACCAAAATGTGAAGGGAAATTTTAGGAGTATTTCTCCACACCACGAGTTGTAAGTGAATGGACATATTCAAGCAATCGGAGACAACAACAAATTACATAGAAAACCCGAAAGAGAAAAACCATGAGAGGAGAGAGAGAGAATTCACTATAGATCTGAGAATTAAAATGAATTCAGTAAGGTGATCTGCGATTACCAATTCAGGGTTTCAGATCTGAAAACACCTAGAGGGGGGTGAATGGTGTATATGCTAATCTAGAAACTAAGTGCGCTAAATGCGGAAGTTAAAACAAATATTGCAACACACTTAGTACAATACACAAGTGTAGCCGAATTCCCCGTGAAGGGCTCTGGACTAACTCCTCTTGATTCCTCTAGATATGGGTTGAGGTGCTATATGAAGCTCTTGTGGTTAAGTATAAGTGAGGCACACACACAAGCAATCCAAGCATATAATGAATAAGCAATATGAATCATGCAAGGACAACACAAGCAAATAGATATGTATGATATGAATGATGCTATGCACAATATAAAGAGAGAGAGTTAGAGAGACAATGGATCAAACGCAAACACAAAGATTGTTTCGAGTTCGAGCCCCTAGCTCTACGTCCCCCCCGCCTTCACCGAGAAGGATTTCTAATCCACTATACTCCCACCGAGGGACCTCCACCGAGGAGGATTTGTTACAACACAAGGAGTACCGAACTCCTCTCTCAAACACTGTCTCACAACCGAGGGGTAGGCCCGTAGCCAAATAACAACCAACACCTCTACCGAAAAGGGTTTACAAACCAACTCCACCTCTCACTAGAGGGAGCAAACACCAATCTCCACCTCTACCAAAGAGGGAGCAAACCAATCACCCGATCAACCTCTACCAAAGAGGGATACAACAAAAGTAAGGGTGTTTACAACAAGTGGTTTCTTTCAACCACAAACAATCTCTCTTACTCTTTTCCTTAAAACAAGATCCTAAATAGATTAGGATAGAAGATAGCTCAAGTGTGAAAAAAAATAAGTGTTTTGATCAAAGAAAATCTCTTGAGAAATACCAATTGATATAGAAATGAAGAACAAGAAACCAATTCCCAAAAAAAAATATTTTCTTTGAAAATAACATAACACTTTAAAAACAAACCAGATTGATCTTTTGGCACTTAAACTCTTTTGAAACTTGTTTAAAACACTTGAATATCAGAGAAATTTTGGCTCTTAAAATCTTGTCTAAAACCATGAAGATGGAGTATTTATAGCCCCAAAACAAAAACTAGCCGTTAGGCTGATCTGGCAGCCTGACAGGCTAGCGGTCGGGCCGGCCCGGCCGACCGCCAACGGTCAGAAATATGACCGTTGGGGCATCCGGTCGACCGCACGGCCGACCGCCCAGATACAGAGAGCAAAGCTCTCTGGTCCGGTCGGCCGCTCGGCCGACCGTCCCTGTGTTTGCCAAACGTGCACAAGCCTGTGCACGTCGGTCGACCGCAAGGGTCGACCGCCTTTGGTACGGTCGACCCGTGCGGTCGGCCGACCTGGCCTGTCAGCCACAATTCTGGGACAGAAACACATGTTAAAAAATGTTGGCCCAAAGGCCTATCACCTTAGTTTTGATGATGATCAACTCATGTAGTTATGTTTACTAATGATCTTGTGTTTAATTAGTGATAGATTCATTATCAAGATCTTAGTAGGTGCATAGCCCAAAAAGGATAAAATGTCAAGATTTGGAGCTAGCACGGTGTGATCCAAGGAGTTTTTGGATCAAGCTTGGACCAAGTCAGAAGATGAGAAGTCTTCAAGTGAAGACTTCAAGAAGATGAAGACTTGTGTCTAGGTATAAGATTTTGTTTTTTGTTTTAGTTAAAAATGTAAAGGATAGAGCAGTTGGTGGATTGCTCAAGTACATATACACACACACTCTTGATTTAGTTTGTTTTAGAAAAGAATTTTAATCAAAAATCAAACATGTATTCAAGTGAAGACTTCAAGTGTTTTTGGTATTTTCATATATACATATCTTTCAACCAAAACAAGTTTATGCTTATTGTCAAAAACATAGATATTTCATCTTGATTGTGTAGTGGATCATATCCATACACACTATGCTTTAAAAGTATATCTTGTTTTTGTATTTGATGAAGATTTAGAAAAACATGTTTTGGAAAAAATATTGTTTTGGAAAAACAGTTTTTATCATGAGCCAAATATTTCCAAGTTACAAAAATAGTCCAAACTTATGTAACATGCCTTGATTTTGTGCAAGCATGTTTGATTATCAAAGTAGATTAGTAAAACTATTTTTGTAGATTTTTAAGTATTTTATGGGATTTTATTTGAGCCAAAAAGACTAACTTTTTAAATCCCAGAAAATTGTTTCAGGCTTCGGATAAGTCGACTTACTACCTTATAGTCGACTAATCCTGAAGTCGGTCGACAGGGTCGGTCGACCGACGTGCACGGACGTGCACGTTTGTCCTGGCAGGATAACGGGCGACCGGGGCGGTCGACCGGAACTGAGAGCAGTGCTCTCTGTTCTTTGGGTCGACCGGGCGGGTCGACCGGAGGCTCCAACGGTCTGATTTTTGACCGTTGGCGGTCGACCGGGCGGTCGACCGGCAGGCCTGTCAGAGCCCCAACGGCTAGTTTTCCAGACTCTATATAAAGGGTCATTTGGGGGCTGTTTTCTACAAGATTTGGGGATAGTTTTAGAGCCAGTTTTTCCCACTCTTTTCAGAAGTTTTTCTCCACAAAATTTAGAGCCAATACTTCTAATTAAAAGGAAAGTTTTATCAAGAGTGTAAAAGTGATTTCTTTGAGTTTTCCTCCACCATTCTCTTCTTATTTTTCTCACACAAACACTTGAGCTATCCATTGATTATTCATCCTATAGGTTGTTGTAGTGAGAGCTTTTATTGGTGATCAAAGTGTTTAGATCACCAAGAGATCATTTCTTGTACTTTGAGGAGGCGGACGTGTGTGTCCGCGTTGTTTCGAGTTCGGGTGCGAACTCCGTGTTTGAGGTGCGGCCTCGGCGAGCTAGTGAGCTTGCGTGTGTACGGGACTAAGGAGTCCGAGGGATTGTAGGTGTTGCGGCACCGAGGAGAGATCCATTGGGATCTTGCATAGTGGAAATCCTTCGTGTGTCGAAGGCGGGGATGTAGAGCAAGTGTGCTCGAACCTCGAAACATACCCTTTTGTTTGCGATTGCTCACTCTCTCTCTTTGTCTCTTTTATATCTTGCATGCTTTATTGTCTACCTTTATATGCTTGATATATTCATTGTGCTCATATTGATATACTTGCTTGGGATTGTTTGCTAACACTTGTATTCAACCAAGAGAGCCAACGCGGCACCTCAACCCATTCAAGGGGAATCTAGAGGAGTTTGTCCAGAGCCCTTCACGGGAAATTCGGCAACACTCTTGTGTTATACATAGTGTTTAGTGTAAAGATTTAATTAGGTCATAATTGTTTTTTAGCTTCCGCATTATTTGCATCATTCATCATTTAGTGACCATTAGATTAGCCTTCACCTATTCACCCCCCCTCTAGGTGAACCTACAAAAAATATTTCTAAAAATTCTTTTAAGTCTTGTAAAATCCTCAAAAATAGTTTTATCATTTTGCATTGATACATAAACATGTGATAAAAAGTTTAGCTCAAATATTAAGCATATGAAACTATTTTTGTGTTTTAACATTTTTACCAAAAACCAAAACATGTATTTTATCAAACTTTGATTTTTCTCAATAGGAAATCTGATTTTCCCTAAAACTCATGAATAGACATATCAAAATAAGTTTGTTTAAGATATGAAGCATGTATGTATATCGAACACATATAATATACATAAAAAACCATTTAAACTTGTTTTGATCTAAACTATTCAAACATAAAAACGTGTGTGTATTGTGCACTTGAGCATATCAACTATTCTTATCTTTACACATGGATCTAAACATACTAAACTAAAACTAGGATACCTAAGTCTTCTTAATGATCTTCATCTTCAAGTCGACTCGATCCCAACGTGATCCACCGAGTGCAAAGGTATGATCTTGATGCTCGGGCACTGGAATCACCATGTGAAAGCTTCCAAACTCCTCTTTTTGAGCATCACCAACTAATATCTTGATCAATGATCTGAAACTAAAATCACAAGATTATTAGTAAACATAACTATATGAGTTAATCATCATCAAAACTAGAGAGGAAGGCCTCCGGGCCAACAATCTCCCCCTTTTTGATGATGACAAAACTCATGGAGTTATATATGCATGGATTAAAGTTGAGCTTCAAAGAAGCTCCCCCTTAACTCATGCATAACAAATAAACATAAATATGCAATGAATATTAAACATGAAACATGCATAGATATGCATAAACAATAAAAAGGCTCTAGATACACAATGAAATGTTCAAAAACAAAACATGTTCTAGATACCAATTAAATTAAACTAAATTAAACTTAATATATGCAAAACATAAATGTGCATATATAAACTCAAAATCTTTCTCCCCTTTTTGTCAATCATCAACAAAGGGTAAACAATCAAAACAAACCAAAATCTTCTCCACCTTTTTACTACAAAGAAACAATCATCAAGAAAGGGTAAAAGCAAAAACAAATCAAAAAAATTTTCTCCCCTTTTTGTTTGAAACAACGAATCAACAAAGGGTTAATAAAACAAAGTTCTCCCCCTTTTTGTCTAAAACAAAAATAAAGGCAATAAGGGGTTACAATCAATTAGGATATCAATTGAAAATATGTCAAAGTAGCATCTTGATACCAATTGAAAGTAAACAAAAAAAATATTGATACCAATTTTAAGCAAAACACATGAAAATCTTGATACCAATTGAAATTAAACATAATAAATTTTGAATGTCTAACAAAAATTTTGATACCAATTGTAAATATTTTTCATTTTAATCATATGATACCAAGTTGAAACTATTATTTTCTATTCATAAAGCAAGGGAGTGGAAAAGGTAAACCAAATACCAATTGAAATAAAAAAATAAATTTTCTCCCCTTTATGAAATACCAACAAAACACATGCATAAGCTTGTTTAAAAATACCAATTGAAAACTAAATCAATTGAAACAAAGTTGAAGCTCAAGCTTAGCAAAAACAAGATGTATATATGTATGAAAAAAAAGATACCAATTGAAATTGATATTCTTGAAATTGAAAGCATACATACATACAAACATATATGAGTATACAAGAGGTCAAAATTGATACCAATTGAAAGAATTCAATAATACCAATTGAAGCAACAATAATGATCAAGTGTATATATCATATAACTACCACCCAACCATGTTCAAGTTTAAAATGATTTTTATTATAAGGCATACATCAACATGATCTCCCATCCAACCTCCCATGGATGGTAGGGGTTTTCAAAAATAGGTTTGAAAATAGAGTACGTTTGAAAAACTCTACCAAAGTGAAGAATACGAACTAGTTTTGGAAAATTTTGTTAACTAGTACGAAATCCTTCAAGTAAGGAACAAAACAAAATTGTTTTTCATGAAACACATGTGATTCACAAGATCACTAAACACTCAAAATCCATAAAGTCCATAAACTCATGAAAACAAAGTCATGAGAAACCTAATAAAGTGAGTGAACAAGTATTATGTGACACATATCATCATGAAAATATTCAATTAAGCTCGATTTAAATTCCTTAAACATGAAAATATGAAAAACTAAATTTTCATTAAAACAAATTATACTTCAAGGCATATGTATGTTTTGACAACACAAAAGTATACATACATATCCCTAAACACAATTTGAGTCCATAATAAAGATTTGCATGAAAAGCAAATGACTCAAGGGGTATACATGTATATCTTAAGGTTTGACAAAATAAACATATACATGAAGTGAAAACACATGATCATAAAAACATGTCCAAAATAGGGAATACAAGTTAGAATGCATGAATCATCAAAACTAGACTATATTAGAACATCTAATGGGTACAATAAGCATCCAAGCACAAACATATATAAAAATTTATTTGTGGCACACTACATGTACAAGTATAACTTCTAGTCTTAATGAAAACTAACATTTAAACGTATATCAAAATATGAGGCATAAAACGGGACATAAATCAACATGAAAATTATAAACATGATCATTATGTAAATCCACATGTTATTAGAGCTATGATGTGCATAATTGCTAAACAAATGGTGAGAACACAACATATGGGTCCATATAAACATGGGTGATCTCAAGAGCTATACATGCATGTCAATGATCTAAGAGTCATGAAATTTAACATAATAAACTATAAACATCAAAACAAAACAAAAATTATAAACACATATGTGATCATTATGTGTATGCATGTGCATTAGATCTAGGACATACATATTTGTTTAAAAACAAAGTGAGAACACAAAGATAGGTCCATGGTGTCTCAAATAACTAAACATGTATATCACTAATCTAAATCACATTGCATAATCATAATGAGCTATAAAACATGACATGCTATAAATCAATGATGTGAAAGCATGTAAATAAAAACGGGAGTTAGAAATCGATACCAAAACCGATGAAGGCACCTCTCTAGTTCTCCAAACCAATGGTTGTCCTCTCCACCAAACTCCCATTGAAAGTGATGCATCCAAATTTGTTTTCTCTTAAGCACAGAACGCATCCACTCCAAGGCATCGCTACTCTCACGTGATGCGAGAGCCCACCCTACATCAAAAATTTTAGGGGTGGTCTTTGGTACCCATTTTCTTTTGGGTCCATGGGGGTTAGTACCTTCTCTAACCCAAACAAAATTATTTGCTAAATTTGAAACATGTATTCTATCATAACAAAATTTAGCAAGGTGGCCCTTACGTCCACAATGTGTACAAGTGTACACATGAGCATACATGTGATGGGTGTGTCCGTGAGGAGCATGTGTATGCCGTGGAAGGTGTGCATGAAAAGATGAAACTTGTTTCTTTCGAAACAAAGATTCCAAGCGTGTATGCCCAACAACACATTGGTTCAAAGTGGAGCCCAAACAATCTACACTCTTCTTAAGCATGGATATATCTATTTCAATTAAAGAAGAAGTGTGGCATGCAATGGGTGATTTAGATGGAACTACCCTAGCATGGCAAACATGTGAATCCAAATCATTTTCAAAGATTTATTTTCTTAAACAAATTTCTAATTCTTTTGAGATAAAATCAATTTCATTTTTCAAAATATTGTTATCTCTTAAAATAGAATCTACTTTTGAAGATAAAACCTCATTATTTTTCAAAACAACATCACAATCATTTTTATATTTTAAAAATTTATTTTCTTTTAAAGCAAAATCTAGTTGAGATCTCAATGAATCCCTTTCATTATAGACCTCTACTTTCTCTTGCAAAACACAATCTAGTTTAGAAGACAATTTTTCATTTTCTTTAGTTAAAGCACAAGTCTTCTTTTTCAAAATTTTATACTTTTCTATCAATTTTTCACAAACTATAGAAAGTTCTTCATTCAAAGCATGGGCATCAATATTTTCATTACATGAAGAACTAGCATCATCATCATCTAAGTGGGTTTCCGAGTATATCTCAAGGGAGTCATTCCCTTGGACCGTATAGCATTGTTGTGGCTCGGATTCATCTCCACTAGATTCCTCTTCTTGTTGGATTGGCATTTGAAGCTCGGAGGTGGTGGTGGTTGTCAACTTGTTCCACACTGCAAAGGCGAAATCAAGATTAGAAACATGCATAAGATATTCTTTAAGTAGCGTGCTTCTAATGGCCTTTAGGGCAAGTGCATTGGCCCCTATATGCTTGCTATCAATAAGGAAGATTCCTTGATAATGGCAAGGTAAACCTTATATCCTAGGGTTTGTAAATAAACGGTCATCCCAATCTTTCAAACAATGATGTTGGAAGGGTCAAACATAGGTGGGGTCATGAAGTCCATGGGTCCAAACTATATGTGTGCAAGCAAGCAAATGCAAACAAGATTAGCAAACAAAGGATCTCACTCTTAGGATGTTAAGCCTAAGTATCAGGAGCGTAGGCTCTGATACCAATTGAAAACACCTAGAGGGGGGTAAATAGGTGTAAATGCTAATCTAGAAACTAAGTGCGCTAAATGCGGAAGTTAAAACAAATATTGTAACACACTTAGTACAACACACAAGTGTAGCCGAATTTCCCGTGAAGGGCTCTGGACTAACTCCTATTGATTCCCCTAGATATGGGTTGAGGTGCTATATGAAGCTCTTGTGGTTAAGTACAAGTGAGGCACACACACAAGCAATCCAAGGATATAATGAATAAGCAATATGAATCAATGTAAGGACAACACAAGCAAATGGATATGTATGATATGAATGATGCTATGCACATTATAAAGAGAGAGAGTTAGAGAGATAATGGATCAAACGCAAATACAAAGATATGTTTTGAGGTCCGAGCCCTAGCTCTAAGTCCCCGCCTTCACCGAGAAGGATTTCTAATCCACTATACTCCCACTGAGGGAACCTCCACCGAGGAGGATTTGTTACAACACAAGGAGTACCGAACTCCTCTCTCAAACACCGCCTCACAACCGAGGGGTAGGCCCATAGCCAAACAACACCAACACCTCTACCGAAGAGGGTTTACAAACTAAACTCCACCTCTCACTAGAGGGAGCAAATACCAATCTCCACCTCTACCAAAGAGGGAGCAAACCAATCACCCGATCAACCTCTACCAAAGAGGGATACAACAAAAGCAAGGGTGTTTACAGCAAGTGGTTTCTTTCAACCACAAACAATCTCTCTTACTCTTTTCCTCAAAACAAGATTCTAAATAGATTAGGATAGAAGATAGCTCAAGTGTGGAAAAAAAACAAGTGTTTTGATCAAGAAAATCTCTTGGGAAAATACCAAATTGATATAGAAATGAAGAACAAGAAACCAATTCCCCAAAAAAATATTTTCTTTGAAAATAACAAAACACTTTAAAAACAAACAAGATTGATCTTTTGGCACTTAAACTCTTTTAAAAACTTTTTTTAAAACACTTGAATATCAGAGAAATTTTGGCTCTTAAAATCTTGTCTAAAACCATGAAGAGATGGGGTATTTATAGCCCCAAACAAAACTAGCCGTTAGGCTGATCTGGCAGCCTGACAGGCTAGGGGCCGGCCGGCCCCGCCGACCGCCAACTGTCAGAAATATGATCGTTGGGGCATCCGGTCGACCGCACGGCCGACCGCCCAGATACAGAGAGCAAAGCTCTCTGGTCGGGTCGGCCGCTCGGCCGACCGTCCCTGTGTCTGCCAAACGTGCACAAGCCTGTGCACGTCGGTCGACCGGCCTTTGGTACGGTCGACCCGTGCGGTCGGCCGACCTGGCCTGTCAGCCACAATTCTGGGACAGAAACACATGTTAAAAATATTTCTAAAAATTCTTTTAAGTCTTGTAAAAATCCTCAAAAATAGTTTTATCATTTTGCATTGATACATAAACATGTGATAAAAAGTTTAGCTCAAATATCAAGTATATGAAACTATTTTTGTATTTTAACATTTTTACCAAAACCAAAATATGTATTTTATCAAACTTTGATTTTTCTCAATAGGAAATCTGATTTTTCCTAAAACTCATGAATAGACATATCAAAATAAGTTTGTTTAAGATATGAAGCATGTATGTATATCGAACACATCTAATATACATAAAAATTATTTAAACTTGTTTTGATCTAAACTATCCATGAAAACCAAATCCAAACATAAAAACGTGTGTGTATTGTGCACTTGAGCATATCAACTATTCTTATCTTTACACATGGATCTAAACATACTAAACTAAAACTATGATACCTAAGTCTTCTTGATGATCTTCATCTTCAAGTCGACTCGATCCCAAATGTGATCCACCGAGTGCAAAGGTATGATCTTGATGCTCGGGCACTGGAATCACCATGTGAAATCTTGCAAACTCCTCTTTTTGAAGCAATCACCAACTAATATCTTGATCAATGATCTAAAACTAAAATCACAGATTATTAGTAAACATAACTACATGAGTTAATCATCATCAAAACTAGAGAGGAAGGCCTCCGGGCCAACAAGATCAACAATCACGAACCACTAGAGTTTTAGGTAATCAATTGTGAACCAATCAACCTCCTTTCTCGATGGATAAGGAGAAGTATTTGTTAGCCCAAAGGCCCATCACCCTAGTTTTGATGATAATTAACTCATGTAGTTATGTTTACTAATAATCTTGTGTTTACTACGTCTCAGGTTTTGATCAAGATCTTAGTAGGTTTTTAACTTCAATAAAGGATTCAAAGTCAAGTTTGGAGCTAACACGTGTTGATTCAAGAGCTCGCGCTTCATGATCACACCAAGTACTCAAGAAGAGTCAAGCTCTATGGATCGTGTTTGGATCGAGTCATCTTGGAGATGAAAATCGACGAAAAGACTTTGATCTAGGTTTGTTTATTGTTTAGATCTTATATAAAGATAATTTAGTTTTGATATGCTCTAGTGTATGTTGACACTCTAAAAAAGACAAGATTCTGACTGGCCTGAACAATGTCTAAACTTGTTGACATTTACAAAAGACAAGTGAAAGATAGGCTGATTGGTCCGAACAATGTCTAAACTTGTTGACCTTTACAAAAGACAAGCGATAGACAAGCTGACGACCAGTTATGTACTTGTTGACATTTACAAAAGACAAGTGACAGATAAGCTGACGACCAGTTTTCATTCATCCCCAAGGGATAAAGCACAACTTAGACTCTACTATCCAGTGAAGCAGACAGTGAGCCCGGATTGTCTCTAAACAGACCTCACAGGTCTAAGATGCTAGTACTTAGCATCACATGAGCCCAAAGGGATAGCCTCGCCTGAGAGGCTAAGATCATCCAACTTCGCCTTGAAGCCATTCACAGCTCCGTCAGGAAGCTAACTTATACTTCGCCTGAAGTGCTCAGTTAACTCCGCAGAGAGTTAGCTTCGCTTGAAGCAGAAGAATGTTCGGTAGCTTCGCCACAGACGCTATCTAGCTCCGCTGAAGAGCTGTCTTCTGACTTCGCCAGATGTTTCTTCCAGCTCCGCTGCGGGCTCAACGCGGGCAGCTCCGCTGCGGGTCCGTCATGGTCAACCTTTGACCAATTAAATCTCTAGATGAGATCAAATCAATTCAAGATCAAGATTAAATCCAATCAAGATCAAATCTGAGATCAAATTTGGCAGTTGATTGCCATAATCTCTTGACTCTCCTAAAACGAGTAAGAGGATCAGGAAAATCTTTCAATTATATGGAAAGGATCAAAACAGATCAAGAGGATCAACCGACCTGCTACTTCTAGATTCGCAGAAGCTGATCCTAGCCTCGCAGCAAGGCTACTTTTCAGATTTAAACAGATTTGATTCGATCTGTTTCCAGATTTTCAAGGGACAATTATACCCCTGCTCTCCCTATAAATAGCCCACCAGGGGCACAAGGAGAGGACACAGGCGATAGGCGCACGAAGACCTCCCACACACGCAAAAACTTCTTCTGGACGACTTCACGGGTTGAGACGACAGACTTCTCAAGAGGACGCACCGCGCGTACAAACAGAGATCTATTCTCTTGAATTCAGAGACTTTTAGAGAGCTGCTCTCTAATCAGGGTGTTGATATCCTAATACCTCCCTTCTTCTTAAGGAATCTCTGGAACCAGGCGAGAAGGAATTCCTAAGTGAAGGCGGTTTTGAGAAGTAACAAGAGGGTTCTACCAACCTTCTGCTCTCTGATTCCCCGAACCAGGCGAGAAGGGAATCTCATCGCTCGCATCGTCAAAGGGACAAAGTGATCGCGCGCTGACCAGACTCCTACCAGCACACTTCTCTAGAATCTCTGAGGAGATCTACTTGTAATCTTTTGTATTACTTGTAATTTAGCTCCTCAACTTCTTTTTTTGTAAGTTTTTTCCTTTGCAAATCAATGGAAAACCAGTGTACACACAAAAGTTCAAAAGTTTTATAGTTTGTTTTCGGTTTAACCGTTTTATTATAAGTGTTTCGGATTTTCAAAATATATCTTTTGGTTTCATGAATAAAGTTCATCAAAAGAAGTTTATATAGTTTAATGTATATTGAATTTCATTCATATACATCTATACTTCATATGTTTAGAAAAATCTTATTTTGATGTATCTAGTTCATGTGTTTAAAGTTTTTATTTTATCAAAACTTAGTTTGGGATTTATTGTAAAAATAAAGATATATTATTTATATGTGTATTGGATTCTATCCATACATTCTATACTTCAAATGTGATTCAATATCTTGTTTTTGTATTTATACAATTTTTAGAGAAAACGAATTTCTATTTCAAAATCTAAGTTTTGAAAATACAATTTTCGGTTTAAGCTTTAATTTCTAAGTCTCAAAAATAGTTTAAATTGTTTGTAATATGTGTTGAATTTTGATTAAACATATTTGTACTTCAAATATTTACATAAACTTATTCTTTTGGAATTTATGGAGTTTTATGAAAATTTATAGGTATTTATAAGATTACATTTTTCATTCTATAAATCCCTGTTTTGGCTACTGGCGGTCGATTGACCGGTCGATCGAACCAGAGCTCGGTCGACTGATCGGTCAACCGATGTGCACAAGAATGTGCACAAGGCCTTAGCCTATGGGCCGGTCGACCATACAGTCGACTGACTGGATCAACCAAACTCTCAGGTAAGTCCTTTCGACCGAGCGGTCGACCGACAGGCTGGTTCTAAGGGCGGGGTCCACCGGGTGGTCAACTGACAGCCTCAAATGGTCAAAGATTTGACCGTTGGCTGGTCGACCGGACGGTTGACCGACAGGCCTGTCTGGGCATATTTTGACCCAACAGCTATATTTTTCAAACCCCTATAAATATGGGTTTTGAGACCAGTTTTCTATAAGATTTTAAAGAGCAAAATTTTTTTGCTTCTCTAATGTTTTTATAACACCCTGATCCCGCGGATACAAAGATGTTACGTGAAGTATATATGCAGGTCAGAATACCCTCATGTATATACGCTAAGTATCAGTACAAGTAAGAATCAGAGTACGAAAGCACGTGGTGCATTATACATTCCAACATATGAGCACAATTACAAAGTTATCACCAGATGCGACATAATATTACAAGAATATTACATCACTGATAGACGCAAATTGGAGAATATAAGGAGTTATACAAGTATGAATAGTACAAATGGTACTCACGAGTTTTCAGAAAGAAAACTCGAGAGACACGCAGGGGGTCCTGAAAGGATAGGGCTCCAGATGGTCTGTTGGGGATCAACGCTTCAGCTGCGCATCACTTATCAGCAACAGGGTGGATCTAGAGAGAATTCACAAACTCCAAGCTCCGAGACCTAGATATGAGGATACAGGGGAGTCAGAACTCCCCAGCGAGTGGTGATGCTAATGCTAAATAGCGTGCAAAGATAGCACACGTGTATCGATAAATTCGAATTATAAACATGCATAGAAAATCATGTTGTGACTACAAGCATACAAGAACAACAAGAGAGATATAGCAGGTAATATTCAGCAGAGAATACACATAGTATAATAAGATAAGAGCAGGTAAAGAGGCGAGAAGTAAAGTAGATAGGGCAACCCCAGATATCTCCTAAACTAACAAAAAGCTGATAAAACTGAATAAAATCAAATACGAGCAAAACAATCATACAAGCTTAGGTTAGACTCTATGAGACTAGTACGTCGAGGGAATAATCCAAACAAGGAAACCCTTATCTATATAGCTTTATCTCATGTTACAGTAATCCGACCGCATACAACCCGAGTTACAAAATAACATAACAAATTGTATATTAGCATCTTATTATAATTGGGGATGTTTAAGTTATAGGCTTCAGTATACGTCCCATTTCACATACTTCCACTTACAACTTATAAAACAAGTTATTTGAAAACTGATGAAGTTCGATGAACCATGTTTAGAATGGGCCCCGTACATGCCTGGGACAACGGTCCAGGAGTATCCGGTGCTGAGCCGGAACATACCGCTTGGTACCGGGACTTATTGTACGTCCGAATAGGAATAGAGTATCACAGGTCTCATAGAAATAGGCCTAGGCGTGTGCATACTCGGCAGGAATAAACAGGAGTAGGGTGCCAGCACACCCCACGGAATCCCTGGTGGCCGTCAGTGATCCCTCAAGTATGTGACCACGCGTGACTCGATAAGACTACCATAAACATGACTATTCAAGACCCATCAGTTTTTCTCGAACCGGGTGCAAGTTGTTTTATTATAATCTAATATAATTATTAATTTACGGGAATAGCAGGAGCAAGACATGATCAGGAATTCAGGAGTACATGAGTCCATGTATAACAGGAGTACAGGTCACTGTATATAATACAGGATAACAGGTCACTGTATATAATACAGGAAGACACGACAGGATTCCCGTAAATGTGATAATCACAGGTCAAATGTTAACATGATAGATGGCAAGTGATAAGTCATGTCATAACATGGAGCAAGTGTTAAGTTGTAGCATGTCAGGTGTCGGGTGATATTATCACACATTAGTTATTAAGTGATACAGACATGTGTCTATCAAGTGTTAACATAACAAGTATGCACATGACAAGTGATAGAGTAATAGCTGAGCACAATCAAGCAGAGCTGAGCAGATTGGAGGCACAGTCAGCGAACAGTGTTTAGTTACTAAAGCGCTTGGTAAGGTTACCGGGATGACTCAGCTTAAAGTGCGAGTAGAAAATCTGGCAGCATCTCACCTAGACGAATTTAGTGAATAAAGCGTCCTGAGCGCTAAGCATGCCCACCAGGTAGAGCTGAGAGACCTGATGGTCTAAGCGTACTCCTCTTTCGAGGAAGTGGGCGGAGCCCGGAGGCTAAAGTACGCTCGGAGTTTAGGTGCACTCTCGGTAGCTACCATGAAACCAATAAGGGTACATGCCATAACTATTAGGTAGCCAGCCTGAGAGTGGGCAGAACCCAGAGTCGGTACAAGAGTACCTGCGATGTTATATTGTGATAATATTTATTCTACATGGAGTAGTGAAGCCTGAAGGTTGAGTAGAGAGCCCGGGACCAAAGTACGCTCGGGGTCTAAGCGCACTCTCGGTAGCTACCATGAAACCCATAAGGGTATAGGCCTGGACCATTGGGTAGCCATCTCGGGAGTGGGCAGAAACCCAGAGTCTATACAAGGTACCTGCACGAGTTGTTCTATCCTATTACAAGCATTACAGTATATCAGTCTAGTACAAGTTAAGACATGTCCACAGAATACAACGCACCCACCCGTACAAGTATACTAGACTGATACTAAAATACAATACAACGCCAATTCTAAAATGCCAATTCTAAAACAAATCTAATTTTGCGAGAAAAGTCACTCGCCTAAAATACCAATTTTTAAAGCTATGCGCGTACGAATTCTCGAG
This sequence comes from Agave tequilana, assembly GCA_038442645.1. NCBI lineage: Eukaryota > Viridiplantae > Streptophyta > Magnoliopsida > Asparagales > Asparagaceae > Agave > Agave tequilana. The sequence continues at coordinate 252,236 of JAVJIF010032128.1, read as the reverse complement.
CGAAGAAAACACGAAGCGAGCGAAGGAGGGGAGGCTTGGCCCTAAGGTGGTTGTCGACTCTAGGAGGTAGTGTGCCACCCTTGGTGGCCTAGAAAGTGGTCGGGCATGATAATAGAGAGGAGAGAGTTAAGGTGGAGGTGTTGGAGAAGGTGGTTGCAGTAATTTGGTGGAGTTTGGTGTTTTGGAGGAAAAAGGAAAAGAAATTTGAAGGAGGTAAAGAAGATGGTGATGTTGAATGTTGAAATAGGGTAATGGAGGTGGTGTTGTGATGGTGAGAGTTGAGATGGTAGTGATGGAGAAGAATAAAAGAGATGGTGGTGAAGATGGAAGGTTTATAGTGGTCGTGATGGAGTTTGTTGAAGGTGGTGGAGTTGTCGCCGATATAGTCGCCGGAATGGTCACCGGAGTGGTTGCCGAAGGTGTCGTTGGAGAAGAGGGGCCGGCCCCTAGCCAAGGGTAGTGGCTGGTCTAGTAAGGGGTAATGTTATGGTGGTTTTGTGAAGGGGTTTTTGGTGGTGGTAGTTTTGGAGAAGGTAAAGGAGAAGGTAGAGGTTTTGATGGAGTTTTGAAGTTTGTGGTGGTTTAAATGGAGATGGAGGAGAAGGAAGATAATGGTAGGGAGTTGGAGAAGTTGTATTTGTTGTGATTGTGGTGGAGATGAAGGAAGAGTTGATGGTGGTTAGGATTTTGATAGAGATAAATGAAAATGGAAGATGGAGAAAAGGGTTTTATATTTGGGATTGAGTTAAAGGAGAAGAAAAATAATTAAAGGAAGGGTTTTTTTTGTAAAAGGGAGAGGGTGGGTGGCCTTGGTCGCCATGTGATGGGAGAGGGTAATTGAGTGGTTTGGGATATTTTGAAAGAGATATTTTGGTGGAAAGGTGTAGAAGGTAATGGAAGAATGGAGAATTTTTTAAATTTGGTAGAAAGAAAGAAAATAAAAAGGAAAAAAAGGAAATATTTGATTGAAAGAAAAATATAAATAATTAAAGTGACGGATTTCCCAGATTCGGTTGCGGATGCGAAAATTTTTTGAAAAAAATACTGGAATTGTTCAAAAATCAAGTATCTCAGAACGACCCACAAAATTTTTTAAAATCAAGAATATAATTATAAGAATCATAGTGAAATCTATTTCAAGAAATTCTTTATGATTTCAAATTAAAAATTCTGGAATTGACCGCCGATATTGGTTGACACCAAAGCTGGCCGAAATCTGATAAATTCTGAAAATCCCTGAAAAATGCATTAAGATAGTAAAAATTATTCTAAAAATAAATATGTGAAAGCGATTTCTTAAAATTTAACTCTATTTATAAATTAAAAATCCGGGAATAAACCAGCGGTACCGATTAATCCCGATTTTAGGGTTTTTATAAAAATAATTCAGAAAAAAATCTGAAAAAATCATGAAAAATCTAAAATATTGGAAAATAGTATTTGAAACTAAAATTGGTCAAATTTAATACTGAAAAGATTAAGTCGAGCAATATACTAGGATCAGGTCCCCGGTCCAGAGTAGAGCTGACTCCGATTCTACAAACTCAGATTCAATGCAAAACGATCACATAAATAATCATAAAACAAAAACAAATACAGGAAGTAAATAAAAAAATGCGATCAGAAAATCTGAATACGCAGATAAGTATGTATTCCGGGAATGAGGTGTTACAGTTTTTAACAAGTTTTCAAAAGAAGTTTTTGTGCCAAAACTCTTATCCTTTATTTGTTTCAAAGTTTTTGAAAAATCAAAGAAAACAAAGTTTTGAAAAATCAAGTTTAGAGTTTTCAATTCTTATCTATCAAGAGTTTTTTCAAGAATTTTTCTTTGTGTTCTTTTTTCAAAAACTTTATTTTACTCACAAATTTGAGCTATTCATTTCAAATCTATTCTCTAAAATCTTGTATTGTGAAAGTTTGTGTTTGTGATCTTTCAAGATCACCAAGAGATTGTTTGTGATCTTTGTGATCACGAAGTTGTAACTTTTTTCTCTTTGCTTTGTGCATACCCTTTTTTGTAGAGAAGTGAGAGAGTTGGAGTTGTGTACTCTCCAATTTATATTTGTAATTTCTCAGTGGAAATCCCTTTGTGGAAGGTCCTGCGTTGACATAGTGAAAATTCTTCTGTGTGAAGGCGAGGACGTAGAGCAGTGGCTCGAACCTCGAAATATATCCTTGTGTTTGCTTTTAATCTTATTTCTCTTAATTCTCTACCTTTATATCTTGTATTGTTACATTGCATTCATATACATGCTTGATATTGTTTGTGTGCCCACATTTGTGTTTAATCAAGAGAGCTATTAAAGCACCTCAACTCTTAATTTAGAGGAATCATGAGGAGTTGTTCCAGAGCCCTTCACGGAAAATTCGGACTCACTCTGATTATACTTTGTATGTTAGCAATTAGTTTTTAATTCCATATTATTTGTCTTAGATTAACACTACATCTATTCACCCCCCTCTAGGTGTATTTTAAATTGGTAACTGAGCCAGTGCTCTTGATATTCGGTTTAACCACCTAGAAGTGAGAATCTCATTTACTAATCTATATATTTGCTTTGCACACATGTTAGTTTGCACTCATGAATTTTCTTACTCCTCCCATGTGTGATGTTTCTAACGTTGACAAGTGAAAATTTAATATGAGTGCTTACTTTAAAGCCCTAGAATTGCATGTTTACCTTGCCACTAGCAAAAAATCATATGTTAGTAATGTCAAGTACTTAGGGCTAATGTACAAAGCATAGATGCACATAAGCACACACTAAGTAAAGAACATATTTTTTGATTTCTCACGATGATCCCGCTTTTACAATGTGGAACATATTGACCTCTCCTAAGAATCGAGCTCAACACATTTTGAAGAGAGAACCAAGAAGAGATGAGTCCGACCAAGATTGCTTCATAGTCCAAGGGAATAACTTCCTTGAGATAATTTCGGACACTCATCTAAATGATAGTGCTAGCTCTTATGATGATCATGATAGTAGTATAGATGCCCATGCTTTAAATGAAAAACTCTCAATATTTTATGAAAGCTTACTTTCTAAATATAAACTTTTAAAAAGAAGAGTTTAGATTTGAAGAAAGAAAATGAAAATTTATTTTCAAAACTTGATTTGATTTTGAAGGAGAAATTTGAGATTTCAAGTGAAAGAGATTCTTTGAAAACCCAACTTGATCTTGTTTTAAATAAAAATAAGCTTTTGAAAAATAAAAATGATTTAGACATTGTTTTGAAGAACAATGATGCTTTATCTTCAAAACTTGAGTTTATTTAAAAGAAAATGATTCTTTGAAAAATAAAATTGCTTTGATTTCAAAAGAATTGAATTTTGTCTCAAAGAAAAAAGTTCCTTTGAAAAATGATTTTGCTCACATTTTTGTTATGCTTCTAATGTTTTACCTTCTAGTGATAAAATATTATTTCTAGTGCATGCTCCATATGTTCTTTAATTATTGAAAATGATATTTGTATTTGAAGAAGTGTGTTGATTGTTTGGGCTCCACTTTGAGCCAATGTGCTATGAATCACAAGATCTTGAATTCATATTTCATAAGAAACATGCTCTACATATGCATGCACACTTTTCAAGGCATATACATGCTCATCATGCTCACACGCATGACCCTTTGTATGTTAGAGTGTGCACTTGTACACATTATGGTCCCAAGGGCCACCTTGCAAAATTTTATTATAATACGTTAAATGATTTAAATTATGCAAGTAAGAATATTTGGGTTAGGAAACGTGCTAACCCCCATGGACCAAAGAAAGTTTGAGTACCAAAATCTAACCCTATTTCATTTGATGTAGGTGTGAGCTCTCACAAGATGTGAGAGATTTGGTGCCTTGATGGTGGATGCGATTGAGCATAATAGACATGATGCATCGCTATTAAAGAAGTTTTGGTGGGAGGACTATTATGATTTGGAGACCTAGAGACTAGTTCATTTAGTTTTGGTAACTATTTCTAACTCCTTATTTTTATTTACACGCTTTCTTATTGTTGATTGTAGCATATATTGATTTTCTTGTTCATAATATTTAAATGTGTGTTTATTAGACTTGTGATATACATAGATGGTATTTAAGATACACTCATATTTATATGGATTCATATTTTCGTGTTCTCACTATTGTTTAACTATGTATGCATATTCTTTTTATAATAGCACTTGTATTTACACTAATAATTATATTTGTTTTTCAATCATGTTTTCGTGTTTTTGTACACTTCATGTTTTGATTACATGTTTAGATATAGTTTTCATTAAAACTTGTATTTATACTTATACAAGTAGTGAGCTATACTTGATTATTATGTTTGGATATTCTATTGCTCATGTATACTCATTAGATGTATTTGCATGACCTAGTTTTGATGATTCTTACATTTACACTTGTATTCCCTATTTTATACATATTTTTGTGTTTAGCTTCATGTATATATAAATTTTGCTTTAAAACTATATGATATACATCTTCTATCCTTGAGTCACTTGCTTTATATGTCATATACTCTTTTGAGGATCAATTTTATGTTTGGGCTAAATATGTATGTTTTAATTTTGACAATACATATATATGCCTTGAAGTTTTTTTGGTTTTTGAAGAATTTTTTTTTGGTTTCATGTTTATGAAAAAGAAATTTCATGTGTTTTTATTGAGCTTCATTGCTTTATTCCCATGCTTATGTTTCTTACATAATCTTTTTGCACTCGATATATTTTGTTTACTCAGGATTTTAGATTCATGAGAATTTTTGTACTTTGTAGCTCTTTGAGTGTCAAATCATTGTGTATTTAGTATATTTTCATAAGATATATATATTTTATTCCTTACTCGAATTCGTACTAGTTTTCAAAATTATCATAAAACTGGTTTCGTATTCTTCAAATGGTAGTATTTTTAACTATGTTAAAATTATTTTCAAGATAGTATTTTTGAAAACTTCTACCCTAAAAGGGCGGTTGGTTGACCATGCCTTGTATGCACTTATTGGATATCTTTTTAGACATGTGCATGATAGGGTGATAGTTATGTTAGACACATGCTTATCATGAAAATTAATTTTTGTATACTCATATTTTATATATATATATATATATATATATATATATATATATAGATATATATATATATGCATCATATTTCAATTGATATAAATTGATCATACATACATATATATGATTTCTTGTGCTAAATTTAAAATGTTCATACATATTTTTTATAGTACAAATTTTTATGCTACGCTTGATTTAGTTCTTAATGATAATCGGTATCTTTACAAGCTCATGCATTAGTTTTATTGGTATTTTATAAAGGAGAAAAAAATTCTTGATTTATCTGTCAATTGTATTTATTTTCAATTAGTATCTTACTCCCACTCTTTATGAAGAAAAATATTTTATTTTGGAAAATGCTAACTTTTCAATATTGGTATCAATAAACTTCAATTGGTATTATTCTTAAATTGGTATCTATTTGCAAAATGATTTTAGTATTTACCTAAAAAATTTCTTGGTTTAAAATTTACCTTAAATTGATATCATTTCTTTATATTGGTATCAATTAGTAAAAAGATTATTTCTCATTCAATTGGTTTCTTTCAATTGATATAAAAAATATTTCTATTTGTATTGTTTGTTTTTCTTCACCCCTTGTTGATGATTGACAAAAAGGGAGAGAAATGTAAGTGTTTATATACATGTTATTTTTAGTTATGCATATATGTTTATATTTACTTATACATGCATGTTTTTCTTATTTATGTTTATTCATATATATGCGTGTTTTTTGTTTAGTACTTCATTAAATATCTTTATGTTTATTTCTGTGCATGAGTTAAGGAGGAGCATCTATGAAGCTTATCTTTAATCCATGCATATATAACTCCATGGTTTTGTTATCATCAAAAGGGGGAGATTGTTAGCCCATGGGCACATCACTTTCGTTTGATAATGATTAACTCATGTAGTTATATTTACTAATGATCTTGTGTTTACTATGTCTCAGATTTTGATCAAGAATTTAGTAAGTGCTTAGTTTCAATAAAGAATTCAAAGTCAAGTTTTGGAGCTAACACATGTTGATTTAAGAGCTCGGGCTTCAAGATCGCATCAAGTACTTAAGAAGAGTCAAGTTTTATGAACCGTGTTTGATTCGAGTCGTCTTGGAGATAAAGATTGATGAGAAAACTTTGATCTAGGTTTGTTTATTATTTAGATCTTGTGTAAGGATAGTTTAGTTTTGATATGCTCAAATATACACACAAGTTCAAAAGTTTTATAGTTTTGTTTTCGGTTTTATCCATTTCATTTTAAGTGTTTCGGATTTTCAAGAATATATCTTTTGGTTTCATGAATAGAGTTCATCAAAAGAAGTATACATGGTTTAATGTATATCAGATTTCATCCATATACATCTATACTTCATATGCTTAGAAAAATCTTATTTTGATGTATCTAGTTCATGTGTTTAAAGTATTGTTTTTATCAAAACTTAGTTTGAGATTTATTGTTAAAAAAAAGATATATCATCTACATGTGTATTGGATTCTATCCATACACTTTATGCTTCGAATGTGATGCAATATCTTATTTTTTGTATTTATACAAGTTTTGGAGACAACAAATTTTCATTTCTAAATCTAAGTTTTGAAAAATACGATTTGTGGTTTAAGCTTTAATCTCTAAGCCTCAAAATAGTTCAAATTGTATGTAATATGTGTTGAATTTTGATCAAACATATTTGTATTTCAATATTTACATGAACTTATTATTGTGAAATTTATGGAGTTTTATGAAAATTTATAGGTATTTGTAAGACCACATTTTTCATCATATAAATCCCTGCTTTCGGCAACTGGCAGTCGACCGACCGGTCGATCAAATCAGAGCTCGGTTGATCGGTCGGTCGATTGATGTGCGCAAGAACGTGTACAAGACCTTAGCCTATGGGCCGGTCGACCGTATAGTCAACCGACTGGACCACCCAACTCTCGGGTTGGTCCCGGTCGACCGAGTTATCGACCGATAGGTTGGTTGCCTCGGGGCGGTCGACCGACGGCCTTAAATGGTCGAAAATTCGACCGTTCACTGGTGGACCGGGCAGTCGACCGACAGGCTTGTCTGGGCATGTTTTGACCCCAACGGCTATATTTTTCAAACCCATATAAATATGTGTTTTGAGGCCAGTTTTCTATAAGATTTTCAAGAGAAAAATTCTCTACTTCTCTAGTGTTTTTAACAAGTTTTCAAAAGAAATTTTTGTGCCAAAGTCTTATCCTTTATTTGTTTCAAAGTTTTTAGAAAATCAAAGAAAACAAAATTTTGGGAAATCAAGTTTAGAGTTTTCAATTCTTCATCTATCAAGAGTTTTTCCCAAGAGTTTTTCTTTGTATTTTCTTTTCAAAAACTTTGTTTTACTTACATACTTGAGCTATTCATTTCAAATCTATCTTCTACGATCTTGTATTGTGAAAGATTGTATTTGTGATCTTTCAAGATCACCAAGAGATTATTTGTGATCTTTGTGATCATCAAGTTGTAACCTTTTTCTCTTTACTTTGTGCATACCCTCTTGTGTAGAGGAGTGAGAGAGTTGGACTTGTGAACTCCCGGTTTGTATTTTTAATTTCTCGGTGGAGGTCCCTTTGTGGAAGATCCTGCGTTGACATAGTGAAAATCCTATTGTGTGAAGGCGGGGACATAGAGCAGTGGCTCGAACCTCAAAACATATCCTTGTGTTTGTATTTGATCTTCTTTCTCTCAACTCACTACTCTTTATATCTTGCATTGTTAATATTGCTCATTATATACATATTTCATATTGTTTGTGTGCCCATACTTGTGTTTAATCAAGAGAGCTATTGAAGCACCTCAACTCTTAATTTAGTGGAATCGTGAGGACTAGTTCCAGAGCTCTTTACGAAAAATTCAGACTCACTCTTGATTACACTTTGTGTATTAGCAATTAGTTTTTAATTACGCATTATTTGTCTTAGATTAGCACTACACATATTCATCCCCTTCTAGGAGTACTTTAACTATTTATACCGCCCGAGCTGTCTTCGTGGGGTGGATATGTCGGACCCCCATAACTGCATGATTCACACGTTATAATCTCCTTATAACTGCCCAGATTGCGCCGCTTGATTGGAGGATCGCCATGCAGATATATCTGTGACTATTCATAACTGCTCGCATTAGCATAGGAGCGTACAATATTTAGAACATGGGGATGATCTAGCGGCATGGTTAGATCCGTGAATCACAGAGATCGTGTTATCCAGCTGTAAGTAGCACGTGAGTAGCGAGCTCCAGAGGGTCTTTTTGTTGAGCCTTGAGTGACTCCGGGAAGGATCTTTATGCCAATAGGAGAGGATCCTTGTATTGATTGTTGGCATCCTAGAGAGTCGTGTGACTCTGAGTGATCCACTCCGAGCCCACATCTGATCAGACATCACTCACCCGAATCTACTACTCAATCGAAGTTGTGTGACTCCCCGGGATGTCAATGACCAATATAAGGATCCACTCCTATCGGCATAAAGATCCTTCCCGGAGCCACTCAAGGCTCGAACACAAAAAAAAAACCCTCCGGAGCTCGTTATTCTCGCGCTACTTACAAATGGATTGTACGATCCCCATGTGTAGCGCCCCACCCTGAGAGATACGGGGATGCTACTACTACGTACATACATAGTGCTGAAATACCTGACGTATGTACGCTGAGCATCAGTACAATATATGAATCAGAGTATGGAAGCACGATGGTAATATAAATTCCAACAGAGAAAGATACAAGTACATAGTTACTACAGAGTGTGACTTAATATTACATGAATATTACATCATCAGAAGGCATAAAAGTAAGATTACAAGGTATGAAAAGAGTAGGATATGCTCATAAGCTGCAAAAAAGGGATCTCGCGAATAGGTCAAAAAGGAGCCAGACCGAGAATGATCTACTGCTAACCCGCTTCTCCACAAAGAAAGCCTGGTCCTCTACTGAAGGGTCCACTTCGTCCTACACTCCAGGATCTGAACATGCAGGTTTAGGGTAGTCAGAAAGTAACTCATCGAGTATATAAAATGAAGCCAAGTGGTTTGCACATGCATCATACATGTGTACATCAATGTGTCAGCCAAACAGCGTGTACAAGTAATAATACATAATAAAATAGTATGACCAGCTCAAGTCGTACAAACATGAATTAGAGGACTATAATACAATGGCAAGTTTTATGCACAAGTAAATTAACATGCTGTATTTTAAGTTATACAATAATAATCAGTATCGTCTGATATTTCAATCATTCCCTTTTCAGTATTCCATACCACTGGCATTCCACACTAGAGCCTGTCATCTAGCAAAACTCATTCGAATATGCTATACGGATACCATTATCCGAACGAGAGAGTGACCAAATAACATATTTTTCTAATATCATCATTGTTTGGTTACTAAGCTGTGTTGTGTACGGAGTCTAAATAACTAGTGTACTAAGGACGTCTTCGTCATACTAATACCCCGCAATGTGGGATTCTACAGGTGGCCCCCACGCAAGATTTAAGAGGTGACCCCCACCATGTATTTGGCGTGACACTTGTGCCATTGTGTGATACATAGTTCTGCACATTTTAATGTCGGACGCCAGCATGACCATGTTATAACATGTGTACCGAGTAACAGGAATATTGGGTCTGGTCGATATCAAAATTTATAACAAATGCACTAGAAGACATCCTCGTCATGCCCCCACCAGGCGGAAGTGAGGATTCTAGAGATGGCCCCCACCATGTGTGTATGGTGTGATACTTTGGTCCGTATGACACTTAGTGTTACACATGTTCCATCGGACGTCAGCATGACTGTGCTATAATGTTGTGCTAGCTTAACCATGTTTTTAATCACGTAATAAGCTAACAAGATTTTCACAAATTTCAATAATATGAACAGATATACAATATGACAATAATATAAAAATATTCAAGTAGCATGATTGAGACATGGCAGTACAATAGCTTGATTGACCAAGGATTTCCACATTCAACATGTAGTATAACATGGTTCTGATGGTACATAAAACATTACTAGAATCCATTAGGATGGAGAAAATAATTAACAATTCACCAAACATAGTTAAATACTAGATTTAATAGAAAAATGTAATTTTGAGATTTTCAGGATAATAATAATAATAATCATTTCATGATTTCTTTTAAGAATATTTAATATGATTAAAATCAGATAATTTGAGTACAAGCTAGGTGGGGCTAAGCTAAGGCAAAGCTGGGGCGAAGCTAAATGGTGTACAACGAGGCTAAGCTATAGACGAAGCTAAGCCAGTAGTACAAAACGCTAGGCATACGGCAGAGCTAGATTCCCGATAAACCTCAGCACAACGCTAGGCGTTAACACACACGGCAGAGCTATCACTCGAGGCGAAGCTAACACGTAGAATGCTTACTAACGCACGTGGCGAAGCCACGCTCGCGACAAAGCTAGCGTATGAATGCTTACTAATGCACGCGGCGAAGCTACGCTACGGTCGCCTACCAGGCAGAGCTAGTAAAGCTCGGAGGCTGAAGGAAAAGCCTGAAGGCTAAAGACCACTAGGGTCTTCTAATTAGGTGATAAAAGCGAAGTACTCGCCTAACAAATGTCCGGAGGCGTTTTGAGGACGACAGTGGACTTAGGTGGTGGAGCCCAGACGAGCTAAGCTGCGAGAGAGAAAGAAAAACAGAGAGAGGGAGAGAGAGAAAGTGAGGGAGATGGAGAGAGAGTGAAAGAGAGATAGAAATAATGAGAAAGAGACAATAACAGAAAGAGAGAGAGAGAGGGAACAAGAGAGAGTGACACAGAGAGAGAGAGGAAAGCTATGGCCAAAGGGTGTTGTGCAGGAGAAGAAGGAGAGGAAGGGAGGTGGCACTGGTGGAGGAGGTGGTGGTGCGACAAGGTTGAGGAGGAGGAGAAGGGTAGAGGGCAACAGTGGTGGGCTGCAAGTCGACAGCCAGGTGGAAGAGGAGGGGTAGCACGACCTAGTGGTGGCCGTGGTGGTTGTGCCGGCAGCCAAAGAAGGGGAGGGTGAAAGGTGAGTGAGAACTCAATAGAGAGAAATGAGAAGGAAAGAGTGAGCGAGATCTAAGGAGAAAGAGAGAGATGGAGAGAGAGAGAGAGAGATGCAGGTGAGAGAGAAGGGGAGTAGGTGAGATGGAGATAGGGGTGGTTGAGATGCAGGGAGAGGGGAGTGCAGGGGAAGGTGTGGGCTGCAGGTGAGGGGCCAGAGGAAAGAGAAAAGAAAGAAAGAAAAAAGGAACGAAAGGAAAGGAAAAAAGAAAAGAAAGGAAAAAGAAAGAAGTAGCCCGGATTCAAAGTCTAGGGCTTGGGCCGAGTCTAAGTACAAATCAAACCCAAAAAAAAGAAGGAAACAAAATAATACCAGTGAAAAATCGGATAGCATCTGGGTACGTATTCTGGGATCGAGGTGTTACAATCTGCCTACCTTACAAAAAAATTCGTCCTTGAAATTTTGATAAGAAAGAGGTAAACACGGAAAGGATCAGGGTTAACGATAACATGACAACGGAAGGAGATGAAAAACTGGAAGGTGAAAAGATGAAAGGGTTTCAGAATTCAAGGGATAGATCTCAAGGAAGGGGTAGATAACATTGTACTTGCGATTGGAATGTATGACTATGACTCGTGCACTCTAGCTGCAAATTAATCTCTCATAATCTGCTAACTGGATATACTAAAGGTTAAAACTTTGGCTCTGATATCATCCTGTAATATCTAGTCCCGGCCGGTACGTGATTAGTCTACAATTCTGCATTATTATGTCGCATTTTCCCACCGATTTATGAATAAACTGTCGATCTAAACCGTGTTTTGGTCTTAATTGCAGGTACAACCAAAGTTCAAGGGCAAAGATGTAATAAGAGCTTAATTATACCCATTTATGGGTAATTAAATCCGCATTACTTGGAGGCCAAGCAAGGGATCATCTAGAAGATACAATGAACCTAGCCTCTCGCGCACATCAGACAGATCTGCGGATGAAATTACCTAAAATGGTATATACCTGGAAGCAGCTAGAAGCCAGACGAACGCGTGACGAAATCCAGGGACCCATCTCCCTGAGATTGCCGCAAATCCACGGCAATCCTTGTGGAATGAGTGATGCTTGTAATAGCTTGTTCTTGTTGCAATGTTGTGATTGTTATGAACCATCCATGAGCCATGCTTTGTATTGCTTCTTGAAGATAAGGATTGTGATGGCCGAGGATCAAAATGTGAGGCAACTATCTCGAAGAGGTTAGTATGGTTAGTGGAGTACTTAGTAGTTAGTAGCCATGAGTTTTCCTTTACCTTTGTTTTAGAAATCGTTTTTAAGTTCCTCTTCTTATTTTCTTATCGACGGTTTCATCGCTCTCCTCACCTACAACATGCTTGTTTTCATTTTCTTTTCTTTTTCATTCTTTCAACATAGAAGAATTGTTAACATCTGACGTGACTAGAGACTGTTAATGCTTCTATCGCCTCCCTTCCCTGTGGATACGACCCGTTAAGCCAATGCTATAACGGAAGTATCGAGGGTATACTAAGCACATTCAAGCTTTTCATTTGATTTCACAAATACACATTTTTAGTGCTAGTTCCACCCCGATCAAAAAAATGGCGCCGTTGCCGGGGAAGGGAATGGTTTCGTTTTCACGTTTTTGTTAACATTATCTTCTCTGTTTAGGTGTGCAGGGCAATATTTACAGGTACTGAACTTTGCAGAACATAAGCTAACTTTGCATCTCCCTGCTCTAGAAAGCAGGTCCCCAGATTTTGAACAAAAGCCGCGGAATCGCGACTCTTGCCGCGAAACCGCGACACTTGCCGCGAAACCGCGACACATTTGTGAAAATTGTATATGTTGTTGTTCTGGGATGTGTGAATTGTAATAGCTAGTTGATTTGTACTGCTATTTTTTCTGCTGTGATTGCCTACACACCATAATAAATAAAGAACTAAAATACGGTATTTGGACGCTTTTAAAACGGTTTAGACATTTGCATTTAGGCACTTGTCAATTCAATTCCAATATACTGTATTTTGTTCTGTTGTTGTGATTTGGATGGAGATGTACATATGGCATTGCATATAGCATAGGACAAACACGTGGGTGATTTATCGCTTTGTGTTATCTTCTTGTCTATATTGCACACTTGCACGAATTGAACTTAAGGGCAAAACCCAAACAAGATAAGGTGGGATTTCATTACCCTTCCTTAGCCCAAAAATCATCTCCCCACTCACACAACCCAAGCCCTAATAAAATTTGAATACACGTTGCCCCCTAGGGACATTTCATCTAGGTCTAGGTCAACCCTCCTATTAGCTTGGTTTTTTATTCTTTTCTTTTTGTTTGTTGTTTGATTCTTTCTTTTTTGTGATTTTTTGTGTGAAATGGCATTCAACAATAACAATTCTTTCAATCCGAACATGAATCCATATTTCATACCGACTCCATTTGATTCGGATAATTCCAACCCGGCGTTTTACAATATGCACCAACCACATACACCGGGTTGGCCTTATCCGAATCAATACAACCCATACCCACATTCTTATGACTATAATTTTCAAAATAATTTCAACTCGTCACAGAGTCATGGGGATTCAAGTCCCCCGAGCCAAATTTTCGACCTCCTTGTCCCCCATGTCCACCTTGTCCATCATATTTACCTTATCCACAATATTCATTCCCCGATTCCGCTTCATATACTTCTTTTTCTGGACCTCCAATTGAAGAAAAATCTGAGTTTGAAAAGAGAGTAGAAGCCAATTTAAAAGAGGCCGAGCAACAACTTCACAAAACATTGACCTCTCCAATTCCACCACATTTTCAAGATACATACTCAGTTCCACAAGTCCAAAATAAAAGACCATCAATTTTGGAAATGAGTATGCGTGAGTCCAAACAACAATCACAAATCTGATGGACTCACAATTTCACCACCAATTCCAAAACAACACTGCATCTTTTCAACAAAATGATGAACCAATGAATTATAAAAAGATGCTTGAAATCATGACTCAGGCTCAAAATGATCGTAACCGTGACATAGATTTGATGATCCAAACTCTTCATTCTCATCCTATTTCTAATGTCACTAACCATTCTGTCCGAGCCAAAGAGTCATGTTGTTTTGGAAATCAAGATTCAATTTCAGCACACCCACGTGAACTTGTCCAAACTTTGAATCCCATTGACATTTTGGCAAGTTATCCTTTTCCTGAAATTGAACTTGAGCATGAATATGATCCTGAACTTCCACTTGATGATTCAATTCTACTTCCTGATTTAATTATGACTCCGGTATCTTCACCTGATTTCAATCCTTTCCCCAGTCAATATTGAATCCTGTACCAATCCATTGTGAAATTGAATCACCAATCTCTTATGATGATCATATTGAACTTGACCAATTTCATACTTTTGAAAGTCCCATTGATAAATTGGCAAGTTCTCACTTTTGTGGAATTGAATTGAATGAGGAATGTGACTTTGATCCTCCAATTTGTGATCTTGTTCAAATTCCTGAATCATTATTGACTCCTGTTATATTACCCAATTTGAGTAACATTTTAGAGTCAGTTTTGATTCCCATCATTCTTGAACTTGAATCACCACTCATAGAAAGTCACATTCCATCATGGGGAAATGAATGTGGACCTGAGCTTCATCTTCTTGATTTGGACCCACTTCCTGAACCAATCTCGACTCTCGAACCCCTAATTGACTTAAGTCTTTTTCCTGAGTCGATATTAATTCCTGTGCTTCCTGAGTCCAAATCAATCATTCCATTCTGGGACAAGGGCTTTGAAAATTTTGACTCCGAAATTATTTTGCAAATTTGGAAATTAGATGGGATAAAATTTTTAATAAAAATCATAAATGCATACATCTTTCTAGTGGGTTGTATATGGAGGTTTCTGGTGGGTTCCTTCGGACTCCACGTAAGAAAGATTGGGCCGCCTTTCGTGGACCAATCCGACCGCCGCCGGAACCACCACCTTGAGGTAATTTTTTCCTTCCCTCTCTATTTGTTTCATGCATACATATATCACGATGCATTGAGGAAAATGCATGAAATAAGTGTGGGGGAGGGTTTACTAACATAGAGTTTTTAGATTTTCTTTCTTTTACACTTCTTTTAGAAATAAAAAAAATATAATAAAAAAAAACTTTTTGAAATAAGAGACAAAGTTTTGACCTATTTTTAAGAAAATTAAGATGTATCTTAGGAATTAAGAAAGCCTTAATTATGACATCTTAAACCTAGTTGAAATAATAGATCTTGTTTGAAATTATAGGCTAAGTAAAATTGGGGAGATATTTTTATCTTGAATTTTTTGCCTTAGATAGTATGCACTTCACACTTACACAATTTTGGGATGGAAACAAAGACCTAAAATGCCATAAAATAAATAAATTAAAAAAAAAGAAATAAAACATCACTTATTAAGCTGGATAATTATGCCTCAAGAAGCATGGTTATTCACGCCTAACGGTGAAAAACATCACTCATTAAGCTGGAGAATTATGCCTCAAGAAGCATAATTATTCACGCCTAACGGTGATCAAAAAGAATAATCCTCCTTAGTTTTGTGGCCTTTTTTACTCGAGACCTTAAACCCGAGGGATGTTTTCTCATCTGGTGCCCTAAGACCGACTGGTTTGGGAGTCATCGGTTAAAGGCTCGTTACAAGGGTGAACTAGAAAGCCTAAACTAAGGGAAGAAAAAAGAGAAAAAAGAAAAAAAAATATATATATATATATATGGCTTGATGGTTGGAGTTGAAATCCCAGAAATTTTCACTGAGCACGGTGTGCATACTATCTAGGTTTTATGAAGGATAAAATATTCAATCCAATTTTGAATTCTTACCTTAATTGAAGACAAGATCTTACATAGAGACTAAGTTTAAGAAAGAATGATTATAGGTGGACTTATGACCTTAGATCACTTATATTTTGCAAAAATAGTTCGAAAACATGTCTCTTTTTCAAAATGAATTTTCAAAACACTAACATTTGTCTTCTTTCTTTATGGATTTTGTGGTGCAATCCGCTGAAAACCCTCAGGAGACAACACTCCTCCTCTAGGGTAACCTAGAGGTTTAACGGCTTGTTGCACATGCTCAGTGCAATCGCGTCACCTGCGAAAGTGGTGTAATAACATTGGTAGTATAGTTTTCTTTTCTTGTTTTGCTCGGGACGAGCAAAAGAATAAGTGTGGGGGTGTGATTAGTCTACAATTCTGCATTATTATGTCGCATTTTCCACCGATTTATGAATAAACTGTCGATCTAAACCGTGTTTTGGTCTTAATTGCAGGTACAACCAAAGTTCAAGGGCAAAGATGTAATAAGAGATTAATTATACCCATTTATGGGTAATTAAATCCGCATTACTTGGAGGCCAAGCAAGGGATCATCTAGAAGATACAATGAACCTAGCCTCTCGCGCACATCAGACAGATCTGCGGATGAAATTACCCAAAATGGTATATACCTGGAAGCAGCTAGAAGCCAGACGAACGCGTGGACGAAATCCAGGGACCCATCTCCCTGAGATTGCCGCAGATCCACGGCAATCCTTGTGGATCTGCGGCAATCCAGCGGAGCCACGCGTCGATTTTCGACGCGTGGCCCCGTCTCGTCTTCCAGAAGCCTCTGAGCCTTATATATACCCCTGCAATTGCCCAGAGCGAGGGTAGTCTTCGTTTTTAGGAGTAGATCTAGATTTTAGTGTAGTGTAGGTGAGAGTTCTTCATTTTCTTGTATTTTCTTTTCTTTTTCTTAGATCATTGTAGTAGGGCTGAGTGATTCATAGAGAGAGAGATAGTGAGGGATTGATGTAATAGAGAGTGACACTCTATGTAAAGGTGCCTCCTTTCTCTTCCATTGTAATCTCCTTCATCTTCTACATGATGTTTTGTTGCTAGTTTTTCTTCTCATGGCAATCTAACTACTAACCACTAACCTATCTAACCACTTACTTGATAATCCACATGAATCGGGTTGCCTCTACAAGGCCTTGTTCTTGCAAGAGTCATTGATGGCCAAAGATGATGGGTTCTAACATCTAACTTGCTAACTTGCTAACCAAGCTAACTCTCTTTTACTTCATGCTCTTTTATTTCTAACATCTAACTTGCTAACTTGCTAAACAAGCTAACTCTCTTATTTCATGCTCTTTTATTTCATGCTAGTAGTGTAATGAGTGATGCTTGTAATAGCTTGTTCTTGTTGCAATGTTGTGATTGTTATGAACCATCCATGAGCCATGCTTTGTATTGCTTCTTGAAGATAAGGATTGTGATGGCCGAGGATCAAAATGTGAGGCAACTATCTCGAAGAGGTTAGTATGGTTAGTGGAGTACTTAGTAGTTAGTAGCCATGAGTTTTCCTTTACCTTTGTTTTAGAAATCGTTTTTAAGTTCCTCTTCTTATTTTCTTATCGACGGTTTCATCGCTCTCCTCACCTACAACATGCTTGTTTTCATTTTCTTTTCTTTTTCATTCTTTCAACATAAAAGAATTGTTAACATCTGACGTGACTAGAGACTGTTAATGCTTCTATCGCCTCCCTTCCCTGTGGATACGACCCGTTAAGCCAATGCTATAACGGAAGTATCGAGGGTATACTAAGCACATTCAAGCTTTTCATTTGATTTCACAAATACACATTTTTAGTGCTAGTTCCACCCCGATCAAAAAGTACGGAGACGCTACTGTGATGTACATACACAGGGCTGAAATACCCCGCATATGTCCGCTAAGCATCAGTACAGTACATAAATCTGAGTACGGAAGCACGGTGGTAATATGCATTCCAACAGAAAATGATACAAGTACATAGTTGCTACAAAGTGTGACTTAATATTACATGAGTATTACATCATCAGAAGGCGCAAAAGTAAGATTACAAGGTATGAAAAGAGATGCTTACGAGCTTCAAAAAAGGGATCTCACGAATAGGTCAAAAGGAGACAGACCGAGAATGATCTATTGTTGCTCCGCTTGCTCCACAAGGAAAGCCTGATCCTCCATTGAAGGGTCCACTTTGTCCCACACTCCGGGATCTAGATATGCATGTCCAAGATTGTCAGAGGGCAACTTAGTGAGTACGTAAAATGAAGCCAAATGACGTGCACAGACAATTATACCTGTGTACAACAATGTGTCAGTCAAATGATGCGCACAAGAAATAATACATAGTAAACAGTGTGTCCAACTAATGTCGTACAAACATAGACTAGAGGACTATAATACAATGGCAAGTTATATGTACAAGTAAATTAACATGTTGTATTTTTAGTTATACAGTAATAATAATCAGTTCCGCCTGATATTTCAATCATTCCCTTTTCAGTGTCTCATACAACTAGCAGTTCACACTAGCGCCCGTGCTCTAGCAGAGAATATGATATAGGGTACCATTATCCGAATGAGAGAGTGACCAAATAACACACGCTCCTAATATCATCATTGTTTGGTTATTAAGTGGTGTTGTGTACAAGGTCTAAATAACAAGTACACTGAGGACATCTTTCTTATGCCAACACCCCGCAATGTGGGATTCTAAGGTGGCCCCTACGTAGGATTCAAGAGTTAGCCCAGACCACGTGTGTGGTGTGGCACTTTTCTCTGTTTGGCACTTTGTGCCATTGTCTGACACTTAATTCTGCATATTTTTATGCCGGACGCCAGCATGACTGTGCTATAACATGTGCACCGGGTAACAGGATGCTGGGTCTGGTCGATATCAATATCTATAACAAGTGCATTGGAAGACATCCTCGTCATGCCTGAAAAACACCTAGAGGGGGGGGG
Organism: Agave tequilana; assembly: GCA_038442645.1. Taxonomy (NCBI): domain Eukaryota; kingdom Viridiplantae; phylum Streptophyta; class Magnoliopsida; order Asparagales; family Asparagaceae; genus Agave; species Agave tequilana. The sequence continues at coordinate 233,335 of JAVJIF010032128.1, read as the reverse complement.
GGTGAATAGGTGTTAGTGCTAATCTAAAACTTAATGCAAAACTAAGTGCGCTAAATGCGGAAGCTAATGCAAATTATGCACAAACTAATACAATACAACAAGTGTAGCCGAATTCCCCTTGCGAGGCTCTGGACTAACTCCCCTTGATTCCCCTTGAAATGGGTTGAGGCGCTATGTGAAGCTCTTGTTGGATGAGTATAAGTTGGGCACACACACACAAGCAATCCAAGCAATGTGCACACACAATCAAGCCAAGCAATCAAGAATATAGCAGTATGGATTATGCAAGGCACAACACAAGCAAATAATTTGATATGACAAGATGAATTATGCTCAACACAAGCAAATATGATATGAATGAAGTATGATGCTTTGCACAAATGTAAAGAGAGAGAGTTTAGAGACAAGTGGATCAAACGCAAACACAAAGATATGTTTCGAGGTTCGAGCACCCTTGCTCTACATCCCCGCCTACACACCGTGTAGGATTTCCAATCCACTATACCGTCCACCGAGGACTCCCACCGAGGGAACCTTCACCGAGAAGGATTTGTACAACAATGGAGTACCTAACTCCTCTCTCAAACAACCACCTCACAACCGAGGGTAGGCCCGTAGCCAAATACAACAACAACAACAACCAACACCTCTACCGAAGAGGGTTTACAAACAAACTCAATCACCTCACACTTGAGGATACACACCAATCACCGATCACCTCTACCGAAGAGGGATACAACAAGAATAAGGGTGTACAACTTAGAGGTTACAACAACAACCTCAAAACTCTCTCTTTCTTTTTCTCTTTTCTTTTCCACAAAAACAAGATCCTAATAGATTAGGATAGTATGATAGCTCAAGTGTGGAAAACTAGGTGATTGGAAAACAAGCAACAAAGAAAAATACTTGGGAAAATCTCTTGTAAAAGATAGAAAATGCAAGATCAAATCAAAATCCGAAAACCTAGTTTTTTTGATTTTCCAAAAACCCAAAATAATGAAGATGAGAAGTTTTAAAGCCCACAAACTTTTTAAAAACTCTTTTAAACACCTCAGAAAACTGGAATTTTTCCTCTTAGAAAACTTGGCCAAAATTCCCAAATAGATGAGGTTTATATAGGCCCATCAGAAAACTAGCCGTTAGGCTGAGTTGGCAGCCTGACAGGCTGCCGGTCGACCGACCCGGTCGACCGCCAACGGTCAGAAATATGACCGTTGGGCAACTGTGGTCGACCGGCCCGGTCGACCCAACCAAACAGAGAGCAGAGCTCTCATCCCGGTCGACCGGCACGGTCGACCCAAACAACCCGAGAGCAGAGCTCTCAGACCCGGTCGACCGGCTCGGTCGACCGTCCCAGTGACTCCAAACGTGCACAGATCTGTGCACGTCCGGTCGACCGGCCTGGTCGAGACGGACATCAGCCAAGTCGACTAATAACTGGCTTAGTCGACTGGTTGAGTCTGGAACTGAAAAACTGGGTCAGAAAACTTGGGAAAAATATTTTATAAAAATCTTTTAATACTTCTAAAAATCACCAAAAATATTTTTATCATTTTATATCAAAACTCAAACAAGTGATAAAAGTTTCAAGACATGTATCAACATATTCAATTCATTTTTGAGTCTTGCAAATTATTATCAAAAACAAAACTTGTATTTTGTCAAACTTGATTTTTCCAAAACATGAATAGGATAGTCAAAATAAGTTTGTCTAGCAACTTTAAAGCATGTATGTATATCTAGAACATATCTAATATACATAGAAATAAAGTAAACTTGTTTTGATCTACTATCCATGAAAACCAAAATCCAAATCATGAAACGTGTGTGTTGTGCACTTGAGCATATCAACTATACTAAACTTTACAAATTGGATCTAAACACACTAACTAAACTATGGATACCTAAGTCTTTGTGTCATCAAGAAGACTTGCTCCAAAACTCCATCCATGGGCTAGGCAATGTGTGATCTTGAAGCTTTGGCCCTGGAATCATTATGAATAGCTTCTAAACTCCTTGTTGAAGCTAATCACCAACTAATATCTTGGTTAATGATCTGAAATTTAAACAACATAAGATTATTAGTAAACATAACTACATGAGTTAATCATCATCAAAACTAGGGTGGAAGGCCTTTGGGCAACAATCTCCCCCTTTTTGATGATGACAAAACTCATGGAGTTATATATGCATGGATTAAAGTAAAGCTTCAAAGAAGCCCCCCCTTAACTCATGCATAAGCAAATAAACATAATAATATGCAATGAAGGCTCTTAAAACATGAATGCATAAATATGCATAAACAATAAACACATGTTCTAGAAGCTCTAGTTACCAATTAAATTAATAAAGCATTAACAACATAAACACTAGATGCTCTAGATACCAATAAAAACTTAATACTTACCAATAAAACTTAATATATGCAAAAACATAAGTATGCATATATAAAAAAACATGTTAAACTCTCAAATAATTCTCCCCTTTTTGTCAATCATCAACAAAGGGGTAAACAAGGTAAAATCAAATCAAACAAAATTTTCCCCCCCTTTTTGTCAAACAAAAGATCAAGAAGGGGTTAAACAATCCAAACAATATGATATCAATAGATAAATATGTCAATGAAGCAACTTGATATCAATTGAAAATAAACAAGGATCAATAGATGTTATATGCTATATACATTCATGAAGAGGAAGACGCTAAGTTACCTTCCCTACACATATGCATTACATGAAAGAGGGATGTTAAGCCCTAATTCATATAACACACATTATGTAATGAAATAAGAGGAGATGTGAAGCTCCCTACACAGTGCACCACATAAGGAAGAGATGTTAAGCTCTTCAATACACAATACACTCAACATGAATCTATATGTAGAAGAGATGTTAAGCTCTCCTTGCATATAAGAAATTTAAATCAAAACTTTTGTAATTTTTCTTTAAACAAAATTTTAGATACCAATTAAAAAAAATATGAAACATCTTGATATCAATTGAAATTAAACATAATAAATTTTGAATGTCTAAACAAAATTTTGATACCAATTGTAAATAATTTTCATATTGAATATATGATACCAATATGAAATTTTTTCAATCATAAAGTAAGGGAGTGGGAAACAAATACCATTTGAAGAATCACCAATTGAAAGACAAAATTAAATTTTCTCCCCCTTTATGAAATACCAACTAAAAGGATGCATGGGCTTGATACCAATTTAAAAATAATCAATTAAAACAAAATCGAAGCTCAAGCACTAGCATAAACAAGATTTTGTGAAAAATTATATCTTAGGCACAAATAAAAGTGTATGAAATAGAATGAGTATCAATCACCAATAGATGATACCAATTGAAAATATACATACACAATAAATATATGAGTATACAAAAAGATCAAAATGATACCAATTGAAAGAGTTCAATGATACCAATTGACATAGCAAAAAGTTCAATTGTATACATCATATTACAATACCTCCCAATCAAGGTTCAAGTTTTAAATGATTTTCATTTTAAAGCATATAAGACCATGATCTCCCATCCATCCGCCCATGGAAGGTAGGGGTTTTCAAAAATAGATTTGAAAATAAGCTTTGTTTGAAAATCACTACCATAGTGAAGAATACCGCAACTAGTTAAATGAAAAATCTTTTAAACTAGTACGAAATTCTTCAAGTAAGAAATAAAAAAATTATTTTTTCATGAAACATGATATCAAACACTCAAGTCAATTAAGCATAAATATAACTCATGAAAACAAAATACATGAGTAAATAAGAAATGTGAGTGTACTAATAAAGTGTGAATATCATAATCATGAAAATTTTTCATTAAGCTCAATTATTCCTTAATCATGAAAACACGAAAATCATCAAAACTTATTTAATCTTCATGGCATATGTATGTCTAATACAAACTAAAGTATACATACATATCCAAAATACAATGAGTCCACAAAATATATGCATTAAGGCACGTGCTCAAAAGGATAATCATGTATATCTAATAGTTTGGATAAGATAGACATATACATGAAGTTAAACAATTAAACACAAAATCAAGAAAAACTTCACCAAAACAAATTTCATTTCATGGTATATGTATGAATTGTCAACACAAGAAGTATACATACATATCCCTAAACACAATTGAGTCCATATATATAGATTTGCATGAAAGGCAAATGACTCAAGGGGTATACATGTACATCTTAAAGTTTGGCAATACAACCATATACATGAAGTGAAAAACTCATAAAACAAATTCAAAATGGAAATATAAGTTTAAAATGTATGAATCATCAAAACTAGACTATACTAGCACATCTAATGGGTTCAAATAAGCAATCAAGCCCAAACATATATAAATTTATTTGTGGCCCACTATATGTACAAGTATAAATCCTAGTTTTAATGAAAACTAATATCTAAACAAGTAATCTTAACATGAAGCATCAAAACATAATAAAGAAATCACTAAAACATGATTATTATGTAAATCACATGTATTAGATTCATGATGTACATTATAGTTTAAACAAAAGTGAGAACACTAAGAATGGGTTCATACAAGCATGTGTGTCTCAAATACTATATATGTATGTCAAGGATCTAATAATCATGGCATTTACATACTAATCCATAGACAATGAAAACATGCTATAAACATCAATATGAAATACAACACATATATGATCAATATGTACATGCATGTGCATTAGATCTAGGTCATACAAATTAGTTTTACCAAGGTGAAAACACAAAAATATAAGTCCATATAACATGGATGTTTCAACCAACTAATAAGTATAACACTAATCTAATCAACATGACATATTCAAGATGATCACTAAACATCAAATCATGCTATGAAAGATAAACATGGAAAGCATGTAAATATAAGGAGTTAGAGATTCGATACCAAAACCAATGAGGGCACCCCTCTATTTCTCCAAAACAAAGGTGTCCTCTCCACCAAACTTCCCTTGAAAGTGATGCATCCAATTGATCTCCTTTAAGTCCGGAACGCATCCACTCCAAGGTGTCATCACTCTCACGTCATGTGAGAGCCCACACCTACATCAAAAATAATAGGAGGGGTGGTCTTTGGTACCCACATCTTGTTGGGTCCATGGGGGTTAGTCCCTTCCCTAACCCAAACAAATTTCTTTGCTAAATTCTCAACATGTAAACGATCATAGCAAAATTTAGCAAGATGGCCTTTTCGGCCACAATGTGTACAAGTGTACACATGAGCATACATGTGAGAAGTGTGTCCGTGAGGAGCATGTGTATGCCGTGGAGGGTGTGCATGCATAAATGATGGAAATTGTTTCTTTCGAACCAAGGATTCCAAGCGGGTATGGTTCTTAGCACATTGGCTCATAGTGGAGCCCAAACAATCTACTCTCTTCTTTAATATACAAATATCATCATTAATCTTAGAAGAAGAGGTACATGCATTAGGTAGACTAGATGAAGAGGCTACACTAGCATGGTAAACATGTGCATCAATCTTATTTTTCAAAACAACATTTTTCTTTAAACACACATCTAAATCATTTGAAATGGAAATAATTTGTTTTTCAAATCAACATTCTCTTTTAAAACAAAATCAATTTTTGAAGATAAGTTTTCATTTTTCTTCAAAATTGTTTCACAATTATTTTTAGACTTTAAAATTCATTTTCTTTAAGTGCAAGATCTAATTGAGATCTTAATGCATCCCTTTCATTATAGACCTCAACCTTCTCTTGCAAAACACAATCAAGTCTAGAATGTAAACTCTTGTTTTCTTTTTCAATTTCTAGACTTTTCTTTTTCAAAATCTTATACTTTTCTATTAATTTTTCACACACAATAGAAAGTTCTTCATTCAAAGAATGGGCATCATAATTATCACATGAAGAACTAGAGCAATCATCACTATCTAAGTGAGGTTCCGAATGTACCTCAAGGGAGTCATTCCCTTGGACCATGAAGCATTGTGAATCGGATTCTCCACTAGATTCCTCCGGTTGGTTTGGCACTTGAAGCTCGGAGTTGGTGGTGGTTGTTGTTAACTTGTTCCACACTGTAAAAGCGGAATCAAGGTTAGAAACACGTAAAAGATAAATTTAGATAAAGTGCTTCTAATGGCCTCTAGGGCTTGTGCATTGGCCCCTATATGATTGCGATCACTAAGAAAGGATTCCTTGGTAATAGTAAGATAAACTTTATGACCTAGGGTTGTAAATAAACGGTCATCCTAATCTTCCAAACATGAATGTTGGAAGGGTCATACATAGGTGGGGTCATGAAGGCCATGGTAAACTATATGTGTGCAAACAAGCAAATGCAAACAATAGATTAGCAAGCAAATGGATCTCACTCCTAGGATGTTAAGCCTAAGTATCAGGAGCACTAGCTCTGATACCAATTGAAAAACACCTAGAGGGGGGGTGAATAGGTGTTAGTGCTAATCTAAAACTTAATACAAAACTAAGTGCGCTAAATGCGGAAGCTAATGCAAATTATGCACAAACTAATACAATACAACAAGTGTAGCCGAATTCCCCTTGCGAGGCTCTGGACTAACTCCCCTTGATTCCCCTTGAAATGGGTTGAGGCGCTATGTGAAGCTCTTGTTGGATGAGTATAAGTTGGGCACACACACACAAGCAATCCAAGCAATGTGCACACACAATCAAGCCAAGCAATCAAGAATATAGCAGTATGGATTATGTAAGGCACAACACAAGCAAATAAATTTGATATGACAAGATGAATTATGCTCAACACAAGCAAATATGATATGAATGAAGTATGATGATGCTTTGCACAAATGTAAAGAGAGAGAGTTTAGAGACAAGTGGATCAAACGCAAACACAAAGATATGTTTCGAGGTTCGAGCACCCTTGCTCTACATCCCCGCCTACACCACCGTGTAGGATTTCCAATCCACTATACCGTCCACCGAGGACTCCCACCGAGGGAACCTTCACCGAGAAGGATTTGTACAACAATGGAGTACCTAACTCTCTCTCAAACAACCACCTCACAACCGAGGGGTAGGCCCGTAACCAAAACAACAACAACAACAACCAACACCTCTACCGAAGAGGGTTTACAAACAAACTCAATCACCTCACACTTGAGGGATACACACCAATCACCCGATCACCTCTACCGAAGAGGATACAACAAGAGATAAGGGTGTACAACTTAGAGGTTACAACAACCTCAAAACTCTTTCTTTTTTTCTTTTTCTTTTCCACAAAAACAAGATCCTAATAGATTAGGATAGTATGATAGCTCAAGTGTGAAAAACTAAAGTGATTGGAAAACAAGCAACAAAGAAAATACTGGGAAAATCTCTTGTAAAGATAGAAAATGCAAGATCAAATCAAAATCCAAAACCTAGTTTTCTTTGATTTTCCAAAAACCCAAAATAATTAAGATGAGAAGTTTTAAAGCCCACAAACTCTTTTTAAAAACTCTTTTAAACACCTCAGAAAACTGGAATTTTTCCTCTTAGAAAACTTGGCCAAAATCCCCAAAGAGATGAGGTTTATATAGGCCCATCAGAAAACTAGCCGTTAGGCTGAGTTGGCAGCCTGACAGGCTGCCGGTCGACCGACCCGGTCGACCGCCAACGGTCAGAAATATGACCGTTGGGCAACTGCGGTCGACCGGCCCGGTCGACCCAACCAAACAGAGAGCAGAGCTCTCATCCGGTCGACCGGCACGGTCGACCCAAACAACCCGAGAGCAGAGCTCTCAGACCCGGTCGACCGGCTCGGTCGACCGTCCCAGTGACTCCAAACGTGCACAGATCTGTGCACGTCCGGTCGACGGCCCGGTCGACCGGACATCAGCCAAGTCGACTAATAACCTGGCTTAGTCGACTGGTTGAGTCTGGAACTGAAAACTGGGTCAGAAAACTTGGGAAAAATATTTTATAAAAATCTTTTAATACTTCTAAAAATCACCAAAAATATTTTTATCATTTTATATCAAAACTCAAACAAGTGATAAAAGTTTCAAGACATGTATCAACATATTCAATTCATTTTGAGTCTTGCAAATTTTATCAAAAACAAAACTTGTATTTTTGTCAAACTTGATTTTTTCAAAACATGAATAGGATAGTCAAAATAAGTTTATCTAGCAACTTTAAAGCATGTATGTATATGTAGAACATATCTAATATACATAGAAATAAAGTAAACTTGTTTTGATCTACTATCCATGAAAACCAAAATCCAAATCATGAAACGTGTGGTGTGCACTTGAGCATATCAACTATACTAAACTTTACAAATTGGATCTAAACACACTAACTAAACTATGGATACCTAAGTCTTTGTGTCATCAAGAAGACTTGCTCCAAAACTCCATCCATGGGCTAGGCAATGTGTGATCTTGAAGCTTTGGCCCTGGAATCATTATGAATAGCTTCTAAACTCCTTATTGAAGCTAATCACCAACTAATATCTTGGTTAATGATCTGAAACTTAAACAACACAAGATTATTAGTAAACATAACTACATGAGTTAATCATCATCAAAACTAGGGTGGAAGGCCTTTGGGCCAACAATGCCAACACCAGGTATAGGTGAGGATTGTAGAGGTGGCCCCCACGAATTCAAGAGGTGGCCCCCACCCCGTGTATATGGTATGGCACTTTGATCCGTGTGGCACTTAATACCGCACATGTTCTGCCGGATGTCAGCATGACTGTGCTATCATGGTGTACTAGCTTAAAAATCGTGTTTTTAATCACATAATACGTAAACTAGATTTTCACAATTTTAGTAACATGAACAAATATACAATGTAACAGTAGTAAAGGAATAATCAAGTAGCATGACAGTGACATGACAATACGATAGCTTGATTGATCAGGGATTTCTATAATTAAACATGAAGTATAACATGGCGCTGATGGCAAAGTAAAACATTACCAGAATCCACTGGGATAAGGAAAATAATAAACAATTCACCAAACATAGTTAATACTAGATTCAATAGAAAAACGTAATTTTGAGATTTTCAGGATACTAGAAATAATCATTTCATGATTTCTTTTAAGAATATTTAATATGATTAAAATCAAATAATTTGAGTACAAGCCAGACGGGGCCAATTGAAGACTAAGCTGGGGCGAAGCTAAGTTGTGTATGGCGAGGCTAAGCTATAGGCAAAGCTAAGCCAGCAGCGCAAAGCGCTACGCACATGGCAGAGGTAAACCCGGCGAAGCTTAGCATAGCTCTATGCGCTAACACGCACGACAGAGTTATCGCTCGCGACGAAGCGAGCACATAGAACGTTTACTAACCCACACGGTGAAACTAGCGTATGCACGCTTACCAATGCATGTGGCAAAACTACGCTCATAGCAAAGCTAGTAGTAAAGCGCTGAGCGCTAAGCTCGTCAACCAAGCAAAGCTAGTGAATCCTAGAGGCTGAAGGAAAAGCCCGGAGGCTAAAGACCATAAGGGTCATCCAATCAGGTAATAAAAAGTGAAATACTCGCCTAACGAATGTCCAGAGGCGTGGTGAAGACGATGGTGGACTCCGGTGGTGGAGCCCTGACAGAGCTGAGCTGTAAGAGGGAAAGAGAAACAGAGAGGGGGAGAGAGAGGGAGGGAGAGACACATAGAGAGAGAGAGAGAATAAGAAAGAGAAAATAATAGAGAAAGAGAGAGAACATGAGATAGAGAGAGAGCATGAGGGAACAAGAGAGAGACTGGGGCCAGGGATTGGCGCGCAGGAGGAAAAGGAAGGGAAGGGAGGTGGTGGTGCCGCCAGATGGAGGAGGAGAGGGTGGACATTGTGGGCTAGGGTTCAGCGGCCAGGTGGAAGAGGAGGGGTGGTGCGGCCTGGTGGATGTGGCCGTGGTGTCGGCGGCCAAAGAGAGGGAGAGGAGAGAGGTGAGTGAGAGTATGATGGAGAGAAATGAGAGGGAGAGAGTGAGAAAGATATAGGGAGAAATAGAGAGATGCACAGGAGAGAGGGGTGAGTGGGTGAGATGGAGATGGGGGTGATTGAGATGCAGGGAGAGGGAGTGTAGGGGGTGTGGGCTGCGGGTAGGGAGACAGAGGAAAGAGAAAAGAAAGAAAAAAAAGGAAAGAAAGGAGAGGAAAAAAGGAAAAGAAAAGGAAAGGAAAAGAAAGAAGTGGGTCGGGCTCAAAGTCTAGGGTTTGGGTTGGGTAAAAGTTGAAGTCCAAATCAAACTCAAAAATAAATGAAGGAAACAAAATAATACAGGCGAAAAATCGGGATATGCGTCTGGGTACGTATTTTGAGATCGGGGTATTACATCGTGATTCATGGATCCGACTACGCCGTCAGATCATTCCTATGTTCTAAATGTTGTAATGCCTCTATATCAATGTGGGCAGTTATGAATAGTGGCAGATATCTCTGCATGGCGATCCTACAATCATGCAATGCATTCTGGGCGGTTACAAGGAGATCATAACATGCAAATCATGTAGTTGTGTATCTTTGAATATTTGCACCCACGAAGACAGCTTAGGAGGGTATAAATACTTTTTCTTCTCCATCGAGAAAGGAGGTTGGTTTGTTCACAATTGATTACTCAAAACTCTAACGGTTCACAATTGTTGATCTGAAAACCCTAGAACTGGTAATCGTAGATTACTCTGCTGAAATCATTGCAATGCTCAGATCTATAGTGAATTCTCTCTCTCCCCTGTGATTTTTTCTTTCAGGTTTTTCATGTAATTCCCTGTTGTCCACGGTTGCTTACATTTGTTCATTCACTTACAAACTCATTTACAACTCCTGGTGTGGAGAAATTCTCTGAGTATTTTCCTCCACATTTTAGTGCTTTCATTGATATCTAGAATCCACACTTTGGTGCGAAGACACTAAAATGTGGAGAAAAATTCTCAGGGAATTTCTCCATATCATGAATTATAAACGAATAAACAGGCAAAAGCAATCGCAAACAACAAACACTTTATATGAAAAACCTGAAAAGAAAAAATCACGGGAGAAGGAGAAAATTCACTATAATATCAGAAGGTTACATTCAGTTTTGCAGAGTGATGTTATGATTATAATTTCTAGGGTTTGATGTAGTAATCAGAAGCCAACCTTTCTCGATAGAGAAGTTGTATTTATACCTGCCTGACCTATCATTGTGGGTGCAGATATTTCGAATCTACATAACTGCATGATTTGCACGTTATGATCTTATAACTGCTCAGATCGCGCCACTTGATTGTTGGGATCGCCATACAGAGATATCCGCCACTATCCATAACAACCCGCATTGATTTAGAGGTGTTATAGAATGTGGAGATGAACTGGCGGCATAGCTGGATCCACGAATAGCAGGGATCGTGTTGTCCAGTTGTAAGCAACACAGGGGCAGGGCGGAGGGGCATCTATAGTGATCAGATTTTGACCTTCTTCAAGATCACGACACGTTTCCAGATACCTGGAGGCTCTACTTCTCTGCCAGTGGTCCATCTCACTTACAAATTTGACATGGGCCAAGTGCAAAGCCTTGGGCCTCGCCCCGAGCCCAAATCTAATCAGACATCGCACACCCAGAGTTGCATGACTCTCCGACACGCCAACGACCAATACAATGATCCTCTCCTATTGACATAAAGATCTTTCCTGGAGCCACTCAAGGCTCTGACACAAAGACCCTCCGGATCCTGCTACCCAGCGCTACTTACAGTTGGATAGTACGATCCCCATAATTCACGAATCTGAGCACGCCGCCAGATCATCCCCACGTTCTAAACATTATAACGCTCTTATATCAATGCGAGCAGTTATAAATAGTGGCAAATATCTCTGCATGGCGATCCTACAATCAAGTGGCGTAATTTGTACGGTTATAAGGAGATCATAACGTGCAAATCATGCAGTTATGGGGGTCTGAGATATCCGCACTCACAAAGACAGCTCAGGCGGTTATAAATACTTCTCCTTCTCCGTCGGAAAGGAGGTTGGTTGGTTCACATTGATTACCCAAAACTCTAATGGTTCACGGTTATTGATCTGAAAATCCTAGAACTAGTAATCGCAGATCACCTTACTGAATTAATTGTAATCTCAAATCTATAGTGAATCCTCTCTCTTACCCCTATGGGTTTTCCGTTTTGGATTTTTTTACATAATTTCATGTTGTCTACGATTGCTTACATTTGTTCATTCATTTACAAATTCACTTTCAACTCATGGTGTAGAGAAATTTTTCAAGAAAATTTTCCTCCACATTTTGGTGCTTTCATTTTGATCTTGAATTCATACTCAAAATCTCTTACCTTTCCCAAACCTTTCCTCAAAAAGCCTCGGAAACAAAATAGCTCCACCAAGGAAGAGCACATATCAGGCCGCCGTCTCTACTTCTAAAGAAATGTCTATCATTGTTAGGGACTCATAGCCTTTGACGCTTATCCACCCCACTTCGAGGTTCACATCAAAGATGTCGGGAAAGGCCTCAGGAAAGGCCACTCTTTACTGGCTATTGCGCCAGAGGCAGGGACCAAGGGGTACGAAACCCAGCTCCCCGCCGAAGGGCAACTCCTCTAAATACTCGCCAGCCTCCAAAGGCAATTGACGAGCAACAGGCGGAGTCAGCTCGTAAACATGAGAGGTCGCTCTAGAGAGACGCGGCCGCCCGTGTCCAAAATCAACTCGCCACTCAGATTGAGATCCTTCGAAAGTCCCAGTCCACAAGGAATAAGGGGGCAGAAGGGTCTCGGGCTCCCCCGTCACCACCTCTCACCGCGAGGACCACCCACTCTGAGAGCGATCAGAGGCGTGCCAGATCTGAATTGAGTGATGACGAGCACCCCGAGAATTCTGGCCTTCGCAAATCTCCGAAAGTCCCTCGCATTGAGAACATTGAGGAGATTGTCCGAAATTGAATCGAGGAGGCAAGTCAACAACTCCAAAAGGAGGCAGAGCCTTGTGGCCTGAGAACCTCCGAGTCCTCACTCTCGGAGGAAATCACTTCTCACTGCTTCCCCAAGAAGTTCGTGATGCCGACCTTCGAATACTACTCTAAGACGATCGATCCCATCCAACACCTCCGACGGTATCAGGACAAGATGGTAGTCCACTCTCACAATGAATTTCTCTTGAGTCGCGTGTTCCTTTTCAGTTTCAAAGGCGCCGCCGACAACTAGTTCTACTCTCTCTGAAGGAACTCACTCTGGAGGTTCGAAGAGGTGAAGCAGGCTTTCTATCACCAATACGCTTCTCGGCGGGAGCTTAAGAGGAACAACAATCATCTCCTCACAATCAAAATGAAGCCCGGAGAGAGCCTCAAGTACTATGTCAGTTATTTCCAGAGCCAGATGGCCTTTGTGTATAACTACAATGACGACATGGCTGCTGCAGCATTCATCACTGGATTGCAAGTCTCCCACTCTTTCTACAAACACTTGGTGAAGTAAGAAGTCACCAGGATGAGGGACATCCTCTCTCGAGCTCAGAAATATATACAGATCGAGGATGCTACCCGGGGCAAAACTAGTTGCTCTCCCAAATGAGGGAACGAAGGGGAGAAACAGAAACCACAATCTATTCTCCCAAGAAAGATTCAAAGATCAAAAACAAAGGGGAAACCAGAAGGCTTCTAGTTCAGAGAAATCTAGGGTTTGTGAAAGCCCAAGTGTTCAAGTTTTCCTTCAATTTAAAGGCAGATGATGACGTCACCGCAATGATGGCTTAGGGCTAAAATATGTTTTCACACGCCAGATGTCTTTAAATCCCAACAGCTGCGCATATCCTAAATTACTTAGATGGCTTTCAAGCGACAGCTATCTACCTAGATGGCACACGGATTAGACATATGACGCGACATTTATCAACATTTACAGATGCAGCATTAAATGCAAGATTATGAAGAGGCACCCCAACTGCTCTCTAACCTTCTCCAGCTGTCCTCCACAAAGCACAAGAGTTTTACTCCAACTACTCAGCACAAAACCATGCAAGAAGATGAGATTAGTCCGTTCCCCTCCTCTTTCGAAGATTCCGATAAGGAAGAGGGGGAGGGGTCATTTGTTGTGGTCAGGTTTTGACCCTCGTTAAGATTACGACACATGTCCAAACACTTGGAGACGGCACTTCTCTGTCAGTGGGTCCATCTCACTTACAAGCCTAATATGGGCTCAAGAGGAAAGCCTCGGGTCTCTCCCCGAGCGCACATGTAATCAGACATCACTCACCCGGAGCCGCACGATTCTCCAGGACGCTAACGACCAATACAAGGACCCTCTTCTATTGGCATAAAGATCTTTCTCGGAGCCACTTAAGGCTCCAACACAAAGACCCTCCAAAGCCCGCTACTCCCGCGCTATTTAAGCTGAATAGCACGATCCCCGCGATTCACGCATTCGACTACGCCGCCAGATCATCCCCACGTTCTAAACGTTGTAGCACTCCTATGTCAATGCGGGCAGTTATGAATATTCAGATTTTTCACGTAATTTTTTGTTATCTACGATTGCTTACATCTGCCCATTCACTTACAAACTCACTTACAACTCGTGCTGTGGAGAAATTCTCTGAGAATTTTTCTCCACAAAATCTCAAAAGTATTTGCTATTGTTACTGAGATTAGGGGACTAAGTCAACATTAGAAAGATGCAAATGAATTTTATATAATATTATCAGTAATGAGTTTACTTAGCATGAGATTTTCTCTACATGTTCTTAAAAAAAAAAACCTAAAAAACTAAAAGGAGCATGTGATCAGACTTTCCACTCCTAATTTGTAATTTTTCTTGGTTTTTTTGCCTTTCAAGAAACACTAATAGGAGTCTGGAAGAAACCAGCTCTGCATTGAAAATTGGAAACTGTACAGGTCAATCTGCCTTGAATTCTCTGTGGGTGAGAGGATCCGAAGCCTATATACTTGAAATAATTATACTTGTTTGTTAATTAACTAAGCAGAAATCAAAAGAGCATGCGATCATCATTTTCCCTTGAAAAATAAGGTCAAAGGAAAAACAGAGACAGAGACATGTTTGATTTTTTTTTTTTTTCTTACTAACTCAATCATGGCTGAGATTTACTGTTAAACTTTCAGAGAGCAAATCTGAGATCTTGTAAGAACCACGTTAGAAAATAAATGTCCCGTATTTGTATTTCGGGATTCAAACTAAAAACTCGTAGAGAGCTTTTTGCTCTAACCGAGTTAAACCAACCACGAGAGACACATTGACATGTTAGATGACAGTCCAAAAAGTTCATTGCCAAAGGGGAGAGAAATCCACACTAGTAAATGAAAACAGGTTCCAGTCCACAAGCTCGTTGTCATTGAAAATGAGGTCTCCAGACAAGACACATCAACACCTATTAATGCTTGTCTCAAAGTCTCTAATACCCTAAAAAGGTCACATGAAAAACGAAGAAAAACAGTTTTTTTTTGTTTTTCTAAAGCCAAAAAATTCAACAATCACCAGAAGTCTTCTCCCTGCTTTCACATCACAAGTTTACAACTCAAATGCTCAATTTTAATGATAACACAAAAAAACAAAAACATAATCTCCAGACCTTAAAAAAACTTAATACCAAAATCTCATTTAAGCAGAAGTAGATTGCAAACATTATTTTCTTCAAGAAATGGAAAAACATAAAAGCTTAGCTGGAGAACTTGAACAAGCGTTTGCATGCTCTAAAGAAGCTGCCCCTCTTCTTGATTCTTGTGGGCATCTCCACTTCATCCTCTTCATGAATCCCCTCTGCATCTCCATCACCATCACCAGTGTCATGGATCCTCCAGTACCCGTCGCCGACCGATCTGGACTTCCTCATTGAGAAAGCCCTCCTCACAACTGCGTGCAGTGTTGATGTGTTGATCTGCTTCTCCTCGTTGTTCTCGTTCCCTCTGAACCTCCGAGAGGCCGATGAGCAGTTCCTGCTCAGAATCACCCCAAACCTCTCCCCATCTTCTTCTTCAATGGGAGAGTGATGGTGGTGCGCCTGGGGCTTGGGAGGAGGGGGTCTGGGTCATGATGTTGGGCCTGGGGTGGGGAGAAGCTGAGGCCTGTCAGGTCCATGGATCTTGACTTGGGTGTGTTCCTCACTCTCATTTTTGAGTACCCATTCATTTCTGATATACTTTTCTTCTTATTCTTCTTTTTGGAGAACGAGAGAAGGATGGGATGAAGTTAATAGATCTAGAATTTAAAGAGAAAGAAGAGGGAGAGTGAAAGGTGTTTCACTGTTTCAGAGCTGTGTTTGGGGTTGAGAGAGAGAGAGAGTGGGAGGGAGAGAGGAGAGGGAGAGGGATGGGGACATGATAGAAATTGATGGGGGAGAGAGAAGAGAGATGGGGACATGATAGTGTGTGTGTGTGTGTGTGTGTGTGTGTGAGAGAGAGAGAGAGAGAGAGAGAGAGGTTAGATTACCCTTTTTGTAGGTTTCTATTGCCCCTTTTCTTTTTTTCTTTTTTTGTTCTGGTATTTTGGGTTGAATCTGGATCCAGTGAAAGGTTTTGTAGATGGGACTGTTGCCAGTTGCGTGATGACAGTACAAGGCATGAGATTTGTTAACTGAATTGATTAGATCTGATTCCATTGAGTAATCTGGTTTTTTTCTTCTTCCTCTACTTCTCCTATTTAGACTTGTAGGAAAAAGACTCAAGGACCTTTCACAATCCATTCCTAGTTATTTACCGCCTAAATTAGGTTTCTAAGCAGTAACTTATTTATCATATAAGCTGATAGTTTATTCCTTTAGAAAGACCTCAATCAAATTGAAATGTGAATGAATGAATCAGTCTAAGCTAACTATTTCTGAAAAAATAATAGACATATTAAAACTTTATTTGATTAGTAATGTGAGCTCTTAATTAAGATTTCTTATTGGATTATATATTCAGCTAGAGGTTAACATTCCATGGGACCTAATGTGGCCCTAGTTCTAATGACATGAAAACTCATATGTCAAGCATTGATGGGAAACAAGGGGGAGGAAATCAAGGGAAGGCAGTTGACCAAGCTGAAAACATGAGCTGGATCTCGGAAACACAAGGGATATTTTAAGTCTAAATTTATTTGGACGTAATCAAGTCAATTGAATATTTTCATTTGCCTCTATAACCTATGTTGTTATACCCTTTAAAAACTGATCAAGTCAAATGATTTGAGTCTGGACTCATTTTAATTATACTTAATCATGAGTGTATTTAATTTATGATGTAGCACTGGTCTATACGTATGGAGCTTGTGTTATTACTCAAGAGTCTAGATCTATGATGAGTTAAACTAGGTTTTATTTTGATGCTATAGATATCACGGGTAAAATTCTCTCTACTATGATGACTTAATCTCTCTCTTGAAAGCCTCTTATCTCCTCTAAGATTCAAGAAGAGAACTTACTAGTTGAAAAGAAGAGTCTCCTCCCTCAATTTATCGTGTAACTTTCGGCATCTCCTTCGTGATTGAATCAGGTATGCCAAAATCTTCTTTCCTTTGATCTTGATAAAGAGGCTATTACATGCATGCGATCTTGTGTGGAATAATTATTAGATAAATAATTGGTATCAGATCCTCCTCTTTATCAGATTATCGGGATATAAAGAAAATTTTGATCTCGACCTACGCATATCATGAATGATTGTTAGGATTTTGTCTTGTTTTTAAGAAGAGATGATGGTCTAAGAAAATCCAATTGAGTTGGAGAAGATGATGGCTTGAAGCAGAAGAAGTGAATTAAGATGAAGCAGTTTCCTTTACAGGTGATTGCGAGTTTTCTTTTCAGGAGGAGTATGAATAGGATTTAATTTTTATTCAATGAAGGTTTGCTCCTAAAGATTAAAAGGTTTAGAATCCTTCTAAATCAAGGAGATCAATTCCAAAAGGATTGATCAATATTCTTCAGCCATCCAAATGTCAAGATCATCTCATAGTCCAAATAGGAGTTGTATTATAAAATTCTATAAATAAATGTTGTAACCAAGCATTGTAATTGTCTCAACCAAAATAAACCTCAAGGAGTTTCTACAACAGAGAATCTCAAGTAAGGAGACCAGAGGAAGTCAAGAAAGAGAGGAGCAAGTTGAAGGTGCATAGAGAGAAGGTAAAACTCTTGTAATCTACGGCTAGATTCAAGTGGAATGTGAATGCTATTTTTACATCAAGAGGAAGATTAGATCTCTTTGTACCAAGTCTATTAATAAAACTCTCTCAAGTTTCTCCCCTTAGACGCAGGCCAAGTTTGGGCTGAACCACATTAAATTCTTGTGTTCTTTCTTTATTGCTCTTTTATTTAGGTATTACTAGTTTGCTTTACATCAAGCTTTTCTTTTGCAAGTAATATTCATATTGTCAAGTTCCGTTAACATCGATCCTGGGAGTCATAACAATTGGTATCAGAGTATATCAATTTCGCAACAATTGGTATCAGAGTTAAAAATTGACGAGGGACAATATTTCAAAGATAGAAAGTTCTATGACAAAGTTCGAGGTCGAGAAGTTTAATGGCAATGGAAACTTCGACATATGGCAAAAAAAAGGTGAAAGTGTTGCTGGAGCAATAAGGTCTTCACAAGACCTTGTAAGATAAGTCAACAAAACCTGCAGATACGTCAAATGAGGATTGAAAGGAGGTGGTTTAAAGACGGCAAGCACGATCCAACTATATCTCGTAGACGAGGTCATGTACAACGTGATGGATGAAGAAACGGCTACGGAATTGTGGTTAAGGTTAGAAGCGTTGTATATGACAAAAAGCCTCTCCAACAAGTTGTATCGAAAGAAACAACTATATGGGCTACGCATGAAGGAAGGGACAACAATGTTGGAGCATCTAAACTTCTTCAATAAGGTCATTAGTGAGATTCTAGCTGTTGATGTCAAGATCGATGAGGAGGACAAGGCGTTAATACTTCTTAGTTCGCTTCCAGAGTCATATGATCATATCATCACCACCATGTTCTACGGTAAGAAAACTTTCATCTTGGAGGAGGTCACGTCAACTCTCTTAACTAGTGAGATTAGAAAAAGGTAAAATCAAGCGGAGTAGACAGAATCGGGTTTGGTGGTCATGGGAAGAAAAGAAGATGACAAGGAAAAAGTCCAAACTCACCAAAAGCGTGTCACTTTTGTCACAGGGAAGGTCACTGGTAGAATGACTGCAAGCATCGTTAAAAGTGGCTGAAAAAAAGGGCAAGATGTGGAGGCAGACGTAGCAAGCGGTTTAGAGGACACCAAAATATTAATGGCTTCTTACGAAGATAACACTTCTCATAGTAAAGACTGGATATTTGATTCAGATTGTACCGTTCATGTATGTTCTCAGAAAAAGCTGTTCAATAACTCCTTAGTTGCAAAGAAGGAAGAAATTGTCAAGATATTAGATGGCTCGGCTTGCGGGTCATCGGCACTGGGATAGTCAAGGTCATAGGATGAGATGAGACAGTGCGTACTCTGGAGGCGGTCTGGATGTCCCGGAGGCACGATATAATCTAATATTCATAAGGGTGCTCGACGAAGAAGAATGTCAGATCCAAGTGTAATAAAGCATCGTCACAGTCAACCAAGGAGATAGGATAATCTTGAAAAAAGAAAAGTGTGGAGGGTTATACAAGCTGAAAGAAGAAATCTCAGTTCGAGGTGGAGTTTCAAGGATAAGCTTGGAAAGGAGTTCATCGCGCGGTGGAGCTTCAGGAAAACTGCAACAGGACGTGAATCGGGTCAAAGTGTTACAGGGAAGAGAAATTGTACACTCGGGCAAGGCCTGAGATAGCCCAAGCCATGACGGTAATCAGCCAAAAGTCCCAGGAGAGGGGGCAAGAGTTAAAGGCTTCACGGCACGATTACAACTAAGGAAAGAATCAAGATATTAATCCAAAATCTCAAGTTGTTTTGCTAAAGGCTTGAAAAATAAGTCAAGATGAGATTATTATGATTTTGTCTTATTTTTCAAGAAGAGATGATAGTGCAATAAAATCCAATTAAGTTGGAGAAGATGATGGCTTGAAGTAGAATAAGTAAATTAAGATGAAGCAGTTTTCTTTTTAAACAATTGCAAGTTTTTCAGGAGTATAAATAGGATTTAATTGCTATTCAATGAAAGTTTGTTTCTAAAGATTAAAATGTTTAGAATCCTTCTATATCAAGAAGATCAATTCCTAAAAAGATTGATCAAGATTCTTCAACTATCTAAAAGCTAAGATCATTTCATAGTCCAAATAGAAATTGTATTATAAAATCCTATAAATAAAGGTTGTAACCAAGCATTGTAAATGCCTCAACCACAAAAAGTCTCAAGGAGTTTTTACAATAGAGAATCTCAAGAAAAGGAGATCAGAGGAAGTTAAGAAAGAGAGGAGCAAGTTGAAGGTGCATAGAGAGAAGGTACTCTTGTAGTTTAGGGTTAGATTCAAGTAGAAGGTGAATACTCTTGTTGCATCAAGAGGAAGGTTAAATCTCTTTGTACTAAGTCTATTAATAAAACTCTCTCAAGTTCTCCCCCCGTGGACGTAGGCCAAGTTTGAGCTGAACCATGTTATATCTTTATGTTTTTTATTACTCTTTTGTTTAGGTATTGCTAGTTTACTATACATCAAACTTTTCTTTTGTAAGTACTGTTCATATTGTCAAGTTCGGTTAACGTCGATCCTGAGAGTCACAACAATTGGTATCAGAGCATATCAATTTGGTAACAAAATGATCTCTTTCTTTAATTCAATTAAACTATTTTTTGTCTCATTTTGTTGAATTAAATTGGAGATATTGATTGAATCATGTATATATATTTCTGAAATTATTTATGTGTGTTATTATTCTATTTTTTTAATTAAACAGAACTAACTAAAAAATGGCGCAGCCAAGAGCTCACGCACGACCTATTCTGACTGCGCGTGGGCCCTAGACCAGCCACCTGCACGCACGCACGCGCGTGCAGGCGGCTTGCGCTTGTGGCAGTAACTATTGCCACGTACGGTGCGCGTCAGGGCGGCGCTGGCTTGCTGCTGCTGTGGAGGTCACCGGGCCACCATGGGACTGGCCGCGGTGGTTAGGCGGCATAACATAAACAACAAAAATTTAGATTACGATTTTGGGTTTCCTAATTTTGGTTTATTGAGTTTGATTAGGGTTAGGATTAGTAATTTAATTCAAGAAGGAAATCTAATCCTAATTAATGTCATATTAATCAGTTGGGTTTTGTTTTGTTTAATTTAAACCCGACTTAGTAAGAGAGACTCATAACTTATAACTTTGTGGGTTGGCTCTGGGTATTTGTGCAGACTCAATAAACATTGGAGATCTATCTTATCAATAGAAACTTCAATAAACTGTTACGGGCTCATCTGGCCTCTATTTTGGGGCATGTAAACAGCTGTTTTGAAGCTCCAGACGAGCATTACAGATACTAGACATGACAAAATAGTAATTAGTTAACATAAAACAGGCATTGAAGTGTTAATCACCAAGGTTATATGTATCCTTACATGTTTTCGCTATAACGGTGTTTTATTATATTGCTTATATTGTTCTAATATGATAAATATTGATGTTTACTACAGTAAATAACATACAAATAAAGTATATATACGTTCATGTTAAAGAGTTTATAAAAGAGCACTAAAATTGCATATATGATTCATGCGGATAATAGCCAGCCCAAAAGAAGACTATTATTTGGCCGAATTGTATACGGCGTCAGAACTTAATGTGGGTAATGTAATTTTAGGAGAACCTTGGTGTGTGACAATCGACCCAAAGGAAGGTTGACATCACCACATGCTCATACTGTGTTACTCTCATCAACTAGTTTGACAACGGTACAAAAATTTAAATGCGTAGATATGTGTGGCCCATGAGTGTGACAATCGATCCAACAGAAGGTTGTCATTATGATCGGGTTATCACATATATTATATAGTCAATATAAATAACTTAAACTTTGGACCTATCCTATATGGGACAGTTGGTCCAAAGGAAAGTTGTTCTCTTACATAGGACCTGAACTTTAAGTTATCTATATTGGGTCAGTACACTGTTGGCATCAAGAGACAACTTATTCTGAAATTTTGACTGGCTATCGGTCAGACTGGTTGCATTTTTCTAAATTTTTTTATGACTATTACAATAGAATTTTTTTAAATGCAATGTTTACTAAAGTTAAATTGATGAAAAATTGTATGCTTATGTAGTCTTATTTTTTATTTATCAGTAAATACATCTTCAATTTTTGCAAGCCTTAATAATATCTTTGTGCTGAATGGTATAAATTTTGAGAAGTGGCGTGACCATGTTACAATCGCTCTTGAATTTATAGACCTAGACTATACTTTAAGGACCGATGAACCTTGCTATTATTGATAAAAGTTCAATAGAGGTAAAGATCAATTATGAAAAGTGAGAGAGATCTAATAGGAGGTGTCTAATGGTAATAAAGCATTTTATTATTATAATTATTATGGGTGCTATGCTTAATAAAGTTAGTGCTAAGAGTTTCCTAACTGAAGTAGGTAACTGATTTATCAAATCAGATAAAGTTGAGGCCAACACGCATCTTAGCAAGCTGGTTAATATGCACTATAATGATAAAAAAAAATATATTAGGCGGTACATTATAAAAAGTTCCAACTTTGTTTTTAAACTGAAAGCACTGAAATTGGAACTCTCTGAAGAGATTCAGATGCACATCATTTTGATTTTTCTTCCTCCACAGTATAACCCTTTCAAGATTAATTATAATGCTCAAAGGTAAAAGAGGAATCTCACTGAGCTCATTAGTCACTGTGTTTAGGAAGAGGAAAGATCAAAATAGAAAAGACTGAAATTACTCATTTAGCATTTTAGGACAACACCACTAATAAAAAAAAGAAGAAAAATGAACTGAAGGGAGGAACACAAATGCCACTAACGTTGTTGATATGACAGTGAAAAAAGTATAAGTGAAGAAGCTTAAGGTTATTACGTGCTTCTTTTGCAAGAAGTAGGCCACCTCAAGCAAGATTGCGTAACCAGAAATGACTAATTAAAATAAGTATATCTCGTGCTTATATTTTTCTAAAATTAATTTAATTTTAGTTCCACCACACATTTGATGGATAGAAACCGGTGCGACTTTTCATATATGCAATTTATTGTAGAACTTCCTAACCAAAGGAACCCCAGCCAATCTCAGTGATACGTTTATATGGCCGAAGGAAATAAAGCTACAGTGAAGCTATCGGAGTTTGTAGGTTTAAATTAGATTCTAGTTTTTTTTAAGATTTTGATGAGACTTTATATGTACCGTATTTTAGGCAAAACCTTATTTCTATTTCATTGTTAGACAGAACTGATTTTACTATCACTCTTGGTAATGAAATGGTTAGTGTGTTTTCTGAATCTAAAATTTTTGGTACTAGAATCTTAATTGATATATAAGTTAAATCTTCATACTTTATATTCTGAATCTTTATATGTGAATAATTTAGGTATTAAGTGAACATTAATTAAGAAAAACTCATGCAGTCTTTGGCATAGGCGTTAAGGATATATCTCAAAGAGAAAATCCAAAGGCTTGTGCCAATTAGAGTTACAGGTCTTTCAGATTACACTGAGTTAGGAGTATGTATTGATCGTATAAAGGGAAAATAAATAAATATTAGAAAGTTTGGTGTCAGATGGAGTTCATGCATCTTGGATTTGGTATAAACAGACATCTGTGGCTCATTTCTTACAGCTTCTTATAATGATCGTAGATACTTTGTCACTTTTACAGACGATTATTCTCGTTATAGGTACTTAATCCTTAATACATGAGAAATCTAAATCAATGGACACATTTAAAATCTATAAAGTAGAAAATCAACTAAATAAAAGAATTGAAGCTGTTAGATCTGACCGTAGTGATGAGTACTATGGCAGATACGACAGATCAGGTAGATGTCCATGATTTTTTGCCAATTTTCTAAAAGAGTGTGATATTATAGCTCAATACATCATGTCAAGGTTACGTCGTCAAAATAGTGTTGCTGAGAGACGAAATCGGACACCAAAAGACATGCATGTTAGGAGTATGCTAGCACACACTATCATGGCACTAGTGGTTCATTTCAATTTACAGTTACACTAAATGGATGTTAAGACAACCTTCCTTCCTTAATGGTGACATTGAAGAATAAATCTATATGGTGTAGCCAAATAATTTTGAAGCCAAATGTTTACAACATCTTGTTTGCAAATTAAAAAACTCATTTATGGTCTAAAGCAAGCATCCCGTCAATAGTGTTTGATCAAGTAATATTGATTTCAAGAAAACTATAGCTGATCAATGCTATATGTGGATGATATCCTGCCAGAAAATAATAATATAGATTTTTTACTTGAGATTAAGAGTTTTCTCTCAAAGAACTTTGAGATAAAATACCTTAAGATGCTTCTTTTATGATAGACATTCAGATTCAACATGACAAAACACGTGAAATATTAAGCTTGTCACAAAAACTCTATCGATAAGGTGCAAGATATATTGACATGAAAATTGTTCTCCAGGCAATACACTCGTCGTTATAGGAGATAGGTTGAGCCTACTCTAATGTCCAAAGAACGATTATTAGAAAGAGCACATGAAAGATATCTCATATTCATCTGCATTTGGGAGTTTGATGAATGCTCAAGTTTGTACCCGTCCAGATATAGCATATCCCGTTAGAAAACTTGGCAGATACCTATGTAATCTTGAGATTGATTACTGGAAGACTGCTAAGAAGGTGATGTGATGTCTACAGAAGACCAAGAACTACATGCTTACCTACAGGAGATTCGATCAATTGTAGCTGATTGGATACACAAATTCAGATTATATTGAATATGCAGTTGAAAATCCAATTCAAGTTATGTCTTCTTGAAGACAGGAGGAGCGGTTTACTGGAAAAGTGTTAAGCAGACATTTGTTGCTTCATGTATGATCGAGGCTAAGTTTGTTGCTTGTTATGAAGCTTCGAACCAAGCAATATGGATCAGAAGCTTTATTTCTGAATTTCAGTTGGTGGATTTAATCGAGAGGTCATTACATCTAGATTGTGATAATAAAATTGCAGAGTTCTATTGCAAGAATGACAAGAGTTCAAATTGGTCAAGGACATCGACATCTGGTTTCTTATCGTTAATAATATAGTTCGGAATCACATTGTATTTGTTGATAGTATAAGTACTATACTTAATATCACAGATCTACTCACTAAAGGGCTACCATCTAAAGTCTTCTTGGAATATATTGCTCGTATGGGGATGGATAGTCCTGATGATATCCTGGATGGGAGTTGATATTTTGATTTATGTAATAGACATTATTTTTGGTGCACTATATATGTATTTGGTGTTTCTGATAAATAAAATTGTTAAGATTTTCTTTGTGAATTTAATTTATTGAGTTAGCAGTTAAACTCGTCGAAGTAATAAAGTTAAACTCGTTGCAGTCATAAAGTGAAAACCCATTGGAAATGTACATTATCTGATCAAAGACATTTTATGTCATACGTCCACATTTGATGTATGTCGTTAAGAGTCCATGGAAGGTCCTACCTCGATTATAAGAAGGTGAGGACCGCTATGTTCGGTGACATGGCACTCAATAGACTAAATTGATATGAAATGTTAGTTTGTTGGTGGTTAAAGTTTTAGTATAGTAAAGTTATCCATAACATCCATCTAGTATGACTTGCTTGGCCCAAATGGGAGATTGTTAGACTTTATTTTTTTTATTTTAAGTCTAAATTTATTTGGGCCTAATCAAGTTAAATGGATATTTGCACTGGCCTCTATAACCTATGTTGTTAGATCCTTTTAGAATTGATCAAGTCTAATGGTTTGGGTCTAAACTCATTTCAATTATACTCAGTCATCAGTGTATTTATTTATGATATGACACTCATCTACACGTGTGAAGCTCGTGTTATCAATCAAAGGCCTAAATTTATGATGAGTTGAACTACGTTTTACATTAATGATATATCATGGGTAGGTTGACCTAGTCTCTCTCTTGGATGCCTCTCATCTCCTCTAAGGATCAAAAAGAGAACTTACTAATTGAAGAGAACAACCCCCTCTCTCAACTCCGCGTCCTTGAGATAATGCAACCTTCGGCTTCTCCTTCGTGATGGAATTAGGTATGCCTAAATCTTCTTTCTCTTTGATCATGATAAATAAGCGATTATATGCATGTGATCTTGTTTGAAATAATTATTAGATCAACATCTTTCCCCCACAAACTGTTTTGTAAAAGAGATGTAGCTCTACTGTAAAAAGAAAAATGGTGAGATTGGGTTATTGAAATTTTCAGATTCGAGTTCAGACCATGCATTGTCATTGTTTAAAAATATATACATAGAGAGAAAAGTTTTGAAAATATGAGTTGGACTTTTGAAGAAATTGTAGCGCATCAAACTTTGTTTCTTTGAATCCCTTTGTTACCAATGATGAATGCTAATTACAACTTTAAGTCTGAACAACAAATCCAAGTTTAGCTTGCAAACGCCACTTGCACATTGGCACAACCTAGTTGTAGCGGACAAGTGATTTGAAGTTCAAATGTCATTTAAGGCCTGCTTGTTTCCTCGGAAATGAGACCGAAAATCAATTGTTCATGAGCTCCACACGGGAGCCACGTCAATTTCTTATGAAGTGTTGTTTGCACAATAATTGCGGTAAGGCTTGTAAAAATCTTATGTGGCCTCTCTGCATTTTCGTGCACTGAGACTGGGAAAAAGCTCGAAAAACTACTCTTTTATGAGCCTGATTTGAATTATTTCTTTTGAAAATCCAATAGTGTGCATCTCACTTGAATTTTCTGCAACGCATTTCCAAGAGCCAAACAGGCCCTAAGACATCAACTTACAATCTGTCTTTAAAAATACAACTAAACAAAAAAAAAAAATGAAAGAAATTAAATATCTTTTATGTAGAAAACTCTTTTATGAAAGATTTTGTAGATCAAAATTTCTAGCAAAGTGATGTTTTCTTCCTTTTTGACTTTCCGGTTGAAACTTGAATGCCGTGAGTCAAGAGGGACCACACCAACTGCTACAATGAGACAAACCGACCGCTCATGGGCGTTTTGACCCCCTGCATTCATGCTCGTGAAGACTAGTCAGTAAAAAAAAAAAAAAGTAAATATGAATACTCTCATGCTTTGAATTATAGGGTATTTCAAAATATGGGTATTTTATGATCAATGGGTATGTCAAAATATTGGCATTTTTTGATCAAGAAGTGATATCTTCATCATTTGATTGTGGATCAATTGAATGTTCTGGAAATGATAGACAAAATCTATCTGAATAATGCACATTAGTGTGCACCTTAATTGTTCAGCAGTGTCAGAAAGTGTAATATTATCTATTTGTTATTGGGTTTGCTCTTCATGTATCTTTTATGGTGAATTATAAAAAGTACCCTCATTCTGCTTAATCTTTCTGGCCTGTCAATGCCCATTCTTATGAGAAAATACAAAAACATATCAACTTCTGCCCCTCAAAATTCTAAACTTTGCACTAAAACATAAACAAATAAAACCTTAAAATTTTGAGTTCAAAAGGAGAAAGAGAATACATAACTAAAAACAAAACACAAAAAAATATATAAAAACCCAAGGAAATTCTGTACGAGCAAACATAGATAACTACGAATCATTTCAGAGGACCATGCAATTAGATTGTTTCAAATATTACAATTCTACTTTCAGTTTAAAATCAAATGCATGTGTTGCTGGTAAACACAACAGTTTCTAATAAATCTCTAGATGATTCATATTGATCATATTCAATCAATATGAATCATCTAGAGATTTATTAGAAACTGTTGTGTTTACCAGCAACACCAACTAGTTAAACAACCTCGACTCCTGTCAATACCTGACCCGAATGCAGCTGAAGAGCGCAATCGCCTACAACCTGCATGCAATGAAGCAGGTTAACAAAAGGAAAACTAGTACAGGAGCAGGCCCATGAATCAAGCCACCCAGGTTAACAGCAAAATAATGAGAGATTGACAGACTTGATTCACGATTTTTTTAACCAAAGAGCATCCACAAGCCAAAATATATTCAAAGAGTAAGCAATAAATTAAATTACGTATCCCATCAATTCTGGATAATAATTAATAAAAGAAATTCATTTGAAATGCATGCATGTTTTCTGCTAGTATTTTTTGCTAACAAGTGTTAACTAGTGGTAAATGTTGGAAATATTTTTCCTTTTTAATTTAAAACAAGGAATTGTAAATCTTTTGAATGCATTGCCCTAAAAGGATGACGACCGACCTACATGCGGTCAGCCAATGCAACTCCCTTCCACCGTAGAGCATAACAAAATGAAATCTAGAAAGAAAAGAAGGTAGAACTAAATAAAAGATCAAAATGAACTTTGAAAAGGAAGAAAAATCTACAAAGAAAGAACAAATTGAAAAAAAAAATAAGGTAGAAAGAATAAAAATATAAAGAAACTATAAAAAATGAAAACATAAAAATATAACTGTAAATAAAAGTTCCATAAAAATTCACAAAAAAAGGAAAGTTGAAGGGAAAAAAATTATACAAAATTAATAATATTTGCAAAAATTGTTAAGAAATCTGAAAATAAAAAGGAAGAAAAAATTTTAAAAAAGAAAGAAGAAATTCTAATGAAGAGAAAGAACTGGAATTTTAATTACATAAAGAAAAGAATATCTAAATTAAAAGTACCAAATAAATAAATAAATAACTTTGTAAAGGAAAACTATAAATCATGGAGAAAGAAGAAAAGAAATAATCCGAGAAAATAAAAGATATATCTTGAAATAAAAAGTAGAAGATTTTGAAAATTATGTAAGAAAATAAAACAAATAATTCTAGAAAAAATAAAGAATAAATTCTCAAGTACAAGAGAAAATAAAAAAAGTAGAATAGTATCAGAAGGAAGAAGAAAAAATTAGAAAAAAGAATATAATTTTTTTTCAAAACACATAAGATAAATAGAAGTAAATAACTTAGAATGCAAAATATAAAACTTAGTATGCAAATACCTTTAAATTTTACCATGAAATCCACAGAGGGATTGCAACGAATCGATACATTTAGGGTTTTTATGATTTTTGGAGATGTGAGATGTTTGATTACTATTAGAATTATCTCAAGAAGTGAAGGGTTTTTTCCTCTTTCTTCGAAGGGAGGTCGAGAGGGGAGAGGAGGAGAAAGAGAGTGTGGAGAGATTTCTGTCTTTTTTCCTTTTTAATTCTACTTGTTGTAAATAGAAGAAATTTTAAAATAAAAATTGATAAAAAAAATTCGTTGATAGAACAAGAGGAGCGGGGACAGAATTGTGTATGTCTTTTGTAACAGTTGCTTTTAAGAGTAGTTGTAGATTTTAGATTAGACTAAAATTTGAACCCTTTTTCTATCAAAAAAAAAAAAAAAAAAGAGTATACATGAAAGGAAAAAGCTCACAAAATTCCTAAAAAGTTTGACTCTTGTTCTCGCAACTCTCTCTTCTTTCCAACTTATCTCTTGGTCAAATTTATACTAGTAAACTGATTCAGACTCTAATTCCTCTCATCAAACAAAATACTTCCTGTCATTCCCATCATTATAAAATAAACACCAAAAACTGTAAGTTTGTGCTGAAACCCTAGAGTTGCCCCCCCCTCCCAACCCCTCTAGTTGTCTTCCTCACTCGCTCGAATTTAGACCCCTATTCCTTTTATCACACTAAACCCTATTTTCTATCATTATCATCATAAAATAAAAACTCTAAACTCTAAGTTCAAGATGAAACCTTAGACCCACTTTTTCATTTTCACCTTTGATTCTCCTTTTTTTTATTCTCTCTTTTCAAGTTCGAAGATGTGGGTGCACTTTTTATGACATATTTATTGTAAAGTTTTTTTAAATTCTGATTTCATAGATGGATTTAATGGTTAATCTCATTTTTAATTTTGATTGCAGGTTTTAATTCCACTCCTTGAGCCCAAGGACAAGATTATTTTTGTCAGATTTCTTGAAACATGAGGAAAACATCTACTATTTATTTATGATTTCATTTATTTTAATTTCTAGATCAATTTTATATCTTCTAAATTTTTGATAGTTGTAGATTTCTTCTGAATTTTCTACTGGGCAATATCAAGATTTTATAAGAAAGTATCTGAGAGAGCTTATGAGTCCTCTCTCTGTATTTTTATTTATACATGAAATAACAATTAAAACTCATAATATGGATAGGACTCCTAATATATAAAGAAATATTACTCCTAATTAGGTAACTATAGAACTCCTAATACATAACGCAATAATATTCCTATTTAGGTAATTATAGAACTCCTAATACATAAAATAATATAACTCCTAATTAGATAACTATAAGACTCTTAATACATAAAACATTATGAATTCTAATTAGGCAACTAATCTAATCAAAGAGTTTAACAAGCAGTTATATATTCTTCTTTGACTCATTATTTCATATCTTTAGTAAGAATTCATTTTTTAATCACTATTTATCATGTTGCCAATATTAACAACATAAACTAGAACTAAAAATTATGGCACGTTGCCTGCTATATTTTTTAACCCTCTTTGAATGATTGTTCCTTTTATTTTTATTTTGTTCTTTTTTTATTATTTTTCTTTCTTTAAATTTATGCTTTTCCTTTTTCCTTGATACTTTTTTTCCTTTTTTTCTTCCTTCTTTCTCCGATTTTCTTGTACTTTTTCTTTTTTTACTTGAATTGTGTACCATTTTTTTATAAATTTTTTGTTCTTTAATGTATATTTTATATTTCCTTTTATTTTCTATTTTATTATCATGTTCAACTCTTCCTTTCCTATTTTTCTTTTCCTTTTAATTTGAATTTCGTTTCCTTTTCTTCATTGATTTTTTTCTTTCTCTCCATCTTTTTTTCTTCTGATAATTTTTGTTTGCAATTATTTCTTTATTTTCTTTCCAATTTTTATTTCCTTTTTTCAAGATTTGTTGTTTCTTTTTCTTTCAGTTTTTTCATTTCATATCTTCTCTTGATTTTTTTCCCAATTTTTTATGTAAATATTTTAATTTAATTTAACTTTTATTCTTTTATTTCATTTATTTCAAAAAAAATACCTTTTCTTAAAAAAATGACTTCTTTTTTCCCTTGTTTTGTTTTGTTCTCGCAATTGTTTTCTTTTCCTTTTTTTTAACCAATTTTCTGTTTTTTCGGATTCTATTCTAATGCTCTTTCTTTATTTTATTTTTTCTAATTTTTTAGATTCTTTTTATTTTTCCTTTAGATTTTTCTTTATACTTTTCTTGAGATTTATTCGATGAAAAATAAAGAATAGAAAAGGAAAGAGTCTACCAAAAGCAAAAATTATGGACAAAAAGAAAAGAAAGCAAGGTACAAATAAAAAGAAGGAATCTTGAGAAAATGAAAATAGGAAACTACTAGGAAAGAGAAGAAAAAAAATAGCAGAAAATTTCAGAAGAAAAATGGAATGGAGTAAACATGCCATAAATTTTGATAATTTAATAGATATATTTTCTTTATTAGAAACTTAATTGAGGCGGCGTTTTAATAATGAGTTTTTATTTAACTAAATCCAAATTCTAAGTTGGTCAGATCATTTTTCTTATAACAATCTTAATGGTGGAAACTTATTTTCTAAATATATTTATATTTGAAAATCCAAATTACTTGAATCAAGACCAAATTTTTGTATACAAACATACGTGCATTGCACATGGCCTCTTCTAGTAATAAAAGTAAAATTTCAATGGGTGAAGTGTTTCTATGTTTAGCTTTCTTAAGAACCATTTTCTTTAATAAGTTGAAAAATGCTCTAGCTTATGATCTTTATGATATATTTTTGGTATAGATCTAATTATATATCATAATGATAGCTACCAGTCATGTAGTATGATACTCTCTGACTTAGAATATGATAAGAAAAATATAAAATATCTAAATATCGATTAATGCCTACTTACATCTGTTGTTAAATCAAATTTACGTAATACGCTTCTTCATGTACTTCACAAATTTAGTTTAAAATTTCTCCTCACCGATCACGGATGGAGAGAATCTTTCACAAGAAAAGAGAGTACAATGTCACTTGAGTAATACCCAGTGTTTAAATCTTTTATGTACAATTTGTAAACGAATCAACAAAAGCATAACTCCTGCTAAAGGAATGTATAGCCGGAGCTCATCTCGGACCAATTGGCATGGCCTTTGAACTCGGAGGTCCAACAACTTATTGCTTGTGGTAAGGCTTGTAACTATTCTAGGATATTATAAACACTATTTTCTATGCCACAGTTAATTAGCAAACTTTATATTAGAATGAATACTTATTGAAAAACTTAACGATGCAACTAATATAAAATAAATAGAAAAAACAAGATTTGTTGTCCTGGGGTGAAGTAGTCATGCAGATGCACTGTTCTAAAAGATAGATGGACGGGCCCCTCATCCATACGTCAATATGGCCACTTCTTCTAGCAGTAAAGACTCCCCAGTAAATCACCAGAACTCGACATAGGAACGATAGGTAGAGCCTCTGCTCATATGAGAATTAATTGCCCGAGATGTAGAAAAAAAACTTGTAAATTATCATAAAACTTCAATAAGAACTTCGAAATCTCGATGTTATGGCAGGAGAAATATATGGGAGATAGAGAGGTGAAAGAATTAAAGAAGTTAGTTATT
This sequence comes from Agave tequilana, assembly GCA_038442645.1. Taxonomy (NCBI): domain Eukaryota; kingdom Viridiplantae; phylum Streptophyta; class Magnoliopsida; order Asparagales; family Asparagaceae; genus Agave; species Agave tequilana. Next base: position 200,681 of record JAVJIF010032128.1, on the reverse strand, counting down.
AGGCTGAGAATTATTTCAAACTATAGTTCTACCTTGTGGTGTAAATCTCTACTATAATTATAGTATTACACACATAATAGTTTATTACATTTTGTTATAGGAGAAGATAGAAAATCATAGAGATGATCATGAAAATAACAGATTCTTGTTGTGACGTTGATCTTGAAGCTCTAACTGATTCTTATTGTGATTTTGATCTTGAAGGCCTGCTTTTATTGTTGTTGAGTCTGCTAACCACTTCATGGACTTGGTCAAGAGGTTATTTCAGTTGCGGAATCTGGTAGAGACTTTATCTTCCTATCAAATCCCCATAAACTGATGGGGCGTTCACGCAACATGAGCTCGGCAAAAAGTAAAGCAAACCGAGCTGAAAATAGGCCCTTTGTGAAAATATCTGCAACTTTGTCGACTGTGTGAATGTAACGAACGTGAAGCTCTCGACGGACCACTTTATCACGAACATAGTGGTAATCAATTTCTAAATGATTCATTTTGAAATGGAAGATAAGATTAGAGGCGAAGGAGATAGAACTAATATTATCACACCAGATTATGTGGGTTGTGAGACTGATATGCAAGTCACAAAACAGAGAGGGCAACCATGAGATTTTCGTCGCCATGTAAGCCAATTGGCGATACTTTGCTTCTGTACTAGAGCGGAAGATCGTTCGATTTTCTTAGCACTTTAAGAAATGGGACGACACCAAGATAGATACAATAACCACTAGTTGAATGTCTATCATCTGGATCATCACCATAACCTGCATCCGAGAATCCTTGAAGAGACAGAGCACTAGGTTTGTAAAGCAAACCATGAGTTAGGGTTTTCTTCAGATAACGTAATATACATTTGACAGCCATCTAATTGGAGCTAGTGGTTGATGCATGAACAGGCATACCTGGTTTACAGCAAATGAAGATCTAACGGGTAAAGATAATATACTGAACAACATCAACGATGCTACGATACATTAAGACATCAGGCAAGAGATCACCATCATAACGACTAAGCTTCCTCCCGCAGGAATAGAATTAATGGGTTTTGCATCTTGAAATTGTGTGCGAAGCAGCAAGTCGATGATGTACGTGGTATGAGACAAATACAAAGTGCCATTAACATAGTTGGCTTCCACTCCAAAAAGATAATGTATGTTGCCTAGATACTTCATCGAGAATTGTATACCAAGCTTCTCAATGAACTGAGAAATAATTGTAGAATTATTTTCTGTGATCAATATGTCATCCACATAAATTAGTAAAAAAAAATGAGGATGTCGTGCTGGTAATAAATGAACAAAGAATAGTCACTCTTGGATTCGTGAAATCCAATGTCTTTAAGATAGTCAGAAAAGCATTTAAAGCATGCCCTTTGAGCTTGCTTCAAGCCATAGAGGGACATGTGTAGGTGATAAACATGATGAGGAAAGTCAGGGTTTACGAACTCTGCAGGCTACCGCATATAGACCTCCTCTGTGAGGAACCCATGCAAGAAGGCATTGTGAACATCAAGTTCATGAATGGACCAGTGGTTATGGATTGCAAATGGGATGACTGTACGAATAATAGTGTGCTTGACATCTGAACTAAATGTTTCAGTGAAATCTAGTCCATCCTGTTGATGAAATTCACTTGTGACTAAACGAGCTTCATACCTGTGAACAAATTCATCCGACCACCGTTTTATTTTAAAGACACATTTGTTTTGATAAAATGTTCATATGTGGCTGCGCTGGCACCACGACCATGTTCTGTTGAGTTATAAAGCATCAAAATCAGCTCTCATAGCTTTTCTCCAAGCAGCTTGTTTAACGACCTAACTAAAACATGAAGGTTCAACATCAGAGTCATTAGTCAAAGCAAAGCATATTTAGAATTGGGTTTTAACAATTCTTGTACAGCTCCTAGTAACCATCTTGTGGGTCGAAGATTCTGTATAGAGGGGTGGTGCAGGAATGGGAAGTTATTGTGGTGGTGAAGTTGAAGATTGAATAGTTGGGTGTATTGGCAATACGTTAGGTGGTTAGGTATGTTGATCTAGAGAGTTATGAGTTGGTGGAGGTGTTGGAATTTGAGTGAATGACACTGGACCAGAACTAAGTAAGAGGTAAAGGAGTCTGGGTAAATGTTGGGTGTGCATAAAAGATATTTTGGAAAGGGAATGAGTATTCATCAAATACCATATGACAAGAGAGATATATACGACCCATAAAAATATCGAGACAACGATAGCCTTGATGGTTAAGAAAGTAGCTAAGAAAGACACATTTTTTGGAGCAAAATTGAAATTTATTTGTATTATATAGGCGAAGATAAGGAAAGCATGCAACAACTGAAAATCCAAAGAAAATCATATTTAGGAGGTCGATTTATTAATTTGGTATACGGTGTCGAGAGTTGAAGTATGTGTGGGTAGACGATGATGAGATATAAAGCAGTATTAAATGCATCGACCCAATAGGAGAGAGGATGTGAGAGTGAGCAAGTAAGGTGAGCCCAATTTCAACAATATAACAATGTTTACGTTCGGCTAGACCATTTTGTTCGAGATGAGATGGACAAGAAGAGTGAAATTGGATGCCATGAGCAACAAGAAATTGTTGAAAAGTATGTTTGGTGTATTCTCCACCTCCATCAAATTGCAAATCTTTGATTTTAGAAAAAAAAACATATTTTCAACAAGTGTTTTGAATTTGACAAAAATTTCAAAGACTTTTCCCTTATAATGCATAGGAGAAATTCACGAGTATCTGGAGTAATCATCAACAAATAAAACATAACATTTAGAACCTCGCATAGAAACAATAGGAAAACTCCAAACATCAAATGAATTAAATCTAGTGGATTATTTGATGCAGAGTTAGATAATTGAGAAGGTAATTTGGAGCTTTTGCCTAGAAGACAAGAGTGATAAAATAAAAGACTACCAAAACCCATAGTGGGTAAGCATTTTGATAATAGTTTGGAGACGATGGCCGAGGAAGGATGGCCAGGACCAGAGTGCCAAACTTGAGCAGCAACCGAGCACCAAGAAAAGAAAAGGACGACTCTTAGCAGTAGAAATTTGGTAGTGGATGTTCATGAAATAGAGGTCATCATTACTCGGTCCACGAATAAGCGTCTTCCCCGTCTTTAGATCCTTGATATAAAAAATCGTGAAAAACACAAAGAAGTAGTTATTGTCACGGGTAAACTGATGAACAAAGAGAAGATTAGTGGAAACATTAGGACAATGTAAGATATTAGAAAATTTAAATGCAGAAAAGTTATGTGAAAAAGTAGATGAGCCAATGTGGGATATGGGCAAACCTGCACCATTCCCTCCAGAAATTTTGTCAGCTCCACGACAGGAGTCATGAACCATAGGTTTGCAAGATCGTTGGTGATGCAGTTGGATGCCCTAGTATCTATGACCCAAGTGACACATCAGTGTTGGTAAGTGCCTGATTGCGATCATGGCTGAGAGCTATTTAGTTGGGACACGCCCTTCGTAGGCATGGTCCATTCGGTGGTAGCAGTTTAATGTCGTGTGCCGAGAACGATTGCAAATCTGACACACGACCACACCCGTAGTCTTTGGAGGCAGGGGAGATAATGATGATGAGGAATTGGTGCGACCACGCCCACACCCACGTCCACGGAAGGAGGTTCAGTGGCATTGGTTGTTATAGCCTTGACTCAAGGACACAGATTGTGTAGGAGCATACAATGCTATTGGGGTAACATTAAAGGCTGGAGAAGAGTGTGACTTCATCCTCAGTTCCACACCAAGAAGAAGAGCCACAAGATCGTCATAGGAAATCAGCATGTCCCAAGTTTGTTCGGAGCTCACAGTGGCTTCAAATGTCGGATCTATGTTGTTCATAATGATGGAGACAAGATCGTCATCGTCGACTGGTTTTCCAACCAAGGTCAGATTGTCAGCAATGTAGGTAGTTTTATCCACAAAATTTGTGACAGAGAGGTCTTCACCTTTGGTGTTGAACAACTCGTTACGCAGGTGCATGATGTGATTATGGGATGGAGAAGTATACCATTTTTCAAGAGACACTCATGTCTCATATGAGGACTTGGAGCGTGCTACAATGGAGAGTACTGAAGGTGTGAGTGAGTTATTGATCCAACTCAACACAAGCTGATCCTTCTGCCGCCAATCTTCATACGCAGGATTGACTCGATGGTGGCCACACCGTTGTCATCTAATTTGAACTGTGATGGACACTTGACAGTTCCCCACCACCAACAATTCCTATTAGACTCTTCATGTTGAAGATGAGAGAGATTTGGGCTAATCATAATGGATAATTAGACCAATCAAGACTAATCTTCAGAAAGCCGATGAGATTGGGTACAACAGCGCTGGAGTTGGGTGTGGAAGTATCCATCGAGAATGAAGGATACATTTCAGTGGATTATAGGATTGGATAAATTTTTTAGTGGAATAATGACTCTGATACCATAAAGAAATTTGTAACTAGATTGGCAACGGTTTCAAACCACAGTTCTACCTTGTGGTGTATATCTTTACTATATTTTTAGTGTTACACACATAATAGTTTATTACAATTTGTTATAGGAGGAAAAGAAGATCATGGAGATGATCATGGGAACAATAGATTCTTTTGTGATGTTGATTTTGAAGCTCTAGTTGATTCTTGTTGTGATTCTGATCTTGAGGACCTGCTTTTGTTTTTGTTGAGTCTGCTAACCACTTCATGGACTTGGTCAAGAGGCTATCTCAGTAGTTAAATCTTTTAGAGACTTGATATTCCTACGAAGAATAATATGTAGTTGAAGCTTTCTGTAACCGGAATGAACTGAGTAGGCATCTTATGTAACAACCAAAATTTTATTTTACCTATTTTCTCCTCATCTTAATTATTAAGATTTTTTTTTTTGTTTAAGGCATTATCTAAAAGTAGTTACCCTCCATATTTCAATATCAACAACTTGAGCTTAATTAGTTGACCCACTCCCCTTTTAAAAGTTTTTATTAACTATTGGATTGTGGTGATTAAGTATAAATGGCATGAAGGCTTATGTACATGTGTCATTGGGCAAATTAATGACTTAGCAATGGTAAAAGTCATGGCTTGATTTCAACCTAATTCTTCATTTTCCCTTAACCAACCAAGCTTACCCTAAGTATGTTATTAGTGGTAGGTGAGCATGCAAGGGGGGAGATTAAAGGCTAAGATCTCATTGAGATTTGGGAGTCCAAGTGGCATCATGAGGGGGGGCTTGGCCAAGTGGCAACATGAGAATAACTCCCCCACCTAGTAACTTGCACTCCAATTTGTTGACTACCAAGTTTGCCCCCTTCTTCATCCTCTCCCAAAATCTGCAAATTTCTACTCTCCCAAGTGAAGAACTGGAAACTCTAAACCCCCATTTCATCTCCTCTCTAAAATCTGAAGGAAAGAGCCTAGGACACCCTCTCTAGCCCAAATCCCAACTCCTTTAACTCTGAGTCAAGACTTCACGAGAGGGGAGGAAGAAACACGCGCGCGCAGCAAGCGAGCCGCAGCAGCAGCACGCGGTGCTGCTATTTTGCCGCAAAACTACGGCAAAACAGGGAAGGGAAGGCCGGATCTTGGAGGGGGAGATTCTTGGTGAGCTGGGGGAAAGATCTAGCTCTGCCAAGCAGAGATTTCTGAAGCCCAACTCACTGTTTTCGGAGCTAAAGACCATAGTGAGTAAACCTAAACTTTTTAGGGTTATATCTTCTTTCAAGATTGGAAATTGAAACTTTGATTTTGTGTAGGTGACCTACAAGGGTAGTATTTACTGTTTTTGTGACATCCTTACACTAGATGAAAATTGATGGGTATTACCTAGTTATGGTGCCTCTATATCATGTTGTGATGAGATGCATGTGTGATATACATGTTTTAGCTTACTAATTAAACTTAAATGAGGTGATTTGGCATATTTAATTCGCTGTTTTGATGATTATATTTGGGTTAAATGAGATCTAATGAGTATTGCATAGTAATTGTGTCTCTATATTATATGGATGTGAAATGCATGTGTAGAATACATGTTCTAGCATACTAACTACGCCTAAGTGAACCAATTTAGCACGTTAATTCGCTGTTTTTCTTGACCAACATCATAATAGTCAATTTGATATGTGTATAGCATAATCTTGGCTCTTCATAAATAGAAATGGTATGATGCATTATGTGAGGTCTAGGATTTGTACTAATAGCACTCCATAAATGCCGATCGATTAACTTGAATCATACTTCATGTTCACTAAAGTGCACGGGGGAAGACCCCTCCTTACAATATAGCTTTGGGTTAAGTATTAGTAAGCTTATGGAGATAATGCATATATTCATGCGGGATGAATGTGGCGTGATTATGATGTTACTATGATATTGGGTAAACCCCAAGCACATGTCTTCTTTCTTATTGTTGCACATCATTTCGGGCATGACATGTAAGTTAGTTTTATATTGCTTGTATGAATATTATAACTTAAGTTTGCATGATGCATTATATAAGAGGAGGAAGGGGCCGGGCGGGAGCCGGTAAGAGGGGGAAGACGGGGAGTTGACAAATACATATACATATACATATACATATATATATAATATATATATATATATATATATATATATATATATATATATATATATATATATATATAATTATATATATATAATTATATATATATAGGAGGAAGGGGCCGAGCGGGAGCCGGTAGGAGGGGGAAGACGGGGAAATTTATATGTTTTATATATACGAATTTTAAAAGGAGGAAGGGCCGAGCGGGAGCCGGTAGGAGGTGGAAGACGGGGGAATTACATTTAGATTGATTGGCATATAAAAGTGAACTGTCAAGTTTCGTTCTATATTGATAATGCTTTTGTTAAACTAGAATGTCACGTTATGTTTATAACGAGCCGAGTTGATGTGAGAGGACTAATCCACAAAATTACACACATACTCATACAATTATCTCATTTGTATCATGATATAGCGAAATGCAACTTTGATAGTGGAGTCATGTAGACTACATATGTATGGAGCCTAGAACAAGTAAGTTAGCTTGAACAAGTTTGTTGTTTATGGGTCTCATTGTAAATTACCTCTTCTAAACTGTTTATCTTATGGAATTATTATATCAACACCCTATGGCATGGTTTACTCATTGAGCTGTCGAGCTCATTTTATTTTTCTTTCCATCTTTTCAGGTTTGGATAAGGGTAAGGGACCTCTCTAACTGGAAGAGTTAAGTTATGGATTGTATGGCATGTTGTGGTACCATTTTGACTTAGCCTTGTTATATTAAATGTGTATGTATGGACTCTATTGAAGTCCTTGTGGAAAACATGTTGGGATGTACTTGATGTATATTTGTCTTGATAGTACTGGAAACTAGGGACTTTTATGTATTGTAATGTTTTGGATTGTGAACTCCTTGGTTATGTTACGTTCTTGAACTAAGAAAGATGGCCATGTGTGGAAATGCTAATTGTTGAGAAGTTAACTCTTGTGATGTTTGATGACAAGATTTATGCTTGCGATGGAGGATGCAAGTTATGATATATGGCTATAGTTAAGGTTTGGTGTAGTGTGGCATTATAAGTAGGCCGTGTGGGCCGAAATTTTTAGTGGAATTAAGTAGGCCTTGGAGCCGAAATTGTTGGTTATTGTAAGTGGGAACTAATGAAATAATAAGGATGATGCTGACGAAATTTTCTTGCTATAAGAGTTTTGGAGATAATTGGTGGTTTAGGCCTAATCTTGTTTATTAGAGCTTGGGACCGTTACATCTTATTTATAGGTCACTCTGGTTCCCTGTGGTAGCAACAACCCCGACACCTTATCCGTCCACAATCATACAGTTCGCGATACTTGCGAGCGAACCCGGATTGACGGGTCAAAGCAAACTGAAAGCCCTGAAATTTTTTGACAGAGATAAAAGAAATAAAATCGAAGCAAAAATGCAGCAGTTCAAGGACCCCTTGAGTGGAGCTGCATCCGTATCCACGGGTCATGGGCGCGCGCCACCCAACTCGTCCAGGATCGGTTTGGCGCGCGCGTGTGAGGAGTGTGGCGTGCCCAACTACTCATAACTATAATCAAAGAAGGAGTTTGTATATGCCACTCTGTCTTCTTTGTTCCATCCAATGTGAAATAAAAACCAAGCTCAAATGAAGTGAACCTCGAGCCCCCCCCCCCCCCCCCCCCCCCCCCCCCCCCCCCCCCCCCCCCCCCACACACACACACACACACACACAAAAAACTCAAAAAAAAAATAAAAAAAAAACCCAACAACTATGTCAAGAGCTTTTCCGACTGTAAGGGCAGATCATGGAGCCAAAAAAGAAACTCTATGTTTTAGCCTTCAATTCATTTCTTCTCCAGTATGACACAACCATGTTTTCTCAGGATACGAACTGGGTTAAGTCCCTCGTCTAATGGTGCTATTGCACTAGACTGGGAGAACCCTTGTATTGATCAGTCAGAAGAACTTGTCGGAAGGGAAGCTTGACACTTTTTTTTTTCGTTGTCTCTGTGATTGAGAAACCATTGTTCATTCATTTCTTATTCTGACTTTTTCCAGGTTGAGAACTAGACGGTCTTCGCAATAATTTACTTAATTTTTCGGGAGAATGTACATCGTTTCACTTACAAATAAGAATACACATTCTAATTTGGCATCAATAAAGGGGCCTGATTATTCGATAACCCTGATGCTCAGAAATCAGTGTCTTTGTCCTCAGGTGTAGTTGTTGGATTTAAATACTCGTCAAGTAGATCTTATAAATATGGATCCGCAAGCGAGTACCGTAGGACCCGACCCGAACCCAACCGGTTGCTCCCACTAATGCATTCACATGTCCAAGACCCCAAAGTTACCACCGCCCCCAAATTGCAGAAAAGACAAAGAAATGGCCTCCTGGAGTAGACGGTGGCATCGCGGCACCGAGAAACGACCCAGCTCAGGACCAACATCAAACAGTCGTTTGTGGGGTCCCACGCAATGGGTTCTTTTTAGTGTGTAAAAGGATATGACATGAATGGAAAAAAGAATAGAAAAAGAAGCTCAAACGCGTCGGGCTGTGCTGGACAGTTGGAGAAAGGGAAACGGGAGCACGATGAAAGTGCGCGCCGTGGTCCCCACACCTATGTGAGAACCGCACGTTGTGTGGGTCCCACGCCTTGGACTTGGTGACTTTTGGGTGAGGTAAGCCGCTACGGGCACCGATTTCCTTCTGGGAAAGACAACTATGCCCTCGTCGGGCAACGGGCGGGTCGGATCCGCATCTGATGCCCACACCCGCATCATCAGAAACTCTAGCAGTCTAGCTAGCTATTTCTTTTTTAAATAATGATATCTTATCTGGCTTTTATTTTTATTCTCTCTTTTCTTCTCCACGAGAAAAGCCCCAAAACGAAGGTTGGCTCAGTGGCACGACAATAAGAGAGTTGAGTCGGAAAATGAGAGTCTTAGATTTAATCCTAGGATATGATCTTTGTTCAAAAAAGATCTTCTGTAATTAAATTAGAGTTGAATTGTGATAAGTTTTATTTTGGACCAACGGATAAGTTTGGTCTGAAAATATAATGATATTTGAACCATTGTCTATATATTATTATAGCATGAGGGGCTAATTGATTGGTATATTATCATAATTTTGGAGATATGACAATATTTTCATTTTTTATTCTTGCTTCATAGAGCGGAGTTGTGGTCGGTAGGCTAATTGTCTATTTAGAAATATTTTACATACATACTCATAATCTACATACTTTTTATACACGATAATAATACATGTGAGCATTATTAATAGAAAAAAACTAATATTATTCAGATGAATTCAAGGATGTTAGTCTTTCATAGAGAAACATGTAGACTATTATATACGTGTAGGGGAAAAATTTCTTATACATTAGTATTATTCTTATTCTGAGCATAGTCTACAATAATAACTGTTGGGTATCCTGCTTAACAAGAATCAATCTGACAACTAATCAAGATCACTGAGATATCAACAATCTATTGGCCAGGTCGGCAAAATATCAGGTGGGAGGTTTTCCGTTCAAAAGAGCGTTCCTTAATTTAAGAACCACCTTTCAATTTCCTTCCTTGGTTTAAGCACCAATTAGACTGAATCCAAGTCAGTCTCGATATACTGTAAAGTATATCCCCTGTATAAAGGACTTAATCCACTTATACAGTAACACTTAGACTGAATCTAAGTCAATCTCGATATACTGTAAAGTATATCCCCTGTATAAAGGACTTAGTCCACTTATACAGTATTTGAAGTGAGGTACGCTTACAGCGAATCTCCTTAAGACAATTACGTCCCCCGCACCGGTGCTAACGGGATAATGGACGCTGGTCTCCCAAGATACAACACTTCTTCACGGTATTTGAATAGCACTATCAAATTACCGTACGGTCGAACCGTAGTCAACCAGTACCTACACAGGATTAGCAAAACAGCGGTATAACGACAAATTTCAAATGAATATTTGTCTTACTCTTTTGGAGGAACACCCACTGTTGAGGACGTAGGAAGGTTGAAGAATTTTGGCAGAATCTCCTTTAGGAAGTTGCTTCGGATTCCCACTTCACTTGGAAGTCACGGATTCCCACTTCGTTGGAAGTCGCTCTGGAAGTCGTGGATTCCCACTTCGCTGGAGCCCAGTTCAGAACCGAAGTCAGAACTTTTAGAGAGAGAGAGAGAAATCTCAGATTTGGTGTGTGTTAAAATGAGAACTTGGAATGCTTTATATAGCATTCCAAAAGGGGCCTTCAGGTCTGAACCCAACCAAAGGCTGCACCCTTTGGTCTGCCAACTGGTTCGCACCCTTTGATCTGCCAACTGGTTCGCACCCTTTGGCCTGCCAACTGGTTCGCAACCTTTGGCCTGCCAACTGGTTCGCAACCTTTAGCAGGCTGCAACCTTTGGTCTGCCAACTGGTTCGCAACCTTTGGTCTGCCAACTGGTTCGCACCCGTTGGTTGTCCAACTGGTTCGCGACCGTTGGCGGATCGGTTCAGATCCTGACAGCGGAGCGGGCAGTCCAACAGGTTCGCAACCTGTTGGTGGATCGGGTCCGGTCTGGTTTGGAAGTGGATCTGGTTCGGATCATACCTTGAGACCCAATTCAAAAAGAACCAGGCCAGGTAGGGAACCCGAACTCACCCAAACCCAAACCCAAACCCGGACCCGAGCCCGAACCCGAGCCCGAGCCCGGCTCCGGCTCCGGCACCGGCCGGCCGCCGCCGCCGCCAGTGGCGGCGCGTGCGCACACGCACATACGTGCATAGTTCTCTCCTTTTCGCGCGCGAAAACTCCAAGTACCCAAAGGGCACGCCCTTTGTTCTCAATTTTCTCTATATATACACCACAAACTTCCATCCCACGGCCAATGTGGGACTAAATGCTTTAAGCTACCTTTAGTCCCGTTTTGACTTTGAATTAGGCAATCTTTGGACTTGAATATCTCATTCATTCGAAGTCGGAATTGAACATGTGAATATACCACGTTCATCACAAATGGAAGGAGAACACACTCCAACCATCATCCGGTTGATTCCATCAACGGATCTTGCCATAATTCAACTCGAAGATTCACCTTTATATTCTTCAATTCCAACAATCCCCCCAATGAATGAGAGATTCAAGGAATGACACACAAAGAGACTGACTCTATTGTGAAAGGTACTTGAGAAAAGAAACTGCATAAGGATAGGTGAACTAGGTCTTGAACCTTCCATAGCGAAAGCTTTATCGGACTTACTGGCTAATCAGTGAACTAGGTCTTGAACTGTTAGCCGTTAGTGTAAGCCAAGTCAACAAGCTTCACACAGTGACTTTCTAAATCAACTTTGGTTCTCTGTTGTGTCCGTTTTGGCCCTGGACATTCTTGGTTTCAGAGAGTATCTTTAGGGAATAACAGCCTCCATAGAGATTCCCAAAGAGCCGACCCAACTCTATACTCACATAGGTGATGGACCTATTAAGAGTAGTCTACTCTACTCCACTTGTTTAGAAACAAGATATAGGCATCATTAAAAGCGTTAAGCTTATCCTTAACCCACTTGTAGACAAGCACTTATGTGCACCTTAGGAATGGATTGGAGTCAAGCTCCCAAGTGCTTACTTGCTGAGTCAATCATAACTAGTTTTTCCTCTTGAACTTAGTCCGTGGGATCTCCAGTCGCTAAGTGAGGTTTCCATTAAGCTGACTCGGTAAGGTTAGGCTTTTAGACCCATTCCCCTCGATGCGCAGTTTATACGCTCTCCACTTAAACCTTTAGTAAGCGGATCCGCTAAATTATCCTTTGACGATACAAAGTCAATAGAGATAATTCCATTTGAGAGCAACTGCTTCACGGTATTATGTCTACGACGAATATGTCTAGACTTACCGTTGTATATCACATTTTGTGCCCTAGATATAGCTGCTTGATTGTCGCAGTGTATACATATAGCGGGCACTGGCTTTTGCCATAACGGTATATCTTCTAAGAATTGTCGAAACCATTCTGCTTCTTCTCCAGCCTTATCTAAGGCTATGAATTCCGATTCCATAGTGGAACGGGCAATACATGTTTGCTTAGAAGATTTCCATGATACCGCTGCTCCTGCTAGAGTAAATACGTATCCGCTAGTTGATTTTGATTCCTCAGAATCTGCAATCCAATTAGCATCACTGTATCCTTCCAGTACAGGAGGATACTTTCCATATCTCAAGGCATATTCCTTGGTATGTGATACGTAACCCAATACTCGTAGTAGAGCGGTCCAATGTAGATCACTAGGATTACTAGTGTATCTACTTAACTGCTTACAACAGCGTAAGCAATATCGGGTCTAGTGCAATTCATTAAATACATTAGACTTCCGATAATCTGAGAATACTCCAACTGGCACATTCCAGTTCCTGTATTCTTATGAAGGTGGACGTGTTGGAGAAAAGGATTTGTATTCTCTTTTATCCCATGATCCTTGAATCTTTCTATCATCTTATCCACGTAGTGAGATTGAGATAGACTGATTCCATCTGGTATTCTAGTAATTTTAATTCCTAAAATTACATCAGCAACCCCCAGATCCTTCATATCAAAACAGTTGGATAACATTCTTTTAGTGGACTTAATAATCTCAATATTAGTCCCAAGTATCAACATGTCGTCTACATAAAGACAAACAATGATACATGCATCTCCAACTGTTTTAGTGTAAACACACTTATCGCATTCATTGATAGTGAATCCATCTTTGATCATGACACTATCAAATTTTTCATGCCATTGTTTTGGAGCCTGCTTTAAACCGTATAAGGATTTTACCAATTTACACACCTTGTGTTCTTGGTTCTTGACTATAAATCCTTCTGGTTGCTCCATATAAATTTCTTCATTTAATTCACCATTTAAGAATGCAGTCTTGACATCCATTTGATGGATATCTAAGTTGTGCAATACTGCAATCGCAATCAACATCCGAATGGACGTTATTCTTGTTACTGGTGAATATGTATCGAAGTAGTCAAGTCCTTCTTTTTGCCGATAACCCTTGGCTACTAATCTAGCCTTGTACTTATCGATAGATCCATCGGGTTTTAATTTTCGTTTGAAAATCCACTTACACCCAATTGGTTTACTTCCAGGAGGCAAGTTTACCAATTCCCAAGTATGATTACTTAGTATGGATTCTATTTCGCTATTTATAGCTTCTTTTCACATTTGTGCTTCTGGGTTTGACATAGCCTCTTTAAATGTTTGAGGCTCGCTCTCAATAGCGTATGCTATGAAATCTGGACCAAAAGATTTTGAGATTCTAGATCTCTGACTTCTTCTTGGTTCAATTTCCGCATTAACTTCCGGTTCAACAGGTTTTGAGATTTCAGATCCTGACAGCGGAGCGGGCAGTCCAACAGGTTCGCAACCTGTTGGTGGATCGGGTCCGGTCTGGTTTGGAAGTGGATCTGGTTCGGATCATACCTTGAGACCCAATTCAAAAAGAACCAGGCCAGGTAGGGAACCCGAACTCACCCAGACCCAAACCCAAACCCGGACCCGGACCCGAACCCGAACCCGAGCCCGGCGCCGGCGCCGGCGGCGGCGCGTGCGCACACGCACATACGTGCATAGTTCTCTCCTTTTCGCGCGCGAAAACTCCAAGTACCCAAAGGGCACGCCCTTTGTTCTCAATTTTCTCTATATATACACCACAAACTTCCATCCCACGGCCAATGTGGGACTAAATGCTTTAAGCTACCTTTAGTCCCGTTTTGACTTTGAATTAGGCAATCTTTGGACTTGAATATCTCATTCATTCGAAGTCGGAATTGAACATGTGAATATACCACGTTCATCACAAATGGAAGGAGAACACACTCCAACCATCATCCGGTTGATTCCATCAACGGATCTTGCCATAATTCAACTCGAAGATTCACCTTTATATTCTTCAATTCCAACAATAACAACTGCATTTATGACAACATCAATGTAAAGAATATGACAGTGAATGGTATAAGTGGTATCACATCAAATAAGTATGTAGAAAGATTGCCAGTTCAAATCTTTCTCTTAGAATTTTCAAATTAAAATACAAGGCCACACTAATTCAGATTTATTATGTAATAACTTAAGTTCATACTGCATGGAAGTTAGTAGTAATTCATGTAAACATAACGTAGTACATGTATACAGATAGTTGAAAATTAATAAATAATGAATATTGATAGTGGGACTATTTAGCCAAACTTTATTTAAAAAGAAAGAATGAAGGAAAGAAAGAAAAAGAAACATCACTAACTCATGATAAGGAGGGTAAATTTTAAAAAAAAACACATCACATATATCTTCGTTTGGAATTAATGCCCTAAACTAAATGAAGGATCTTGGAGTTCCCCCTAAAATGTTAACTTATTAGGTAGAGTAGCTCAAATCTTTATAAACTCAAAATCATCGTCATGTCTAATCGATGTGGGACTATTTGTTCGACCCAAATCCCAACAATTTCCCTCTTTAACAAGGGTTCCCAGGAGCGCTATAAATAGGCTCCTCTCCGTGGATTAAAATACAGCGAACAAAAAGTTCTTCCTTTTCCTCTTACAGAAATCAGAACTGAAAAGAGTTTCAGTTTGAAAGTCAGATTTTGTGAAAAAAATCTGAAGAAAAGATTCGTTCTGAAAAAAGGTTTAGAAAATTCAACAGATTCTTAAATAGAATTGTTGTCTGAATCTCTGTCTTCCTAAAACATTAATTCTTCTCTCCCTCTTTTCTCTCCAGTAGATAATCCTCCAAAGTTAAGACGAATATTCTACCTGAAATTTGTCTTCATCATGCTGCATTGAAATCCTGTGAAGGTACTGATTAACTACGGTTCGACCGTACCGTGATTTGGTAGTGCTATCTAAATACCGTGAAGCAGTTTTGTATCTTGAAAGATCAGCGTCCAATAACCCATTAGCACCGAAGCGGGGGACGTAATTGTCTTAAGGAGATTCGCTATATGTATACCTCACTCCAATTGTTGTATAAGTAAACTAACATTCTTTATACAAGGGTTATACTGAAATATTTATGCTCATAAATATTACAGTATATTGACACTGACTAATACTAGTTTAACTAGTTTTTAACTAAGAAAGGCAATTGAAAGGTAGTTCTATAATTAAAAAATGTTCTACTAAATGGAAAACCTCCCACCTGATATTCACTGATCTAGCCAACTAGATCGGTGACATTGATTAGTTATCAGATTAATTAATGCACCTAACATAAAATCCGAACCTATTGGTACCAATGATTATATTGAATACTTCACCATCTAGAAAAACGTCGACAAAAACTAAAAAAGGTTGCAATATGAACCTTATGTTGCACTCTCCGGAGGAATTCCAACGATATGCCGATCATCAAGATCAGCGTTCCACCAATTTAACGAGGTTCGGCAACTTGCCTATGTCCTCGGAGCAGAAGGGAGAAGATCTTGTTCAACCAAAAGAGTTATAAGTGTTACAAAGATGATCCAAAGATTCAACTAGAGAAACTACGCACTAAGCCATAGAAATCTCACAAACAACTAATCCTAGAACTCTGAATACAATTGTGTAATAATCGATTACAATTTAGGGTACAGAGACCCTCCTTATATAGTCAGAGGGACAACCAATAAAAGAAAACCCAATTAGAATCGAAATTTAATTCAAAAATAGAAACATGAAACCAACTCAAACTGTAAGAACCTGACTCGCGGTCGACCGGGCAGTCGTTCGCGAACCTAACTTGTCCAGCTAGTCCTGTGCAAAACTCTTGGGTTCGACTGACAGCTTCTATTTTTCTCATCCAAGCTTCTGGACGGTCGACCTCTGTTTCCTTCTTTTCCAACCGTGCACGCTTGCACGCAGTCGACCGGCTGGTTGAACGCCATGCTTCTTCTTCTGTTTTTCTACTGAGTTTAAAAACTCTAACAAGATTTTATCCTCGATCTTCTCTCTCATAATTCTCCACCTTGAAGAAGATTTCTCAAATCTGAGCCGAACACCATGCATTACCAACTTCAGCTCAGCAAGTGGTTGTGCTATTACAGCTACCTATGTACCATGTGCTCAAGGATTAAGCCACACATAGCTCATCCAACTGAAACCGATTTTACAGCAATGAACCTAACCGGCTAAGTTATACGAACCTCTTCATCTCGATTGTCATGAAGAATAACAGTCTTCAACTTGAGTTAATCCAGCTCGCCAACTTGAGATTTACGCTTCTTCACCCACTTTCATGGATTATAGGATTGGATAAATTTTTTAGTGGAATAATGACTCTGATACCATAAAGAAATTTGTAATTAGACTGGCAACGGTTTCAGACCACAGTTCTACCTTGTGGTGTATATCTTTACTATATTTTTAGTATTACACACGTAATAGTTTATTACAATTTGTTACAGGAGAAAATAGAAGATCATGGAAATGATAATGGGAACAATAGATTCTTTTGTGATGTTGATTTTGAAGCTCTAGTTGATTCTTGTTGTGAATCTATAACCCCTTGATCCCCGGTGTACGTATCACCGTATCGGTACGCGATACGACGTACAAAATTGATTTGACCTCCGTGGTAGTCCGATTGAGCCGATTTCAATTTCAAAAATTATTTTCTAATATTTTAGATTTTTCAGGATTTTCTGGAATTTTTCTGGATTATTTTGGAAAATCTCCGTAGTCGGTGTCGACCGATACCGATTACCGGCCTTCCGATTTTTATCTCACAACGGAGTTGGATTTTGAGAATCCGCTTTCACTGTGTGTCTTAGAATCGTGTTCTCTACGTTGGGATATTTTTGGGGATTTTTCTGAATTTATCAAAAATCTGGCCAAACCGGTGTCGCCAGTATTGGCGAGGCACTCCGAGATTTTTAATCTGCAAACCGGATCGAATTTCTTCAAACCATTTTCATATTACGTCTCAGCGTAATATTCTCTATTTTCTGTAATTTTTGGGCACCGTTCGGAGCCGGTCAAATATCGGACCACTTTAATAATAATAAAATATTAATTTTTAAATCTTCTTTTCTTTTTCTTTTCTTTTCCTTTCTCTTCTCTTCTCTGGCCTCTTCCAGAGAAATCTCCCAACCGCCATTGCCACCGACTCTTCTCCCTCCTCTTATTTAAAATCTCTCTCTCCCTCTCAAATTCAAGAATCTCTCTCTCTCTCTCTCTTCACTCTCTCTCTGTTTCTCTCTCTCTCTCTCTAATTAGGATCTCACCCTCTCTGTACCCCCTCTCTGTGCGCCCCAGCAGGGGAGACCCGAACTGTTGCAGCGGCCTTGCCGCCGGCCGCTGCCGCAAGCCACCGCCGGGCCGACGCCACCCCCCGCCGGCGCCACCCCCTCCGACCACCTTCTCCTCCTCTCTTTCTTCTTCTTCCCCTCTTCTCTTTTCTTTCCTTTTCTTTTCTTTTTCCCCTGTCAACCCTTTTCTCCCCCTATCTTTCCCTATCTCTAACCGTCGCCGGCGATCTCTAACCGTCGCCGGCGATCACAGCCACCGCCGGCGGGCCCCCGCCGCCGCCGGCGGGCCTTGCTGGCCGGCTTCCTCTTGCAGCAGCAGCAAGAGCTGCTGCTGCTGGCCCTTTATTTGGGTTGGGTTTGGGTAGGACCCAAACCCAATACCCAATAAGTGGGAAACCCAATACCCCCAAACCCGTTAACCCGTTTACCAATAAGTTAAGTGGGTTTGGGTGATGGATCCAAACCCGACCCGTTAACAGCCTGAACCCGCTCCAAAACCCATTACAGGTAACTTTGCAGAAAACCCCTGCTCACTTTTATTAATTACATTTAACTTATTTTTATTTACATATTTAACCTCTTTTTATTACTTTTAGTATTCGAGCGATATCGGAGCATCCGGACTCCGATTCGGGCGATTCTGTATCCGTTGCGATCGTGGAGAAGAGAGCTACAGTCCTGTAGCCAGTTTGTGAGTGTTTTCTTTTATAAATTTCTATTTTATTATGTTTAATGAAATTGGGTGCTTACATTAAGTAATAAATCAGGATTATAATTAATAAACATGTAGTTATCGGTCAATCACTGTAATTAGAACATAAATGATGTTTCATTGAACATAAGTGATAATATACTCATAATGTATTTTCAATAATCCATAACTTGTATATAATAATAATTATGTGATATCTACCCCATTGTAATCAATCTTATAATCTTGATGATAAATAACATGTCTGACATTAGCCACTGTACCAACCCACGGATCACACTAAGACGCCACCCTTGTCTTTCTAGTACATGCATTTCAGTTACACGGATACCGTCAGGTCACGGGATATGGTCTTATAGTAGATACTGTTATTACATGTACTATCACGAGGGTATCACACCTCATGTCTATATGGATGTCCTGTACTGTACTGAGGCTTAACGTACGCGTGAGCGTGTTTTCACCTCGCGTATGTACGTCGCCATAACGTCCCCGTACCTGTGGGATCGGGGCGTTACAGAATCTGATCTTGAAGACCTGCTTTTGTTTTTGTTGAGTCTGCTAACCACGTCATGGACTTGGTCAAGAGGCTATATCAGTAGTTAAATCTTTTAGAGACTTGATATTCCTACGAAGAATAATATGTAGTTGAAGCTTTCTGTAATCGGAATGAACTGAGTAGGCATCTTATTTATAGGTCACTCTGGTTCCCTGCGGTAGTAACAACCCCGACACCTTATCCGTCCACAATCATACAGTTCGCGATACTTGTGAGCGAATCCGGATTGACGGGTCAAAGCAAACTGAAAGCCCTAAAATTTTTTGACAGAGATAAAAGAAATAAAATCGAAGCAAAACTGTAGCAGTTCAAGGACCCCTTGAGTGGAGCTGCATCTGTATCCACGGGTCCATGGGCGCGCGCCACCCAAACTCGTCCAGGATCGGTTTGGCGCGCGCAGCGTGTGAGAGTGTGGCGTGGCCAAGGAGTTTGTATATATGCCATTCTGCCTTCTTTGTTCCATCCAATGTGAAAATAAAAACCAAGCTCAAATGAAGTGAACCTCGAACCCCCTCATCCCCCCCCCCCCCCCCCCCCCCCCACACCCAAAACCCAAAAAAAAAAAAAACCCAACAACTATGTCAAGAGTTTTTTCCGACTGTAAGGGAAGATCATGGAGTCAAAAAAGAAACTCTATGTTTTAGCCTTCAAGTCATTTCTTCTCCAGTATGACACAACCATGTTTTCTCAGGACACGAACTGGGTTAAGTCCCTCGTCTAATGGTGCTATTGCACTAGACTGGGGGAACCCTTGTATTGATCAGTTAGAAGACTGTCGGAAGGGAAGCCTGACACCTTTTTTTATCTTTGTCTCTGTGATTGAGAAACCACTGTTCATTCATTTCTTATTCTGACTTTTTCAAGTTGAGAACTAGACGGACTTCGCAATAATTTACTTAAATTTTCGGGAGAATATACATCGTTTCACTTACAAATAAGAATACACATTCTAATTTGGCATCAATAAAGGGGCCTGATTATTCGATAACCCTGATGCTCAGAAATCAGTGTCTTTGTCCTCAGGTGTAGTTATTGGATTTGAATACTCGTCAAGTAAATCTTATAAATATGGATCCGCAAGCGAATACCGTAGGACCCGACCCGAACCCAACCGGTTGCTCCCACTAATGCATTCACATGTCCAAGACCCAAAGTTACCACCGCCCCCAAAATTGCAGAAAAGACAAGAAATGGCCTCCTGGAGTAGACGGTGGCATCGCGGCACCGACAAAACGACCCAGCTCAGGACCAACATCAAACAGTCGTTTGTGGGTTCCCACGCAATGGGTTCTTTTTAGTGTGTAAAAGGATATGACATGAATGGAAAAAAGAATAGAAAAAGAAGATCAAACGCGTCGGGCTGTGCTGGACAGTTGGAGAAACGGAAACGGGAGCACGATTGAAGTGCGCGCCGTGGTCCCCACACCTATGTGAGAACCGCACGTTGTGTGGGGTCCCACGCCTTGGACTCGGTGACTTTTGGGTGAGGTAAGCCGCTGTTGAAGAGACGGGCACCGATTTCCTTCTGGGAAAGACAACTATGCCCTCGTCGGGCATCGGGCGGGTCGGATCCGTATCTGATGCCCACTTCCGCATCATCAGAAACTCTAGCTAGCATTTTCTTTTTTAAATAATGATATCTTATCTAGTTTTTATTTTTATTTTCTCTTTTCTTCTTCATGACAAAGCCCCAAAACAAAAGGTTGGCTCAGTGGCATGACTGTAAGAGAGTTGAGTCGGAAAATGAGAGTCTCAGATTTAACCTTAGGATATGATCTTTATTCAAAAAAAATCTTCTGTGATTAAATTAGAGTTGAATTGTGATAAGTTTTATGAACCAACGGATAAGTTTGATCTGAAAATATAATGATATTTGAACCATTGTCTATATATTATTATAGCATGAGGGGCTAATTGATTGGTATATTATCATAATTTTGGAGATATGACAATATTTTCATTTTTTATTCTTGCTTCATAGAGCGGAATTGTGGTCGGTAGGCTAATTGTCTATTTAGAAATATTTTACATACATACTCATAATCTACATACTTTTTATACACGATAATAATACATGTGAGCATTATTAATAGAAAAAAACTAATATTATTCAGATGAATTCAAGGATGTTAGTCTTTCATAGAGAAACATGTAGACTATTATATACGTGTAGGGGAAAAATTTTCTTATACATTAATATTATTTTTATTCTGAGCATAGTCTACAATAATAACAACTGCATTTATGACAACATCAATGTAAAGAATATGACAGTGAATGGTATAAGTGGTATCACATCAAATAAGTATGTAGAAAGATTGCCAGTTCAAATCTTTCTCTTAGAATTTTCAATTAAAATACAAGGCCACACTAATTCAGATTTATTATGTAATAACTTAAGTTCATACTGCATGGAAGTTAGTAGTAATTCATGTAAACATAACGTAGTACATGTATACAGATAGTTGAAAATTAATAAATAATGAATATTGATAGTGGGACTATTTAGCCAAACTTTATTTAAAAAAAAAAAGAATGAAGGAAGAAAGAAAGAGGAACATCACTAACTCATGAAAAGTAGGGTAAATTTAAAAAAAAACACTTCATATATATCCTAGTTTGGAATTAATGCCCTAAACTAAATGAAGGATCTTGGAGTCCCCCCTAAAATGCTAACTTATTAGGTAGAGTAGCTTAAATCTTTATAAACCCAAAACCATTGTCATGTCTAATCGATGTGGGACTATTTGTTCGACCTAAATCCCAACAATTTTCCTCTTTAACAGGGTTCCCAGGAACGCTATAAATAGCGCTCCTCTCCGTGGATTAAAATACAGCGAACAAAAAGTTCTTCCTTTTCCTCTTACAGAAAGCAGAACTGAAAAGATTTTCAGTTTGAAAGTCAGATTTTGTGAAAAAAATCTGAAGAAAGATTCGTTCTGAAAGAAGGTTTAGAAAATTCAACAGATTCTTAAATAGAATGTTGTCTGAATCTCTGTCTTCCTAAGACATTAATTCTTCTCTCCCTCTTTTCTCTCCAGTAGATAATCCTCCAAAGTTAAGATGAATATTCTACCTGAAATTTGTCTTCATCCTACTGCATTGAAATCCTGTGAAGGTACTGATTAACTACGGTTCGACTGTACCGTGATTTGGTAGTGCTATCTAAATACCGTGAAGGAGTATTATATCTTGGAAGATCAGCGTCCAGTAACCCATTAGCACCGAAGCGTGGGACGTAATTGTCCTTAAGGAGATTCGCTATATGTATAACCTCACTCCAATTGTTGTATAAGTGAACTAACATTCTTTATACAAGGGTTATACTGAAATATTTATGCTCATAAATATTACAGTATATTGAGACTGACTAATACTAGTTTAATTAGTTTTTAACTAAGAAAGGTAATTGAAAGGTAGTTTTGTAATTAAGAAATGTTCTACTAAACGGAAAACCTCTCACCTGATATTCACTGATCTGGCCAACTAGATCGGCGACATTGATTAGTTATCAGATTGATTTCTGCACCTAACATAAAATCCGAACCTATTGGTACAAATGATTATATTGAATACTTCACCATCTAGAAAAACATCGACAACAACTAAAAAAGGTTGCAATATGAACCTTATGTTGTACTCTCTGGAGGAATTCCAACGATATGTCGATCATCAAGATCAGCGTTCCACCAATTTAACGAGATTCGGCAACTTGCCTACGTCCTCGGAGCAGAAGGGAGAAGATCTTATTCAACCAAAAGAGTTACAAGTATTACAAAGATGATCCAAAGATTCAACTAGAGAAACTACGCACTAGGCCATAGAAATCTCACAAACAACTAATCCTAGAACTCTGAATACAATTGTGTAATAATCGATTACAATTTAGGGTGCAGAGACCCTCCTTATATAGTCAGAGGGACAACCAATAAAAGAAAACCCAATTAGAATCAAAATTTAATTCAAAAATAGAAACATGAAACCAACTCAACTGTAAGAACCCGACTCGCGGTCGACCGGGCAGTCGATCGCAAACCTAACTTGTCCAGTTAGTCCTGTGCAAAACTCTGGGTTCGACTGACTGCTTCTATTTTTCTCTTCCAAGCTTTTGGGCGGTCGACCTCTGTTTCCTTCTTTTCCAACCGTGCCGCCTGTACGCAGTCGACCGGCTGGTTGAACGCATGCTTCTTCTTCTATTTTTCTACTGAGTTTAAAAACTCTATCAAGATTTTATCCTCTGATCTTCTCTCTCATAATTCTCCACCTTGGAGAAGATTTCTCAAATCTGAGCCGAACACCATGCATTATCAACTTCAGCTCAGCAAGTGGTTGTGCCATTACAGCTGCCTATGTACCATGTGCTCAAGGGATTAAGCCACACATAGTTCATCCAAATGGCTCCACCGAGCTCATCCAACTTAAACCGATTTTACAGCAATGAACCTAACCGGCTAAGTTATACGAACCTCTTCATCTCGATTGTCATGAAGAATAACAGTCTTCAACTTGAGCTAATCCAGCTCACCAACTTGAGATTTACGCTTCTTCACCCACTTTCATGGATTCATCTTGATTCTTTCGCTGCAATGAAATCAACCTGTTCAACATCTAAAACAGCTGCATGATCTCCACCCATGTCATATTTGGTGAGATCTGAACTGATACTGAACCAACTGGAGATGATAGGGTAGCATCAACCTCCATCCGCTGCGATACATCATTGGTCTTCTTCCTCTACACCTACTAAGAAATGGTAAACTTCATCATTGAAGCCTCATCAAATATGGCATATCTGCTTAATACAATCTTCTTGTTTTCAGAGTCCCATAACTTGTAGCCTTTCAAAAAAAATTGACTCCCAAAATACAAACTTCTTTTCTCGTGGGTTCGACTTGTCATCTTTGACACTAAAGTAGGTAATAAATCTTAATACCTGCAACAAAGTATAATCTTGAGCAGCTCCACCCGACCAAATATCCAACGGATTTTTATCTCCTATCGCAACCAACGACAATCTATTCATGAGATGGCTAGCATATTCCAAAGTCTCAGCCCAAAATGATTCGTCTAATTGTGTATTAGACAAAAAGCACCAAACCTTCTTCAGTAAGGAACGGTTCATCTCTTTAGCCACACTATATTTTCTAACTGTGAAGTGAATACCAATATTATTGTTGTAACCCAGATTTTAGATGTACGTATCTCTGTACTAGTACTACTCGATACAGTGTAAATACTTGATTTGACCTTCTTGGTAGTCAGACTAGGCCCGTTTCAGTTTCAGATATTAATTACCAATATTTTGAATTTTTCTAATTTTCTGGGTTTTTCTGGATTGTTTGGAAAATCTCCAGAATTCAATGTTGTCTGATACCGCTTTTTTAATTAACAAAGCTATGGTTAAATTTCTTGAATCCGGTTCTACAGCTTTTACTTAGGATAATATTTTCTATTTTTGGAAATGTTTTGAATTAATCAAATTTAACCCAATTAAAATATATAAAATTCTTTTCCTTTCTCTTTCTTTTTCCTTTTATTTTTTTTCTCCACTCTTCCATTGCCTTTCCCCACCGCCATCTCTCTCTCATTCTCTCTCTCTCCCCCCCATTTCTCCCTATAAATATCTCTCTATCTCATTTCCCTTTCTTTCTTCTCTCTTCACTCTCTCTTTCGCACTCCTCACACTCTCTTCCTCTCTCTCTATAACCTTCCCTCACCGCTTTCTTTCTCTTTCTACAAAGGGCTGCCGATCAGCAGGCCGCGTGCTGCCACCCAGCGGCCCTCTCCTATTCTCCTTCTTTCTCTTTCTCTTTCTCTTCCTCTTTCTTTTTCTCCCTCTCCTTCTCTCTCTCTCTCTCTCTCTCTCTTCATCCTCTCCTTCTTTTACTTCTCCTCCTCCTCCTCATCCTGGCCATTGTTAGCCAGTCGCCGCGTCGCCGACTAACCACCACCCAGGCTGGCCATGTAGCCACCTTCCTCATTTTTTTTTTCTTCTTCTCCTCTTTCTTCCCATCCCCTCTTCTCTTTCTTCTACTCTCCCACTCTTTCTCACTCTACTCTATTTCTCTCCTCCTGCCTGGTGCCCCCGGCCCGCCAGACCCGCCGGCAGCCGAGCCGTCGCTGCCACCACCCCTTGGCCTGCTTCCCTCTCTTCTTCTCTATCATTCTCTCTTTCTCTCCCCCTATTTAGACCCAAACTCATATGCAACCCAAACCGAATAACCCGACATATTATCCATTAACCAAAATTCAATTATTGAAGTTAATTGGCTTTGGTTTATCAGATCTAAACCCGACCCGTTAGCAACCCAACCCACTTCTAAACCAAGAAAGGTAAAATTTCACAAAACCCTATGTTATATAAACTTTATTATATTTTAAATCTTATTAATTACAAACTAACCTATTTTTATTAATTTTAGTGTTTGAGTGATATCTTGATCATCTGGAGTCCGATTTGAACGATTCTCAAGCCGTTGTAATCGTAGAAAGACGAGCTACAGTCCTATAATAACTGTGAGTGTTTTTCTTTTATAAATTATATTTTCATTTGTTGAATAAAATTAATTATTGCTTTATTTAATAAACTATAATTATCGGTAAATTACTGTAATTATAGTTCAATAAATTGTAATTATCAATAAATCACTATAAATAGAATATGCATGGTTGCTCTTTAAACATTTCAATAAAATAATTTATTGTTTCTTGCTTTAATCAAATATGTGTGACTTATCTCAATATCAAGTAAATATTAGACTGTAGATTAACGAAATTCTATATTAATAAATAAATTAATATTTTTCATATGGTTATAAAGAGGTTGAAAATAGATAATTATATATAATACTTTATGATATCGATTAGGTTAATAATATTGAAATCGTTAACAAATAGTGATATATTGACACATGATTATGCTAAAGATGTCACCATGAGACTGTCACTGTTCCCTGACTTACGAGTATAAATACTATCTTGTTGAGCATATATTTTTGATATTGTGAATTACTATTATATCGTGTGCACATTCACATATGTTATGATCGTGGACATGATTATTTCATATTCTTATATCACTATTTTATAGATATACCTAAGTATATGACATGACTGTTTCCTGTATCATTAATATTGATACGACATTCATGTTACATGAATTTACATGTATGCATGCTCTGATTGTTCATTTTTCCTGTTACATGGATTATTATTACTTGGATATTCTTGTATCACTGTTAAAGGAATATTTTTTGAATATAATACATGATCGTTTCATATATTCCTGATATTGATATGACACTCTTGTTACTTGAATATACCAACAACTGATTTAAGATGTGCAGAACTAAGTACCACCGAGCAAAGTGTCATACCACATACATGGTGAGTGCTACCTCTTAGACCCGAGGTGCCACTTCTAGAACCCATATCTTATGAATCTCATACCTCATATTATCTTATTACATGTTATTAGTATTGTTGTTACAGTATAGTTTAAAAATAATAAATATATCATAGGGATGGGGTAGACTTAACGATTTATTAGGTTTTGTTAGGTGGATGCCTTGGATCCATATTCGTCTCACTACAGGGGACATAGTAGTGCTAGCTACCGCTTGTATATAGCTCATTGAGCTTCTTGTTGCTTGCTCCCCCCCTAGCGAGTATCCCTGGTCTCAGTGTTTATGGCCGTAATCTCGATTATGTACGTGATACACCCACCTGATTAGAGCTCCTCGACTATTGAGTTTTCAATTAACACAATAAAATGATATAAACAATAGTGACGTTAGGAATACTTGTTATTTGATCACTCTCTCGTTCGAATAATGGTACCCATATGTCATGTTCGAATGGTTTTGGTGATTCACAGAGAAAAGAGAGTAAAAAGTAAAAGTTAAGGAGAAGAGATTTCACTGTTTTCTCACAATTAATCTGTTGTAACAAGAGCTAAATGGGTAGATCCGCAGGGAGAGATGCGTTGCAAGCTTTTCGATATGTTCTCT
Organism: Agave tequilana; assembly: GCA_038442645.1. Classification (NCBI taxonomy): domain Eukaryota; kingdom Viridiplantae; phylum Streptophyta; class Magnoliopsida; order Asparagales; family Asparagaceae; genus Agave; species Agave tequilana. The sequence goes on along the minus strand of JAVJIF010032128.1, from coordinate 173,622 downwards.
CTGTGTAAACTTGAAAAGAAAGATGATGGTTATAAAAGGGTCTATTTAAATAGAAAGAGGGTTCATATCCAACTAATCATCTACCACAACTAAGAACTAATCTATTAAGAATAAATATCATATTGAACATATAAAGATTAACCCTAGTGTGTTGCTTCAAACTCAAGCAAAAAAAGTAAGATAGAAAGTAAACCCTAATTAAAATACACTAAATAAAATTAAACATTAGTCTATCAAAAGTCTCAAAGTATAGCATAAGAAAAAGTATTTAGACTTAATATTAAACTATCAAAGTGTCTAAGTATAAATAATAACATTAAATAAATACCCTAAAGCTAGTTTAACTTAGTTCATCACTAATCTTCAATAATTATTAACTGATCTTAGGGTTTCAAATATGCATAGAGTTCAATTATTTTATCTTATAGAACTAGGTTTTAGTTGATGAAGAGTTAGCAAGCTATGAGAGAATTAGTTACTCATATTCATAGAGGAATTAAGAATGGTATTTAAAAGTTGCATAAAAGAAATTAAATTAGAATCGAAGAACACAAATAAAAATAGAAAAAAGAGATATGAAAGAAAATAAAAACTTTTATTAAATTTGTCACCAATCCAGCACAAAAGCCTCTCTTTTTTTACAAATCTTCTTCAAAGTAGAAAAACTAGAAAATATAATGAAAATTCAGAAAGAAAAGATGATCTAAAGAAAATCCTAAACTTGATTCTCTAAAATGCCTCTCCTCTGTTGCTCTTCAGGGGTATTTTCTAAGGGATTTCAGTATAGAGTCCCAGTAGAATACACCCCTAAACCTCCATGCACGCGGCCATAGAAATGCGGAGTTTTCGCGACAAAAAAGGAGAAAAGCGGCACTTTTGAATGGTCAGGGCATGCGCTTTTTTTTTCCTTCAATTTTTCCTCCTAACCCTAAAAATCAAACAAATAATTTTATTTGACACCGAGTATTAAGAAATTCTAATTATGATTTTTTCTATTCCTTAAATTAACTTAATTACTTACAAAAATAAATCAAAATATTAATTTCTTTTTCAAAAAGTTTTTAAAATTTTTTTTGTTAGTACCTACCTATGTTAGTATGTATTTAGTAAGTTATTTTTTTAATCATGTTAATTATGTCACATGTTAGAATGTTAGACATTACATGTTAGACCCTCCCCCATACCTATCTCATGCATTATCCCCAAGTATGAATGAATGCATGTATGTAAGAAATAAAGTCTAGAAAGAGGTGATGTTATGTTACCGATTTTTAGGTCAAGCAGACCCATGATTGTGTTTGCTACCAGAACTGATTTCAAGAACGATTTCAAATGTTGACCATTTGCCTTAAATATATTTCATTCTTAGTGTCACATATCTCTATTGCTCCATATGGAGTCACAGTCCTAATAACAAATGGCCCTGTCCATCTGATTTCAACTTCTCTAAAAAAAATGAAGCCTAGAATTATATAGTAATACTTTTTATCTGGGGACACAAGTTTTTCTCATGATAAATTTATCATGAAAACTTTAACGCTATCCTTCGTAATCTTTGCATTTTTGTAAGTCTCGTTCCTTAACTCTTCAAGTTCAGAAATTTGTAATTTTGAAGCGCACCGGCGTTATCTAAATCGAAATTTAGTTGTTTAATAGCCATAAGGCTCGGTGCTCTAACGCGACAGGAAGGTGACAAGCCTTTCAAAGACTAATCTATAAAGAGACATCTCTAGAATCATTTTAAAGGCAGTCCTAATGCTCATAAGACATCTATCAATTTGGTGAGCAGTCCTTTCAGTTTATATTCACAGTTTTCTCTAAGATAAGCTTAATTTGCTATTAAAGACATCTGCCTGTCCACTGGTTTGAAGGTGGTAAGGTGTGGATAACTTATGTGTTATGACATATTTTGCACGAGGGCTTCAAAAGTTTTATTGAAAAAATGTGAGTCATTATCACTAATGATTGCACGAGGGGGTTCCAAAGCGTGAAAAGATTTTTCTTTTAAGAACTTGACAACAACTTTATTATCGTTTGTCTTGCAAGGGATGACTTCAACCCATTTGGATACGTAATCCACAACCACAAAGATATATTGTGCCAAATGAATTAGGAAAGGGTCTCATAAACTCGATGCCCACACCGTCAAAGAGTTTACTTTTAGAAATGAGTTGAGGGATATCATATTGCGTTTCAAAATTCTACCTATCATTTGGCATCTTGTGCACGTCTTACAAAGTCGAATGCATCCCTAAATAAAGTGGGCCAGTATAACCCACTCGTAGTACTTTTCGATAGTTTTACGGGGACCAAAGTATCCACCGCATGCAAGCTCGTGACAAAAGGGTTAGAACACTCTTTACTTCCTCATCAGGAATACATCTCCTAATGATTTGATTGGAATAATATGTAAAGAGATAAGGTTCCTCCAAAATGAAATATCGGACTTGAGACAAGAACCGATATATATCTTATTTTGACCAGTGAGATGGGTTTGGCTTGTGACCAAGTAGTTGACTATGTCAGCAAATTATGGTTCCTTAAAGGTACCTAAGAGTTGTTCATCGGGGAAGTTATCGTTGATTGACAACTCGTTGGAAGGGGCGTTTGGCACAGGAGAGAGGTGATCGGCGACGACATTTTCGACACCCTTTTTATCTCGAATTTCGAGATTAAACTCTTGAAGGAGGAGGATCCAACGAATGAGTCAGGCCTTCGCATCTTTCTTGAGAATTAGGTATTGAAGTGCGGAATGATTGGTGAATATAGTGATTTTGGTCCCCAAGTTTTTTTCAATGCGAACACTACTGCCAAGAGTTCTTTCTTGGTTGTAGTATAGTTTAATTGGGAATCATTAAGAGTCCTGCTTGAATAGTTGATCATATGCTGCTTGTTATCTATGCATTGTCCTAAGACAACGCTTATGACAAAATCAGAAGCGTCGCATATGATCTTAAATGACTCTGACCAATTCGTGGCAGAAATTATGGGCGCAGATATAAGTTCCATTTTGGACTTCTCTCAAGAGTTTAAGACATTTGTCATCAAATGAATGGCACATCCTTAACTAAAAAGTTAGTTAAGGGTCTAACATTTTGCTAAAATCCTTAATAAATTGATGATAGAAACCGGCGTGTCCTAAAAAGAACGGATGTCTTTTACACATTTTGGTGTGAGAAGCTTGACTATGACCTCTATCTTCGTCTTGTCCACTTCAATCCCTTTTCTAGAAATTTTATAACCTAGGACAATCCCATGTTGTACCATGAAATGACACTTTTCTAGGTCAAAGTCAAATTCTTTTCGGCATCGATCGATCATAACAATTCTAAATTGTGAATTGTTGCGAATGGTCGAAGCTCCATAAATGAAGAAGTCATCCATAAAGATCTTTAGAATCTTTCAACCATATCGGTGAATAGGCTTAACAAACAAGCTGGAATGTCGCGGGGCATTGCATAGACTAAAAGGCATTCAACATAACGAAATTCTCAAATGGACAAGTGAACGTTATTTCTCTTAGTCCTATGGAGCTATGGGGATTTGATTATACCCGAGTAACCATTCAAAAAACAGTAACACTTGTGGCCAGCTAGTCGTTCAAGCATTTGATCGATAAATAGAAGAGAAAATGGTCTTTGTGAGTGACAGCATTTAATTTCTGATAGTCAATACAACTCGATCCTTTGTAGGGAGTCATGTTTGTACCAACTCTTGGTTTTCATTCTTTACCACTGTAAAATCGAATTTCTTAGGGACCGCATAGACTGGGTTGACGCATTGACTATCAGAAATGGGATAAATATCTAATTATCTAAAGTTTTTTTTATTTTAGCAACGACCTCTTGCATAATAGGGTTAACCTATGTTGTGGGTCCTTCTTTGGCTTCTTCATTTAGATGGATTCAGTATTGAACTATAGCTGAACTCAATCCCTTTATGTCAGTCATCGTCCAACCAATGACTTCCCAATTTTTTCCACGGATTGTCATAAGGTCCTCTTCTTGCCCACCAGTCAAGTCGGATGCAACAATGACTGGTAGAGTCTCTTGTTCACTTAAGTAGGCGTACTTGAGATGTTTGGGCAAGATTTTTAACTCTAGGGAAGGAGATGACTCGATAGACGGAGGAGTCAAGCTAGTTGGCTCCGGATCTAATGAACTTGGGCTCGATGCCCACTCAATAGTAGAATTGACTTCTTCATTAAGTTTGAAACCTTAGATTCCAATTCGGTGTTGCACTCAGTTTCTAGTTTTATCTCCTCACTATGCTCATTTGTCAAGTCCTCAATAAGGTTTACCTCAAAAGATGGATTGTCCATATAGTAGGGTTGGTTTTCTAAGTTTAAAACATTGACTATTTTAGTCATGTCTCCAAAAGTCAATCTCATGGATCCATTTCTACAATTTATAATTGCGTTTGCAGTTGCTAGGAACGGGTGTTCTAAGATGACGGGAGTCTGTAACCTAAGATTAGAGACTGGTTGGGTCTCTAGGACAATGAAGTCTACTGGGTAATTGAATTTTTCTATGAGGATAAGGACATTGTTTATTTTCCCTTTTGGGACTTTGACTGACCGATCAGCTAACTGAATTGTGACTTGAGTCGGGCTAAGTTTGCCCAACCCAAGTTGTTTGTAAACTGAGAAAGAAAGTAAGTTGATACTTGCTCCCAAATTAAGAAGTTCTCAATTAATTTCTGTCTGACCTATTGTGTTAGAGATGGTGGGACAACCGAAATCTTTATATTTTATCGGAATTTGGTTGAACAATAGCTCACTAATGTTAGTGGCTAGAAAAATCTTCTTAGACACATTGGTCTTTCTCTTTTTAGTGCACATGTCCTTAAGGTATTTGACATAACTAGAAACTTGTTAAATTGCATCAAGAAGAGGGACGCTAATCTTCACTTGATTGAAGATCTCAAGTATTTTGTCCATTTGTGCATTATTATTACTCCTAAGTCAATTAGGAAATGGGTATGTAGGCTTATGCACTTGTTCGACTAACTTATCTTCGGAAGCAGATGGAGTGGAACTAGAAGGAGTGAATGTTTGAGTTGGGTCTAGTGGTATTGATACTTGATTATTGACTTATTTTCCCGACTGCAATGTATGAACTACGTTACATTAGTTCATTGTATCCTCTTGAGCCACATGAGCTTGACTAAAGTTTCTAGTGTTTGTTACCAGTTGACTAGGTAAAAGTCCCTTTGGGCCCTTCACTTTTGAAACTGGTTAACTGATTCATTTGACTCTCTAATCTAGATATGGCTTGTCCCGTATTCTGCATGAAAGATGTCAACATTTTCTCAAAATCTGTTTTTTCGGCAGTGGGATTTTGGAAAGATGGTTATGTAGCTTGATGGGAAAATTGGGTTGATAATAAGGTGGTTGAAATTTTTTGGAGAAATTGGGCCTAGGATAATCATTTGTGTTTTGGGCCAATGAGAAATTTGGATGATTTCTCCAACCGAGATTGTATGTCTGTGTATATGGATTGTTGGTGGCCTTGATAATTTTGCGTTTGTTTGTTCGGGCAACATTTGATGAGCTATGAACACAGAACACTCTTTGAATACATGATTCATAACTTGATAGTAAGTACAGCCCGCAGGTGATGTTGGACTGACTTGGCTCACAGAAATGAGATTCTTAAGCTCTTTGCTTCTAGCCTTCGCATAATATTATCTAATTTAGTCTCAGTTGCTATGAAGTCCTCTATCAAATGGAGACCTTTTCTGGAAGAGATTGAGTTGGAATTTCTAGACTCTTCGGGGTAAGTTCCCGTTGGAGGGTTTTTTTTTCGCTAGGTCTTCATATATTTTTCACCCTCTGTGTTTATCTGCTTTCAAGAATCTCCCTTGACTCATGATTTCTAGGAGAGTCTTGTTTTGATAATCTAGATCATTATAGAGGATTTGGCATAGCCGCCACTTGTCTATACCATGATGAAGACATTGGACAAGAAGGACTCTGAAACGTTCGAAATATTTTCAAAGCGGTTTGTTAGGTTCTTTCTTGCACTGCATTTTGTTTTTCCTCATAAGAGCGGTCTTATGGATAGGCTTTTGCGAAAAAGTCCCACAATATGATAGAATTTTTTGCTAAACTGTATAGTCATTTCTTGGCTAGATCCTTGAGGGCGAAAGGTACAAATGTAACCTTTTGCATCATCTCCTAACTGTGGTATCCTCATCATGAGAGATACCTCTTCAAATTCTCTTATGAAGAAGTATGCATCCTCGGACTCTAGACCATAGTATTTAGGAAGAGTGTTAATGAATTGTGGCTTTATCTCAAAGTGTTTGCTTTCATTTTCGGAAACTGAATGCAAGACGGAAGTGATATCCTAATAGGATAGAACCTATCCTCTAGCAATATCGTTGTGTCATGATTTGGTTAGGTTGAGGTGGTGATTTAGTCCTATTAATCTAGATGTAATTGGATCTCTGATCACACTTGCATGTACAATCAATTCAAACCAGTTCACTAATCAAAAAGAAAATAAAAATCAATCAATCCTATTTTATGGTAAGCTTAGACATAGACGACTCTTAACTTTAGTTTATTTGCGGGAGGCATATTGCAGACCTTAACTACAAGTTAAACGGCCAGGTAGGTGGGAAGATCGGTGGAAGGTATCCGTCTAGATGGGTCTAATTATGTCAAACCACCACCTTCGAGGTTTCGCTTCTCAATCCCCTACCTAGTCACCGATTTGACAAGAGTTAATTTCTAACAACTTCCTCCTTTAGTCAATCTCCTAGTGAGTCTGATTAATTCTAGGGCTAACGTCTAGTTAATTTTAAATTATGGTTAGATTGTGAGTGCAAGAAAGATGATTTGTGAGCCAAGGAAGGATAATAACATCCCCACCTTATGTTATTTAGGGTTTTGCCCTTAAGATGTATTAGTGCACGTGTAAAAATAAATAGAAAAGAATTCACTTAAAAGCAGTAAATCAGCTAAGGGTGCTTCCTAGTCTATATGCAATGCCAACGTACCCGATCTCCAGCACTCTTCAATAAAAATTAAAAAAAATTTAAATAGACGCGTGTCTATGAGGGAAGAGTCTAAATTTGTTTAAGTTAATCAACTAATGGGTTAATGTTAATTTATTAGAAATATGCAGGGTTATCAAACAGAGAAACTATCAACTGCAGTAAATAATTTAAGTAATTCTAAGCAGCCCTGCACAAAAACAAGTCAATAGTCAACTCAACGGGGCCTTGTTGAAGGGTTTAGGGGCTTTGCTAAAAATACAGAGTCCCACAACCACTTTTATGTCTTTTAGTGCAATTTATTTCTCTGTTCTCCAAACATGCACAAAAAATAGAGAAATTAGGGTTTAGTAAATAAAGAGAACTGTACTGTTTCCTCCCTGGCAACGGCACCAAAATTTTAATGACAGAGAAAAAGAGAGTAAAAATCAAAAGTTAAGATTAAGAGATTTTTCTGTTTTCTCGCAATTAATCTGCTGTAGCAAGAGCTAAATGGGTCGATCCTCAAGGAGAGATGCGATGCAAGCTTTTCGATATATTCTCTCTGCGTAAAAGTTGAAAAGAAAAATGATGGTTATAAAAGGGTTGATTTAAATAGAAAGAGGGATCAAGCCAGTTAATCATCTACCACAATCAAGCACTAATCTATTATGAATAAATATCATATTGAACCTATAAAGATTAACCCTAGAGTGTTACTTCAAACTCAAATAAGAAAAGTAAGATAGAAAGTAAACCCTAATTAAAATACACTAAATAAAATTAAACAATAGTTTATCAAAATCTCAAAGTGTAGCATACGAAAAGTTGTTTAGACTTAACATTAAGTTATCAAAGTATCTAAGTATAACTAAGAATAACCATTAAATAGTATACCCTTAAGCTAGTTTAACTTGGTTCATCACTAATCTTCAAGAATTAATAACTGATCCTAGGGTTTCAAATAGGCATAGAGTTCAATCAGTTTATCTTATAATGAATCTAATTCGGAGATATTAGCAAGCTACGAGAGAATTAGTTACTCATATTCATGGTGGAATTAAGCACGATATTAAAAGTTGCATAAAAGAAATTAAAGTAGAATTGAGGAACACAAATAAAATAGAAAAAAGAGACATGAAAGAAAATAAGAAGCTTTATTGAATTTATCACCAATCCAGCACAAAAGCCTTCTCTTCTTTATAAATCCTTCAAAGTAGAAAAACTAGAAAATACAATGAAAATTCGGAAAGAAAAGATGATATAAAGAAAATCCTAAACTTGATTCTCTGAGATGCCTCTCCTCTATTTCTATTTAGGGCATTTATAGGGGATTTCAATAGTAGAGCCCCAGTAAAATACCCCCCAAACCTCCATGCACGTGGCCACAGAAATGTGGCGTTTTCACAACAAAAAGGAGAAAATGCGACACTTTTAAAGGGTCAGGGCACGCGCTTTGGTGCGTGGCTTCATCTCGTCCATCCATCTGAAGATCTATCCTTAGAATTCTCGTTTGAATTTTGGAATTTAAAATAACCTTGTTTCCTAAATAACTTAGGAAACAAGTTATCTATACATCCAAATTTAAACTTGAATTCTCTCCTTTATCTTTGACTTGGGGATCAAGCAACTTAATTTAATTTGACTTTCTCATTTATATCTGATTTAGGATAGGATAATTTCTTAATTAACATGGGCTTGATGGGCTTCTCTTTACTTGTCGGCTTCTTTTGGACTCTTTCTTTTCTCTTTTTAATTAATAAGGCCTGCACATTACTAAACAATAAAATGATTAAATAGCAATGCTTTATAAAAAATAAACATGAAAATGTGACTAAAAATATGTACTTTTGATGAACAATCATTTAGCTGGAGTACACATTTCAGTATGAATTGCCAGTGATATGGGACACTGGAAGAGATTGACTAAAGTATCAAATGATACTGATTGTTGTTATTATACAATAATATGTTCCTCTTCAGCTGCATGATATCCTGCTTGTGTATACTGTATTGATCATCCTGATTTTCTTATTTACTAGCATGTTACTATACATGTCTATTTTTCACTTTATGTATTCTCTGTAGACACACTATTTCTGTATAATCACAAACATTGTAGCATAGTTATTTATCTTTATTTCATGTGTAAATGTTCTTATTGATCAGTATACTGTCATGCTACTATTAATCTTTGTGTAATAATAAATATGAGATAATTAAGACTTGATACATGCTAATCAAACAAATTGATTTTATTAGTATACAACTAAATATTGTATCTTATTATTTATATTGATAATAATATGTTAATGACATAATAAAATAAAATTAGCTGATATATATAGAGCTCTCTCCGATTGACATCATTTTTATTTTAATCATGTATGGTATAGGATTGTAGAGGTAACACCATTGTAACCTGATAGATATTTATAATATTAAGGTATAAATATAATACTTGTAATATATACTGATTGTTAGTATACTTACAAAGTATTACTGTTCTATAAGCTTTTATTATATATTATCATGATTGTTATATATTAAGTATATATTACTGCTTCCCTCATTTTATCACTCACTAGGTCGCTTTCTGACTACCCTGAGGTTGCTTCCTCAAGTTGGAGCTCAGAGATATCATAATACTTGGTGTTTCTTGAGATATCAATAGCAGACCCGTTTTCTTTACTATTCATAGATATCTTTATTATTTTGTTTATATTTTCTTATTTATTCTTGTTCTCACATCTACCATGATCACTGGCTCCTTTTGCAGGTATTCTTTTACTTATTTACACTGAAATATTAGTGTATATTATGTTTATTCCTAGTACTGAGGCTTAGCATATATACATGTGGGTATTTTTCTCGCGTATATCCGTCACTGACTCTCGTTGCGTCCCAACTATGGTATATTTTGGGAAGCGGGGCATGACAATTATTTAGGCCAAATCGCAGAAATCGATCTTGTACTCCTCAACATGATCATGAGCATCTTGATCGTTTTGCTAGTCTGTTTCTCCATCAACTTCTTTCACTTCATAAATAAATTCAAGACTTCAAACATTTGTCTTATAGGGTATACCCAACAACCCTAGATGAATCATCAGCAAAAGAGATAAAGTAATGATGGTCTCCAAGCGATAAAGTATTGGTAGGACCCCAAATATCAACGTGAATACAATCAAGAAAACCTCCTGAGCGGTGAATAACGTGCCAAATTTCACCTTCATCTTGTTGTTAAGAACACAATATTCACCAAATTTCAAACTGCAGGTCAACACACCTTTCAATAATCCTTACTTCGCCAAAGCTTGCAAAAATTCCAAACCAACATGTCCGAGCCTCATTTTTCATAACCTGATAGAATCGCCTTTTAAATTTTCTGAAGTTAATAAAATTTCAGTAACTGCATTACCCTTCAAGTAGTACAAGTTGTTACGTCGAATGCCTTTCAGAATCACCAACGAGCCATTGGACATCTTGAGAACACCTTCTCTAAGAGTCCTTCTCAGGACCTATGCCTCCAAAGATCCAACTGAGATAAGGTTCTTCTTCAGCTGAGGTACTATCTCACATCTTTCAACTCTCTTAGCATCCCATCAAACAACTTAATGTGAACTGCTATCCCTTCAATCTGGCATGTGTGTCCATCTTCAAATGATACCAAGCCTCCATCTAGTTTTCCAAAACTTGCAAACCATTTTTGCTTGGGACAAACGTGATAGATAGCACCCGTATCCAAAATCTACTCAGATTACTCTAAGTAGGAAACAATAGGAGTAATATAGAGACAATACTAAAGAGTTAGAATCAGTACCATCATCCGCATGTGCGAAGTTTACCTCTGATTTCTCTCCCTTCTCCTTTTTGAGCCTTGGATAATCCATCTTTCAATGTCATTCTTCCTTGCAGAAGGCACACTAGCTCCTTTCCAATTTGTGATTATCAGTCTTGAACTTACCAACATCTCCCTTGCCCTTCTGATGATTGGAAATCCATTCCTCTTACAGTCAACGCTTCTTCTGTTGTGCTTCTGAAAGAAGACTCCTTGTCATTCCTCCTCATCTCGTGATTCACAAGAGCAACTGACACATCATTATAGCTAAGTGAAGGCTTTTCATTGATCAAAGTTAGAACGAAGGTATCATATTCTTCATTCGGAAGATAGTTCAAAAGAATCAACACCTTATCCTCGTCCTTAATTGCCTCATCTACGTTGGTTATTCACGTGCTCACCAATGGAGATTTTTTTTCTTCAACTAGAAGCAGTAAAGCCTCCTTTTCAGATGCAATTGATTCTCGATGCTCTTCGTTAAATACTTACTTTCAAGGATCTCCCAAAATTTTCTTACGGAAATCTCATTCATCACATGATACTTGATATCTTGTGTCAAACTAGACCTAATGCTACCACATGTCGTCCAATCATCTTTTTCCAATTTTTCTTTGAATTCTCTGCTGGTTTTTCTTGCAAAAGCAATGTGTCTTCCAAATTTTGTGCGTTCAGTGCTTCTATCACCTCACATCTCCACATATCAAAGTTGTTTGTGTAATCAAACTTTATCACATCGATCTTCGACTGGAGAATGTTCACGATCTTTACCGTGGACTGATTAACCTCAGCCATATCTCCTCTAGAAAGCACCAATAACAATGCAAAAAATCAACAAAAATAGATCTAAATAGATAAAGATCGAGACTTTATCTCAAAGTAAAACCCTAGAGGAGTCTCCGAGCGATCTACTCCACCCAAAACGGTCCAACAAACAACCAACATCGTTCTGAGATCGACACATGATCGCACAAACAATCCAACGTCGCTCCGAGATCGACACATGATCTCCGTTGATCAGGCCACGATGTTCTAGGATTGACACACGGCCTGATCGAACCTGAGAAACTCTGATACCACTTATTGCGCCCTTCAAAGGAATTCCAACGACACATTAATCACCGAGATCAGCATTCTAACGCCGAGTCAACCACGAACCAAGTAACATGAACACAAAATACAAAATAGAAAGCGAGAACAATCAATTTAACGAGGTTCGACAACTTGCCGACGTCCTCGAGGCAGAAGGAAGAAGATCTTTTTCAACCAACACAGTTACAAAGGTTACAAAAATGATCCGAAAATCTAACTAGAGAAACTACGCATTAGGCCGTGAAAATCTCACAAACAACTAACCCTAGAACTCCCAAAATAATTATCTAATAATTGATCACAATTTGGGGTGCAGAGACCCTTCTTATAGCCTGAGGAACAACCAATTGAAGAAAACCCAATTTGAATCGAAATCCGATTCAAAACAGAAACATGAAACCAACTCAAACTGTCATACCGACTCGCGGTCAACCGGGTGGTGGACCGGTTTCATACAGCGGTTGACCGTGCGGTTGATCACTAACTCAAATGGTCCAGCTAGTCCTGTGCAGAACTCTCGGTCGACCGACTGCTTCTCTCTTCCTCTTCTAAGCTTCTGGGTAGTCTACCGGCGGCCGACCTCTATTTCCTTTTCTTTTCGAGCCGTGCACGCCTGTGCACATGCGGTCGCCCGGCTCGTGCACTGCTCTGCTTCTTCTTCTGTTTTTTTACTGAGTTTAAAAACTCTAACAAGCTTTTATTCTCCACTCCTATCCCGCACCTTAAAATTGAAGATAGATCGAGAGTCACATCGGTCGACTGAAATTGCACATGGAATCTTGGTGATGTGTGGTGCGAAAATTTGAACTGAGATTACAAAATCTTTGAACGGACCCTTGCAGCGTTAACCTTGCAGGATATAGCTAGTCGGATTTGGATCCAACACAAGTCACGTCAACGATTCTCGTTGGTGGTCCGCTTTGTCTACTTCTTGCAATTACGGTACCCTATAAGGGCATTTTAGTTATTAGTCATCCTCTCTTTAACTGTGATTTCTAACTGCGGTTCGATCAATGAACTAAAGCTTCTCTTTCTCTCTCTTCCCCCCACCGGTCGCAACTAATTTATTGCAGGATCTTCGATAAAAATTTAGATGATTTAATTTAATTTTTCCAAGCGTCGCCAAGAGCTCAGCGTTAGTTTCAGCAATCGAATTTCTCTATTCAAAGTGTTAAAATTAGTCGCTCTCCACAGTGTCTGCAAGTAACATTTACTCGCTCATTCTCCCCAATTTTTTTTTTCCAGATCTTTTTGGTAGAAAATCGATCTAGCTAGCATGAAAGGTTGCTATTTATGGATGATAGGTTTATAGATTCTTGGAGTTTTGGACGGATTTGAAGGAGTCCTGGCTCAATGTTGAGATCAGTAAAATTATTTTCTAATTTTAGCCGATCTCAAGATTTAAAGTAGTAATTTTGAAGCTCAGTTCTGTTTCTGTAATGAGATATTGCTATTATTGGAAATCGACTTCGAGACTAGAGTTTTTGGATTGCATGGATCTGATAGAGGTCGAAATCAGAAGACCCAGTTCTTGTTCTTTGTTTAATTAGTCAGTTTATAAGGAAGCTCGAGTTCAAATCGGTCTTTTTGAGCTGCATTTCGCAAGATCTCTACTTGGAGACTGTTCGAAATTTCGGTAGCACTGAGGATTTGAAGTGGTGGCCTTTAGCTAGAGATCAAGATTAACAGTTGGAAACTGAACCGAAAAGTACAAGCAATTCATCTTGTCTGAGCAATTTGAGGGATATCTGAGAACCCATTTCCATTATAGAGATACCCTCGCCCTAATACTTGAGGTCTGGTTTAGCTTATGAATTGGCCAGTAAGAAAGATCGATTTTGTAGAGGAAACATGATCATGTCTTCACCTAAAGGCCTTACTGGAGTTATACAAGTTGCAAGGTCTAGATTCTCCATTGTCATCTCAGTGGGAGGGTTAGCTATCTTTCTTGTTGTGGCATCTTTCCTTCTTAGTTTGTATCCGTCGGGTTATTCTCTCAAAGATACTTTCAAGCAAGGGGCTTGGGGAGACCTTCCTTGGTTCCTCTTCAAGAGAACCACACCAAAGTTATTGCTTCGAGTCGAGAGTGGTCTAAGAGTGGGTATGAAGATATTGCTATTAAGAAGCCTTCATCCGAGTCAGAGGAGAAGAAGGGTTCAGGCCCTGGTCCAGAATTATCTTCTGACGGGAAACAGGAAGTTGGGAAGAATGGTGGTCTGGTTCCTCAAAATAGTACTGAAGTATTGGAAGTTGATAGGAATAGGTCAGCTGGCTTCAAGAATGATTCTCGAAAGGCCAGCTCGGAGATTAATAATGAGTCTGCTCCTTCGGATGTGGAAACAATGGTCGAAATTGGAAGGCCCGAGTCAAGTAAGTCTTTTCCCCCCATCGTATTCTATTTTAATTCTTGCTTTGCTAATGAGCATTGGCTTATGATGTAAGTAAGCTAGTTTAGTTCATAGTCTGTTTCAAGCTTTAGTTTACAGTACTTGATATGGAATTTGTCTACCTTTAGGCATGACTTGTTTTATTTTCTCAATGAGTAATCCTCCTTCATGTAGTTCCCTTTTCCTGTTTGTTATTTTGTGTTTATAATGATCTGGTTTTGCTGAAATGTATATTGCAAGTGATCAGTGATATTTGTTTCTGAAGCTGCTGACTTTTGAAGTAGTTAAGTACCCTTTGTGTCCCTGATGAATTGCTGAAAAAACATAAAGAAAATAAAGAAGAAAACTCAAAAGTTTTCATACAAGCAGTATATTTGCAATTTGCCATAGATTTTTCCTCCCCTCTGTGAATAAGACTCATTCAGATGAGAGATTTTCCTGGCGGCTGGCGCTTCATGGTAGCATGTGCAAGGTGTCAAGGATGATCATGTGAGAAGCACATCCATTTGATGCAATCAGTTGAAAAGAGAGAAAGAACTGAACTAAAACACACTTTCCATATCATAATACAGACGAGCGTGTATGGTGTGGATCTGGTTTCTGATTTAGCCGGATCTAATGATGCCTTTGCTCAAGAATCAAACTTTTTTTTTTTTTACTTATGTGGTGTCTTATGTCCATTAACTACTCCATTAACAAAGAAATGACCAAAAGTTTATCAAACAAGTGACTAAAAAAATATCATTGGATATTCCCTTTATTATTCTTGATAATCTAAGCACAGAGGAAGATTCAACAACAAAGGGGAAAAGTAATCAAATGGATGAAAGCTAGATAAAAGCTTGCTATTTGCTCAAAGTTTATTTTGCTTATAAGGGGGATGAATTGGATTTATAAGATACCTCCTCACTTATAAAAGAGAGAACTTGCTAGTGAAGGAATGGCAGGCAGCCAAATGATTTGTTTCCGATGAGAAACCACTTCATTGGTGACGTAGTCAACGCCAACGTTATGGAACTCAATCTGGTGCAATGTTATAGTCTAACACTTGCAATGCTGGAGAATATTGCCGAATCCGAGTGCAGATTGGATTCAAGCTTCTGTATGAGTTGTAATTTGTCATTCTGGTATAATATGGAGCTCCGTTGTCAATTTTATAATTAGTTAGGGGGTCCTTTTCCTAATAGGTTTCAGCTTTCGATTAGCCTATATGAGGTGTCCCTTGTTATGGTAAGTCGATACAATTATGATTGGTTTTTGTGGTGGAGAAGTTATCAAATTCATTTGTTTAAGGGTGGCTCTCCGGTTTGAGCACAAATTGATAAGAGGTCCATTGTTTGTTTCTGGTCTGTGTTATTTTAATGGTATCTTTCATGGTATGATGGAGCCATGATCATCATTCCATTCACGCATTTTGTAATCCAAACTTTTAGGCTATATGGGGAAATAGTCACATAAAAGAATTGAGCCAGTACAACTGACTATTAAACTAGCATCCTTTTTTTACAACTCTGAACTAGGGCCAAACTCTCATTGAGTTGATGCCATGTTTCTGGCTGAGGCAATTATGAGTAAGATATGGCCTTGCCATAAAGCTTTCAACAGAGAAGACTTGACAAAAATTTCCTTCATTGGTCAAGGAATTTAATCTCATTCTCTACCAACCTGGAAGTAACTGTTTAATCCTTTGTTTCTAACTCTTATTATAAATTATTGTGAGCTTAATTTAGTGTCTCCAATCTTTTTTAGCTTCCAACTTTACAGACTTTTATTTTTCAACTTTTTATTTCTATACCTTTGCTGACCTTTATAGGACGCCTTTTAGCTTGAATTACCTTCACGTATCATTAGTTGCTATCCGTTGCCTTTAGATTCTGTGAGGGTCTCCTTTCCTACATTCTCCATACTACAAGATATATTATTCCACGTAATGTTTGTTTCTTCTTTTGCATTCCATGTACCTTTTTTTATCATTCTGTCAATAAAATCTATCCAAGTTCTCACCTTTTACGTTCACCATCCTTTGTCCTCTATTCATTCTAGTTCTTAGATATCGCTTCCTAATTCAGTTATCTAATAGCATTGTTTGGGGTGTGATCAAAAGCTTCCTGGTGGTACACATTAAAATCTCCACATGATCCCCAATTGATCCTCCTAATAGGGAAAAAAAGAATCTATTTTGAATATTGTTTGATCCACATTAAAAGATATTAAATGTTCACCGCTCTTTATAAATATGACATTTGCAAAGTAAAAAATTTCTATCTCCAAAATATGCATTTGCTATTATCGGTCATATATCATTGCGGAATTCAAAATCATATTTTCTTTAATTATTTACTTGTATTGTTTAGCTTCATGTACCCTCATGGTATTCCTTGATCATAAGCACGGAAGTTTGTTGTTTGATAACTTCCCAGTAGTTGGAAGCATGGGTTTCTGGATACTGATAGATCTTTTAGACTGCTCAATATAGTAGTTGGTTCCCGTTGCAATGCCTCCTCCTACTTTTCGTGCAATTGAACTGCATCCAGACTGCCTTAACATGGAGGATCTCTGGAAGAACATGAACAGATTGGAAACTCCTCCGGAGGGTGCAGAGAACATAAAACAGTAAAGGAGTTTCTTGGAACTTGTTGAATCGTTTCACAATGCATTGTTCACTGGAAATGCAACTAGGATTGTGCTTTCATTTTAGAATTGCTATTGTCACCTTTTATCTAGTCTTTTGGTGGCTGTATGCTACAAAATAAGGAGTCTCTTTCAAGATGTCATATGCTGACATTGGGAAAGTACCAAAGAAAAGTTCTGCTTCTATAATGCTGCAAGCCTGCACTTTGATGGGCAAAAGGTGTTCCACAAAGTAGAGAGTATATTTTTGCTACAGAAGTTTCATTATTTTCACTAATGAATTGGAATCATATATAAAAAGAGAGAAGTAAATGAAATAGGAGAACAATGACAAAATTTTAATACTGAGCAACTCTTTGGTCCTTTCTATTTGTGGATGTTCGTTATGCAAGTGTACATTAGTCTAACAATCAAATCGCGACCCCCTCAATGGGCTTCATATATATAGTATATACTAATTAGTAGATGCCCCCCCCCCCCCCCCCCCCCCCCCCCGGCGCCCCCGAATGGCTCAGCGGTAGCCCAGGGTTGATGAGAGCACAAGCTCCCCTCGTGGTCACCGTTTCGAGCCTGCGTGCCAACGAACATTCTTCTCCCCCCAACGTGGCCCTAGCCGGCCCCCGGGTTTGCTCCCTGGCGGTCGCTGGTGAATCTCATCGGCGGTTGAGTTAATTAGCAATATATATATATATATATATATATATATATATATATATATATATTATATATATATATATATATATATATATATATATATATAATTAGTAGATAGCACATAACATAGTTGGAAAATTTATTGCAAGACAAAATTGTCTTCTTCCAGACAACGAGGAGTTATCAATACTCCAGTTTTCCCCCAACTGCTTGGTTCTTTTTCCTTTCCTTTTTATTTTAACAGAGGCCATAGGCCTATGCTTGGTTGGTATCATCATGACACTACACAGCTGCACCCCCCGTGATGGACAAAAGCATTCAGCAGAATTGGCGTTTGGTGCTTTTGTTTGTGTTGTTTGAGAAAACTGTAATTGCATATGACCATTGTCTATAGAAATTTATAACCTCATTGGATTATTATTTAAAGAGGAAGAAAGTACACATTTACTGGTCCATAAAGTCCAGCATTCAAGATTTTCACAGAACTGATTCGAGATGGCATAGATGCAATGCAAGTGTCTAATGTGCGCTTTGCTGCAGGTGCATTATCTTTGGATCTTTTTGAATCTTCAGTTTTCAAGTGGGTTAGGTATGGAGGGTGAAAAGAATTGAAGCTGTAACTAGTTCATCAACTGTTGACACACTGTAACTGACATGCACTTTGCTGGTGTTGTATTTCTTTAAATCTTTTTGAATCTTCCGGTTTTAGGTGAGTTAGATATTGAGGGTGAAATGTGTCACTAAGTGAAGGTGGTGAGACTTGGAGTTCATGCTGCTGAATACGACAGTAGTTTCCTACTTTACATTCATTCTGAAATATAGACTTAGAGAGACCTTTTATGGAAATGCTTTTCTTAAATTGCATATTATCTAACTAGTGATGGATAACATTGCTAATCTTTAGTTTATGTTCTATATCGTTGTAGGGAGCTGTGATCTGTACCATGGGAAATGGATCTATGACCCAGCTGGACCTCTATATACAAACAACACATGCCCTTTAATCACACAGACGCAGAATTGTCAGGGAAATGGGCGACCAGACAAGGACTACGAGAACTACAGGTGGAAGCCTGATCAGTGTGACCTCCCACGGTTCAGTCCCAGGAAATTCTTGGAGTTGATGAGGGGCAAGACACTGGCTTTTATTGGGGATTCAGTTGCTCGAAATCAGATGGAGTCCATGCTATGCATCCTATGGCAGGCAAGCTCCCCTAGCCTTTCTTCTGCTTTACCTGTCATAAAATCGAAAGAGATTTATCTGCTCGTGGACTAGTCTTTTATCTTTAATTTGCAGCACTATCAATATTTAATTGAGCCCTCCCAAGTTTTGGGACAAGGACAAATAAACTGTCGTTTCCATTTAAACTTGACCCGTTGGGGGATCAACGTTATAAAAGATATACACTCTTACTTGCTGTATTTGCATCAGTTTCTCTGTGATGGGTGCAGTTGTCAGGTCTCTCAGTCCATGAACCCCAGCATTTCAAAAATCCTTACAACCTAAACTTTCACAGGCAATGCATGGGCCCATGAATTTAGCAGCTATAATGGTGAAGACTTTTTAGGGGGCGTACCCTTGAGACAAGGGCCAGAGGTTCATTTTCATTCCCTCGCTTTCTTTAGGACGATGGATTTACATTCTGTCCCTAGGAAGATCCTAATTGAACTTAACTAAGGAGACCTAGCTTTTATCTTTGTAGGTAGAAAAAGGACACAGATTACAAACAAATAAAACTCTGTAATTGAGAACATATCTGATGGACAAAATCTTAGCTGCAGAACTCGGGATACTGGCAATTGTCAAACAAGCAATAAGGGGATCACAAAACGTTACTGATGATAGTTTTTAACAAGTATATTTTGAAAAAGGAAAAAAAATGCAACAATTAGGTGACTGTATCAAAGAGCTGATTTGAGTAGTTTCTTGTTAAAGCTGATTGACAATTAATGATTTCTTTGTTCTTCTAACAGGAAGAAATTCCCAAGAACCGCGGCAATCGTCGGATGCAGCGATGGCACTTCCAGTCCACATCTACTATGATTGTCCGTATATGGTCATCTTGGCTCGTGCATCAGAACGCGAGCCCTTCCAGTTTGCCCCCAAGGGAATCACCAGGTGTTTCTTGATATTCCCGATGAAACGTTTATGGAATTTCTCCAGAATTTGATGTGGTCATCCTGTCCTCTGGCCATTGGTTTGCAAAGCAATCCGCCTACATACTCAACAATATTGTGGGTGGACAGCTCTGGTGGCCAAAAGACACTGGGGAAATGAAATGAATAATGTTGAGGCCTTTAGCGTCTCAGTTGACACAGCTATGACTGCAATTGCAAATCACCCAAACTTCACTGGCCTGGCCATTGTCCGCTCGTACTCCCTGACCACTATGAGGGTGGGGCTTGGAATACAGGTGGGTCGTGTACAGGGAAGGTGAGGCCGGTCGTCAGGTGGTGAGAAACGGGTTCACTGATGTGATGCATGAAAAGCAGATCACAGGTTTCCAACGGGCGATGGAGAAGTCGGGGAATGGTCATTCCAAATTGAGGCTGATGGACATCACAGAGGTGTTTGAGCACCGAGTGGATGGGCATCCGGGTCCGTACAGGAGTCTGGACCCAAACAAGATCACGAAGAGAGGACCCCATGGCGAGCCGCCGCCTCAAGATTGTTTGCATTGGTGCATGCCTGGGCCTGTGGATACTTGGAATGAAATTCTATTTGAGGTCATCAGGAGGGAATTGAGGGAGCATGAGATGAGTTGTAGGTTCTATTGTTCTATTAAGGTATTGACGGAAGGTATTATTGTACGATGTGTATATTTACGAGGAGGATCTACAGCAGCAGCTGCAGAAGCTGCATCTTGTCCACGGTGTGAAAGAGGTACATCTACTTATTCTTTGTTGATCAATCTTTTACTTGTCCAAGTTGTATTGAGATTCAAGAGTTACCTGCTCACTTTTTGATCTTGAATTGTGTCTCTCTTTCTATGTACAATTTCTATTACGGAAAAGTTTATAGATAGGTAATTACCAACTTTTGTGCGAGTCGAGGGAAAAGCTCACAGATTATTTGAATCCTTGATTGGGACTGAATCATTTGATTTTGTATAAGGTTTTAGGGAAAGGCCTCCCTCCTATTCAACTTCAAGAATGAGATTTTACCAGTGCTATTTCGGAATTGAGTAACATTTGAATTTGGCAATGACAGGGAAATGATTGAAACACCTCTGTTTCTTGTGAGTTGATGAATTTTCTCTTTGATTTCTTTTTGAAAGGAATGGTCATTCTAGGGACTTTAACTGCACACCTCTGTATCAAGCTTGCAGCTTGTTACCACAGTAATCTCCTCCATAAATCTTTAGAGTCTTGTTATTGTTGAAGTTTGAAGTCCCTGACCACCCAGCTTGGAGAGAGCATCCTCAAGATCACCACATCACCATACCAATCATTGAAGCTAACAACTTGACTGATCCTGAAATTACAAACTACAGTGGCAAAACTTTCAGATTTAAGGTTTCTAAGCCAACTAGAGGTGGATGTATCTTTAACTCTCACATTGTTGCTAATGTTGTGCTAAATAGCATTATCGATAACACACAAGACCTAATGACGTGAACTGGGTCGCGGTAGAGAGACAACTGCCTTCTTCCTGCATGCCATTACTGTCGCATGTATCTTGTCCAGGAGCCAGATCAGACTATTTGGCAAGATCATCTGTCACATAACTATGTGGTAGTTGCAGTCTGCAACTTACCAAGCATTAATCTCTTCCCTACACTCGATTTGCGCTTTTAAACCTCCTTAAGGCTCAAACTCAACTTAAATGCTTGACGTATGTTGCATCGAGCCTTACATACACGATACACGGATATTTTCTGTGCTCCCAAGGAATTATAGGGATCAATTTTTCACATTGTGATCTCCTAGAAACACTTGAGCATGCTTTATGGCAGTGTCGAGCATGCTTTATGGTAGTGCCTATCTGCTTCACATATATGGGCTCCTGGCTTGGCTGACCACTATGGATGTTGTTGAGGCTTGGGTAGGATGGCTACAACGCTCAATAGAAAACATACTTTACCTTAGCATATACTTCTCTATATATCGGTGCATGTTTTATGGTCGATTTGGCATTAGCGCAATAATTTTTTTGGGGGAACTGTCTGCAACATTTCTATGTACTAGAGCTTCTATGTTGGTCCTACAACACCTCCATCAAAGACACCCCACAAATCAGTTCCGAATTTATCATGATCAGTTAGTTGTTAGTCTATGATTAGGTAGACTCATGGATGGACTTTTGCATATTTGAGTTTGTGGATAGAGTTTTCGAGGCCATGGACCTTCGAAAATGTTCAGGTTGAGGTGGTCATGAAAAGATGCAAACTGAGATCTCCTACGGAGAAGTACAAATTTGATAGGTGTGAATTTTTGGTACAGATCCACCAAGTTCAATAATTCTGGCATTACAACAGATTCTGGGGTGGTTGAACCTATCAATAGTCTAGAATTCTATTGTTGGTAATGAGAACCATTAAAACCCAATGTTACATGATACATGGATCACTTTGGTAAGCGGTATAAAAATGGGAACAGAAAACGTTAGTAGCCCAGAATGCAATTCAGGGGGGTAACATTCTTCGGACCGCTTAGTTGAAACAAAATATGTTTACCCGAAACACGAAATGATTTTGGAAAATTGTGTGTTGTGTGTGTGTATCACATAGAGTGTGCCATGTAGGCATACCACAGATTCAATGAAATGTTAAATATTCAAATAACACCTTGGCACATCGCCCTTTCTTTTTTTAACCTTAGCATATAACACTTCTTTTTGTTTCATTACTTTATAATTCATTCGTATTCTGATAAGCCAATTTTACCGATCTGGATCACAAACATATCACGTTCTGGAATGGAAATCATGAGGGTTTCATGAATTCAATAACCCTAATCAAACCCAAGTGCTTTACGAGAAACTTCTTCCTCGGGTACGTTTCTACTGCGGTGTCATTGGCTATGAAACCTGTGTATGTGGATTGAATTCTGAAGGTTGAGAATAACCTTGAAAGAAAATTCTTCCTCAGGTGATGAAAGAAAGCAACTTATAGCGCTGCAAGTGTTTAAAGAATAAGAAATTAGGTGGGAGACATACCGACAGATGGGGAAGCGAAGAAGACGAAGGACGGGAGCTAGATCTTGTTCTAGTGCTGGCGAACTCTCTGAGGAGATCTCCAGGTAGGGGTAACTATTCGAATCTACGAGCAAAAACTAGCCGAATCCACGAGCCAAAAGGAACAACTCGAGTCCACGAGCAAATATGAGGGAAAAAACTCAAAAGTTTATTGATAAAAGTTGATTAAAAGATTTAATAATAGATTATTTCAAATAAGAATACAAGAGCCTTTTTGTAGGCTTACAAAAAAGTACTACTCGTACTTGAAAACTATAGTCTATTCCTAAAAAAAGAGTCTCAATCTATCTAGGTATTCTAAATTCAAAATATAGAAAGAAAAATCAATTGGAATTTAAATTTGGACTCAAAACTAAATCTTAAATAAAGTCTGAAACTTTATCACGCAGTAGACCTGTCGACAGCTTAACAAGCCTGTCGACAAGATTGTAGTGACTCCAACTTTCGAGAAAATTCTGTCGACAGCAAAAAGAAGGGTCTGTCGGCAGCTAAAGTAGTCTGTCGACAGTTGAAGTGAACTTTCGACAGTTGACAGTTCTGTTGCTATTCTACTTCTCAGTCCCTCCTCCTTCAAAAGAACTCGTCCTCGAGTTCCTATCAGGAGATAGCTGCTTGTTAGGGACACTCGAGTTGGGATTCTCCTCAAATATACCATCATTATATCTTTCTTTTCGAAGAGTTTTTCTCGCCTCTTCTGGTCAACGGTTGCTTTATACTTCTTATTAGATTTATCAAACTCTGCTTGAGGAAAAGTGTGATCCCAAATCTTGATTCGTCTCGACGATTTTCATAAACTCCATATAGTGTTGCATCATCGAATTTTCAATTTAATCATCATCTCAGATCGGTTGATAATTAATGTCAATCGGTTGGTGCTCCTCCATCATCCAGTCATACACATGCACCATGCTCTCATAATTCATTGGCTTACTTTTATGAAGAAGATGTTAGACTTATTATGTTTTAAAGTCTAATTTATTTTGGGCCTAATCAAGTCAATTGGATATTTGCACCCGCCCACTTAACCTATGTTGTTTGACCCAATAAAGAATTGATCAATGTTGACTGAATTTTCCTGCACACAAAATATTATATGTTAGTTTTAAGAATAGATGTGCAAGTCTCAGTTCTAATCCGCGGTAGCAGGGCTATGCGGGTCGTGATCCTCAGGGAGGGACTGCGATGGAAGCGTTAAGCAAGTTTCTCTAAAGTTTTTATTTTTATTTGTTAAGTTAGAAAGGAAGTGGTATTTACAATGGGTGGTAGAAAAGAATATGGAGATGAGTTGTATTTAATCTACAAAAAAGAAAAAAAAGAAAAAGAAAGAAAACTTATCTCTTTAGTCTGCTTGCCGTTTGAAACCGTTGCGATGACTTCCCTTTTCTTGGAAGGTGTACAAGCACGGCTTATGGGATCGTCCGCCTTCTTAATCTACTCTACGAAATGAAAAACAAGCTATGAAGACCTGTTCATCGCCATTGGGCCGTCAAGGTAAGGTTCTTCTTCGGCTAGGTATTCTCGAAGCAGTTGGATCTCATGGTGGGCAAGACATTAGAGACAAATAGAAGAAAGTAGATACAAGATTAAAATAAGAAAAAAAAAGAAACTAGAATAATACAAGAATAAAATAAAACAAGCCTTGATTCGATTATTAAACAATGGTGGAAAAATACACTTACACCGACTGTCACTATCAGTACAAGCAGATCCCTTCCTCCATGAATACATCATCTCCTCTCAGCTTTTACAAAAAGAAAATAAAAATATACAAAGGTGGAAAGAAAACCTAAAAACCCTAACTTTTGCCCTTGGCTCTTCTCTGGACTGTGTACTCTCTGTGTTGCATCTGCAGGAATATTTATAAGTGTTGGAAGATGTAGAGTCCTAGTAACAACTCTCCCAAAAAGATCTTATCTCCAGAAATTCAAATCTGTCATGCACTTCTTATCATGTTGATCTCCGAAATCAGCTTATCTACGGATTGAATTGGAAAGTTTGATCAACATAAGAGTTGTAGGTCTTCAAGTCTTCTTTCTGGAGCATCTTGAATCATCGGATTTGCATAACTGTAGCAAAAGTTATGATTTAAACACTAAAATGTGTACAGTCTGAATCCGAATTCTTTGAATTTTATCTTTGCACTCTCTTGGCTTTTTATCCTCATCCTGCAAGAGTTTAGGGTTGGGTAGAATTCTATCCTTCCCTCATCTTTAATAATTGCAACTTTAGCCCTTGCATAATTGCACTTTGACAATTGATATTTGCATTTTGACTCTTGGGCTTCAAATATGGGCTTTTGGGCTTCATTAGGCTTTATTTCTTATAAAAATAAGAACTCGAGGCCTGCACACAATAAATCACAAAATATTAATAAATGTGCAGAATTAAATGAATAAATATGAAAATGTGATGGTAAATGTTATGATAAAAATGCATTTTTCACTACCAATCACACCCCCACACTTATCTTTTTGCTCGTCCTCGAGTAAAAATAAAGAAAAAGAAAAAAGAAATGAAAAGTTAATCTAATCTAACTCACTTTCGTAGAAATCACGATTGCACTTAGCACGTGCAACAAGCCGTTAAACCTCTAGGTTACCCTAGAGGACGAGTGTTGTCTCGTGAGGGTTTTCAGCGGATTGCACCCACAAAATCCATAAAAAGGAAAATATTTGAATTATTATTGAGGAGACTAAGTAGTCTATAAGTTTTAGGATCCTCATTTTTATTCATTCTTCAAACCTAGTCTTTATAAAGTCAATGTTATTCATTTTAGGTAAGGATTAAAATTGAATTTCTAATATAGTCTTTTTCCTTACCAAAAGTCATACGCACCCTTGTGAATCTAGGAATTCCTTAACTTGGACTCTCATGCCTCTTTATTATTTTTATAACATCATCTAATTTTCTTTCGTGTAAGTATCAAGGCTTCTTGAGGCCCTCGTACCTAACTAATTGACTATTAGATGTGTTAATATATTTATTTTTTTTATTTTTTTTTTGGCATGTATAACTCATCTAATTTTCTTTCGTATAAGTATCAAGGCTTCTTGAGGCCCTCATACCTAACTAATTGATTATTAGATATGTTAATACATATATTATTTTTCTTAGTCTTCTTAGGCTTTCTAATCCACCCATGTAACGAACTTAAAGTCGATGACTCCCAAACCGGTTGGCTTTAGGGCACCAAGTGAGAAAACACCCCGCGGACTCAAATTCGAGTGAACTAGGCCCCAAAACTAAGGATTTTATTTTATTTACTCACTTTTAGGCATGAATACTTATGCTTCTTGAGGCACATGTATCAGCTTAATTGGTGATTTTTTTTCTTCTTTTTTTTTTTTTTTTTATGAGGCACAAGGTCTTTGTCTTAGAATCCTAGATATGCATTTGGTATGCACATTTCATTAAGGTAAAAATCAAGACTAATTATTTATTCAATTTCTCTCCTATACCTAAAAATTTAAACAATTTATTTATTTTGACCAAGTTTTTAGAAATCCTAATCGTGATTTTCCTAATCCTTAAAACTAACTTAGATTTCTTTCAAAAAATAAGTCAAAATATTTCCTTTTTATAACATTTTTTTTTTTTAAAATTTTTTTTTATTAGCAAATTTTGTTAGTGTCTACTTATGTTAGTATGTTAGTAAAGCCCACCCCCACACTTATCTCATGCATTGTCCTCAATGTATGAATGAATGCATATATGCATGAAACAGAATAAGGGAAGGCGGAAGTTACCTTAGGGTGGTGTTCCGGAGGTGGTCTAATTGGTCCACGAAATGCGGCCCAATCAAGATAACAAATAATTTGGTGGAACCCACAAGAAATTTTCCTTACATAACCCACTAAAATATATATATAATCATTTTTAGTATTTCCACCCCATCAAATTTCCAAATTTCATAATAAATTTCAGAGTTAATTGTCTCAACCTCCTTGTCCCAAAATGGAGTATGAAAAGATGGAATTATTGACTTGGACAATATAGGTGCGGGAACGAATACCGACTCAGGGAAAATGCTCAAATCAAGTAAGGGCTCAGAGTCGGGCTAGGTTCAAGAATTGGGTCTAAGTCAAGAAATTGAAACTCAAGTCCACAATCTTCTTCCCACAATGAATGTGACCTATATGGGTGATATCTCTTTACTTCCAATATTAAGGAATTCTAGATCATCGCCATACAATTCTTCAAAACTAAGGTCAACATCTTCCGTCAGAATTGTACAATCAGTTTCAGAAGTAAAGAGATTGTGAGAATCTAGGTCAAGTTCAATATGATCATCTAAAATGGGTGATTCAATTTCATAATGAATTGGAATAGGATCCAATGTTGACTCGGGAGAAGTGAAATCAGGTGGAGACACTGGAGTCATTATTGGATCAGGAAATAAAATTGAATCATCAAGTGGGAGATCATGATCATATTCATGCTCAAGTTCTATTTCAGGAAAGGAAAAACTTGCCAAACTATCAACAATTGGAGTTTCGGCAAGTTCTAATAATTGTACTGAATTAGAATCTTGTTGTCCAAGCAACTTGGTTCGTCGGCTCTAAGCGAGTGGTCAGCGATATCAGAATCAGCCGGACGGTGAGAACGTAAGCATTGAACCATCAAATCTATGTCATGATCACGGGCTAATTTAGCCTCAGTCATGGCAGCTAGCATCCCTTCATAGTCGATAGGTGGATCATGTTCTGATTGGACTTGAAAATAGGACGGGTAATCGTGATAAAGTTGTGAGTCGGTGGACTCACGTATCATCATGTCTAAGATTGATGGTGATTTTTGCTTGGACTTATTTATACTCATCATTTCCAAGATAGATGGATTTCTATTCTGAATGGGTGGATCTGAGTATGAATCTTGGGAAGAATGTGGACTAGATGGATATGGAGGACAATTTGGTTGAGAATTAGACTCGGGGGACTGGAAACCCCATGAACTCTGTGACGAGTTGAAATTATTATGGAAATTATAGTCATAAGATGGGGGGTGTGGGTTATATTCATTCGGATAAGACCATTCCGGCACACTAGATTGGTCAAAGTTAGGGTATGCCGGGTTGGTAATATCCGAATAATAGTTAGGGGTGTAATATGGATTAAAATTGGAATTATTCTTATATGCCATATCACACCAACACAAACACAACAAACAAATAAACAAACAAAAAAAGAAAAATTCTAACTTAAGTTAGGGTAGACCTATGACCTAGACGACTCCTAACTGGTTAGACCGTCCACAGGAGGTTGGGTGCAGACTTTGACCACAAGTTAATCAGCCAGGTCAGGGCAAGAGTGGTGGAGGTTTTCCGTCAAAGACGTTCCTTAATTAAATAACCACCACACTTCGGGCTTTCGGCCCTCAATCCCCTTCCTAGACACTGATTTGGCAGGAGTCAACTTCCAACACCGTTCCCCCTTAGGATAATCTCCTAATTGATTCCGAGATGTCCCTAGGGCCAACGTCTACTCTTTTTTAGTTAGGCTTGGGTTAGTGAGTGCTTGGGATATGATTTTTGGGCTAAGGAAGGGTGATGAAATCCCCACCTTATCTTGTTAATGGGTTATGCCCTTAAGATGAATTAGTGCAAGTGTACAAGATAAATAGATAAGAATCACTCAAAGCAGAAAATCAACCAAGAGATGAGTCCTATTCTACATGCAATGCGTACGTACCTTGCTCCTCCAGCACTCTTCAACAGTAAATAAAAATAATTGAAAAGACACGTGCCTAATATGCAAACGTCTAATCAAATTTTATTTTTAACAACCAATAATTTACTGTTGAATTATTAGCAATTTACAGGTATATCACAGAACAAATCAGAACAGAGCAGAAAGCAGAATTTTTAACTTGAAGCACCCTGCAAAAAGTTGGATCAGTAATTCACCACTGTTGCCGCGTTTCCGCGGCTCTGGCCGCGGATCCGCGGCAAACAGTGGGTTCTGGTGCTCTGCCTTCGAGGGCAGAGGCACAGAATAGCAATATGTCCACTGCTGCTGCTATGTTTCTGTTTCCTGTTCTCCAAACCTGCAAACAGAAAAGAATAAAGAATTAGTTAAAAATTAAAATTTTGTTTTAGAGATAAACTTACCGTCCCTCCCCGGCAACGGCGCCAATTTGTTGACTGAATTTTCCTGCACACAAAATATTATATGTTAGTTTTAAGAATAGATGTGCAAGTCTCAGTTCTAATCCGCGGTAGCAGGGCTATGCGGGTCGTGATCCTCAGGGAGGGACTGCGATGGAAGCGTTAAGCAAGTTTCTCTAAAGTTTTTATTTTTATTTGTTAAGTTAGAAAGGAAGTGGTATTTACAATGGGTGGTAGAAAAGAATATGGAGATGAGTTGTATTTAATCTACAAAAAAGAAAAGAAAAGAAAAAGAAAGAAAACTTATCTCTTTAGTCTGCTTGCCGTTTGAACCGTTGCGATGACTTCCTTTTCTTGGAAGGTGTACAAGCACGGCTTATGGGATCGTCCGCCTTCTTAATCTACTCTACGAAATGAAAAACAAGCTATGAAGACCTGTTCATCGCCATTGGGCCGTCAAGGTAAGGTTCCTTCTTCGGCTAGGTATTCTCGAAGCAGTTGGATCTCATGGTGGGCAAGACATTAGAGAACAAATAGAAGAAAGTAGATACAAGATTAAAATAAGAAAAAAAAGAAACTAGAATAATACAAGAATAAAATAAAACAAGCCTTGATTCGATTATTAAACAATGGTGAAAAAATAACACTTACACCGACTGTCACCATCAGTACAAGCAGATCCCTTCCTCCATAAATACATCATCTCCTCTCAGCTTTTACAAAAAGAAAATAAAAAATATACAAAGGTGGAAAGAAAACCTAAAAACCCTAACTTTGGCCCTTGGCTCTTCTCTGGACTGTGTACTCTCTGTGTTGCATCTGCAGGAATATTTATAGGTGTTGGAAGATGTAGAGTCCTAGTACAACTCTCCCAAAAAGATCTTATCTCCAGAAATTCAAATCTGTCCTGCAACTTCTTATCATGTTGATCTCCAAAATCAGCTTATCTACGGATTGAATGGAAAGTTTGATCAACATAAGAGTTGTAGGTCTTCAAGTCTTCTTTCTGGAGCATCTTGAATCATCGGATTTGCATAACTGTAGCAAAAGTTATGATTTAAACACTAAAACGTGTACAGTCTGAATCCGAATTCTTTGAATTTTTATCTTTGCACTCTCTTTGGCTTTTATCCTCATCCTGCAAGAGTTTAGGGTTGGGTAGAATTCTATCCTTCCCTCATCTTTAATAATTACAACTTAGCCCTTGCATAATTGCACTTTGACAATTGATATTTGCATTTTGACTCTTGGGCTTCAAATATGGGCTTTTGGGCTTCATTAGGCTTTATTTCTTATAAAAATAAGAACTCGAGGCCTGCACACAATAAATCACAAAATATTAATAAATGTGCAGAATTAAATGAATAAATATGAAAATGTGATGGTAAATGTTATGATAAAAATGCATTTTTCACTACCAATCAATCAAACCTAAATGGTTTGGGTCTAGACACGTTTTCAATTACACTTAGCCATGAGTGTATTTAATTAGAATGTGGGACTCATCACACGTGTGGAACTCGTGTTATAAATCAAGGGCCTAGATCTATGATGAGTTGAACTAGGGTTTCTTAATGATATACCATGAGTAGGGTTCCCTCTCCACCAACAACAACAATAACCATCTCTCTCTTGGAGGCCTCTCATCTCCTGTAACGGTCCTAGCTTCTAATAAGCAAGATTAGCTCCACAACACATATTTATTCCCAAATCTCTTCCTTTATTCAAAATCTAGAAAATTTCGGCAGCATTTCCTCTAATATTTTACTTTTTTCACATACAAAATAGCAATTTCGGCTTCAAGGCCTACTTATGTCCATAAAGGATTTCGGCCACATGGCCTACTTATCACACGGTATAAAGATCGCACTAACACCATATTTCAACCTTAAAGAAGTTTCCACACTATGCTTATACAATATGTTCCACTACATATCCATCATGGCATCCTTCATCAACATGATACTACCAACATGATCATGATTCTTAGATTTACAAACATCTCAAGTACCACCAAGTTCTAGTTACAACTATTACAATAAAAGGGGTTACATATGATAGTAGCACCATAGTACATTTAACTAGATAATGCTGAAATAAAACATAATTATATGCACATAGTGAACAAAGATAAGGTTTTATGGAAAATATGCCATCCTGCTCATGACTACTCCATGCTACAATATGCCTTTACCTTTATCCAGACCTAAAAGGGGAAAAAGAAAGGAATGAGCTCGACGGCTCAGCGAGTAAATTACATAAACACTATAAGAATGATAACATGAATATTCTATCACAATATACCTTGCGGAGTCCGAGAGAAACCTTACATGAATATAGATACCTCCTTACCCGATTTAATAATTACAAGCCATAATTGCTAGACTTTCTTTATGATTACTAAAAGTTCCTTCTAAGTATATACACAAGTTCTTACCTTGCCCTAGCCTTTACTAATTATTGCCACTTTCAGACACTTTCCGATAATACCATATTTATATTATTTATCAAGGCACATTCGCATGTCACCCTAATCATATGGTGCTATTTTTCCCCCGTCTTCTCCCACCTACCGGCTCCCGTCCGGCCCCTTCCTCCTAGTAAGTGCAACCAAGACTCATATATAGCATATGAAATAATAATACATATTTATGTAATGAATATACGTAATTCTCATGATCCCCGTCTTCTCCCACCTACCGGCTCCCGCCCGGCCCCTTCCTCCTTATATTTATAAAACAATTATGCACTAACGTTACTCACCGTCTTCCCCCCTCCTACCGGCTCCCGCCCGGCCCCTTCCTCCTCTGAATTGACAAACATAGGAAATCAACATACCATTACATAGTTCCTAAATTAACACACTCATGCATAATGCATATCAATAATATACTATTGCATGAATCACACAATTAGCATGTTTTGATATAGATCACAAAATCAACATATTCACATATAAACCATATACTCCACATGCTATTTTATAAGTAATGCCATAGTATTTCATATAACTATGATTCATGTGGAACGCGTAAGTATCATGATTAGTGACTTAATGTTTCACATACTTAGGATATAACATAACCCCCATGCACATTTATATCCCCTACCCAGTTTGTTAGAAGGACTTCGGAAGAAATCACCCATCACCATGCACTTCACATATGTTAAGTTACATAGTTCTAATTGTTACTAATGCAGAACATATACTACTTATGTCACCACCCTCTAGTGAAAAGAGAACAAACATGACACCAATCCCATAAATATATCACCATCCTCTAATAGAACAAACATGACACCAATCCCATAAATATATCACCATCCTCTAGTGAAAGAGAACAAACATGACACCAATCCCATAAATATATCACCATCCTCTAGTGAAAGAGAACAAACATGACACCAATCCCGTAAAAAGAAAACTAATTTACCTTACATTATTCATGAATATTTTCCCCAAATTCCTCCTAATTTCATTATGATAATTACTTAATTTAAATTCATGACTTATGTAAGCATAGTGAGTATAATAATTTACTCACTTAGAAGATGGATTCCCACTTGCTCCTTGTTCAAACTTTCCACTCAAACCCTAGCAAGAGACATAGGCAAATTCTTAGTCATGAAATAGATCATAACATGAGAAGAACTAGTTGAGTGTTATTTTACCTTTACCCAAATTTTAGCCTCTGGAAAAAGGGAGTATTTGGAACTAACTTCAGAATTAGGGCTTTGATTTTCCTTTGTAAAAACTACCCCCAAATCTGAATTTCTCCTCTTCTCCGGCCAACCAAGTTCCCCCCCCGCCAACCAGGCCACACGCGGCCTGGGGCGCCGCCCTCGCGCGGCCGTGCGCCGCCCCCGCGCGTGCTGCGCGAGGCTGTGGTGGCGCGCGGCTGCTGCCGCCCCCTGGCTTCGGCTGGGGGGTGCAAGAGGGAGAGAGAGAGAGTGTTGTGTGGGTGGAGAGAGAGCTGTGTGGATCTAGGGTTTCAGCTGGGAGAGAAGGTTTTATTTTTACAGAGAGGAGAGAAACTCTCCCCTCAGATCTCAACGTAAGGGAAGGGTATTTTGCATAGAGGCCCCCAATAACCCAAGTCATTACAAAGACATCACCTCCACTAACTTGCCACTTGGCCAAGGCTAGGATCAAGATGATCCTAGCCTTACATCTTACCTCTCCATGCATACCTAACCCATCCACTAACTCTACATAATAAATAATTTACAAATACCTAGTATTTATTTAGGTATACACTAATTTTTGGGAATACTATTAGATATACTAAAAAAATACAATTATCTAAGATATACACCCATATACCCTAGTATCATATTTATATTGGCATAAAATACCTACATATATTTTCTATGTATTTCAATTTATGCCATATATCCAAAAATGAAAATAACTCATAAAAATAAATAAAATACTAGTTCCTTAGTTATCTTTATTACTATCGGTATTCAATTAAGAAAGAGGAATCATAAAAATTCCCTCTATAACCGATGCTTAATATGACTAGGAAATAAAAAAAATATAGGCTGTTACATTTCTACCCCCTTAGGGGAGCTTCGGCCCCGAAGCTCGACGTACATTGGAAAAGTTGTGGGTAGGTAATTCGCATATCCTCCTCTGGTTCCCAGGTAGTCTCTTCGATTTCCTGGCTTCTCCATAATACCTTCACTAACGGAATAGCTTTGTTCCGCAACACCTTCTCCTTACGATCCAAGACTTGCACTGGCTCCACCGTATATGATAAATCTTCTTGGAGTTATAGTGGTGAGTAACTAAGAACATAACTGGGGTCTGGTATGTATTTCCTTAATTGTGACACATGAAATACATTATGCATCTTCTCCATTTCTGGTGGTAATGCTAACCGGTAGGCCAGAGGTCCAATTCTTTCCAATATCTCAAAAGGACCGATGAAACGGGGGTCTAACTTATTCCGTTTACCAACTCGTATCACTCCTTTCATTGGTGATATCTTCAAGAAAACTTTGTCGCCTTCAGCAAACTCCAAGGGTCTCCGGCGCCGATCTGCATATGTCTTCTGTCTACTTTGGGCCGCCTTCATCCTCTTCCTAATTATCCAGATCTTCTCTGTTGTTTCTAACACTATATCAGCTCCGAATAATGTTCGGTCTCCCATCTCCTCCCAACAAATCGGAGATCTGCACTTCCTGCCGTACAAGGCTTCAAATGGCGGCATTCCAATAGTAGATTGATAACTATTGTTGTATGCAAACTCTGCCAATGTTAGGTATTTTTCCTAATTACCTCCGAAATCCAATACACATGCTCTCAGCATATCCTCTAGTATTTGAATAGTTCTTTCTGATTGTCCGTCGGTTTGTGGATGAGCAGCTGTACTTGGATGTAGTTTAGTGCCCAGAGCCTGGGATAGGCTGATCCATAGTCTTGACTGGAATTGGGGGTCCCGATCTGACACAATAGTCTCAGGTACTCCGTGAATTCTGATTATTTCTCGGAGGTAGATCTGGGCTAATCTGTCCATCGAATAGTTTATTCGAATGGGTAGGAAGTGGGCGGACTTTGTGAGTCGGTCTACTATCACCCATATGGCATCATATCCTTGAGGGGATTTGGGAAGTCCTGTAACAAAATCCATAGTAATGTTGCTCCACTTCCATTCAGGTATTTGCAATGGCATAAGGAGTCCCGGGGGCTTCTTGTGCTCAGCTTTGACTTGTTGGCATATCAGACATCTTTGTACAAATTTAGCTATGTCCTTCTTCATTCCTTCCCACCAAAAATTTGATCGTAGATCTTGATACATCTTGGTTGCTCCAGGATGTGCGGTGTAAGGAGTGCAATATGCTTCAGTCATAATTCGCTCTTTGAGCTTAAAATCTGAAGGTATATAGATTCGGCCTCCCTTTCTTAGCAAGTCCTTAACAATGGAACAATCTTGAGTTTCACCCCTTTGCACTCCTTCCACAATTCTAATTACTTGATTATCTTTTAGTTGAGCTTCTTTAATTTCTTTGTGGAGGTCAAAATCAATGCTAACTTGATTTACCTGCACCACCCTTTCTCGAGTTTCCTCTACTAAGATCTCCAATTACATCCGCTCTATGTCTTTTAATAGGTTGTCCTGTTGTGTTAGTAACACTGCTACGGATCCTCCAGACTTCCTACTAAGGGCATCCGCCACAACATTGGCCTTCCCGGGGTAGTAATGAATAGCCAAGTCGTAGTCTTTCATTAACTCCAACCATCTTCTTTGTCGCATATTCAGCTCCTTTTGGGTAAAGATATACTTTAGACTCTTATGATCTGTATATATATCACATGAGACCCCATAAAGGTAATGTCGCCATATTTTCAAGGCAAAGATGACTGCGGCTAGCTCAAGATCATGTGTAGGATAATTCTTCTCATGGTTCCTTAGTTGTCTAGAAGCATATGCAATTACCCTGCCATGCTGCATCAACACACACCCTAGCCCTGACTTCGACGCATCACTGTAAATAACATAGCCTTCAGTTCCAGTGGGCATGGCTAGGACTGGGGCCGATGTTAGTTTATCCTTTAACTCTTGAAAGCTTCTTTCCTGACTATCTCCCCAATGGAATTTGAGTCCCTTCTTCGTTAATTGTGATAAGGATGCCGCTATTTTGGAGAATCCCTCCACAAATCTCCGGTAATACCCAGCCAATCCTAGAAAACTTCGCACTTCGGTGACATTGGTAGGTCGAGGCCATTCTTTAATCACTTCGATCTGCGCAGGATCCACTGATATTCCTTCCTTATCTATGATGTGGCCCAAGAATCCAACTTTATCCAGCCAGAATTCACACTTTTAAGTTTTGCATAGAGTTGGTTCTCTCTCAATAATTGTAAAACTACCCTTAAATGACTTTCATGCTCTTCTTTGCTTTTAGAGTAGATTAGGATGTCATCTATAAAGACCACCACAAATTGATCTAGGTATGGTTGGAAGATCCTATTCATCAGATCTATAAATGCTGCTGGAGCGTTGGTTAAACCAAATGGCATCACTAAAAACTCATAGTGACCATATCTAGTCCGAAAGGCTGTCTTAGAAACATCCTCCGACTTAATTTTTAATTGATGGTATCCAGATCTCAGATCTATTTTGGAAAATATACTGGCACCCTGAAGTTGGTCAAAAAGGTCATCAATCCTTGGCAGTGGATACCGATTCTTGATAGTGACCTTGTTCAATTCACGGTAGTCTATACACAGCCTCATGCTCCCATCTTTCTTCTTAACAAATAACACAGGAGCACCCCAAGGTGATACACTCGGCCGAATAAATCCCAGACTTAGTAACTTTTGCAGCTGGTCCTTCAATTCTTTCATTTCTGCGGGCGCCATCCTGTAGGGTGCCTTGGATATGGGACTTGTCCCTGGTAGAAGATTAATGGAAAAATCTACTTCCCTATCTGGGGGCAAGCCGGGTAGATCCTCCGGAAATACATCAGGGTATTCCTTTACAACTTTTATGTTTTCAATTTTTATTATCTTGTCTTCACTAATAACAGTTGCCAGGAATCCTTGACACCCTTGCTTTAATAGCTTAGTGGCCTTCACGGCTGAAATGATTGGAGTGCAAATCTTACCCTTCATTCCTTCATAGACTCTTTCTGTAGCTCCTTCTAACTTAAAGATTATTCTCTTCTGGTGACAATCTACATGAGCTCGATATGTTGACAACCAATCCATTCCCAGGATGATGTCAAATTCCATTTTTTCTAATTTAATCAAGTCTGCATGTGTTTTCATTTCTCCTATAATGATTTCACATTCCTTATAGTATTCACTAGTGGTCACACTCGTGCCTACTGGGGTTGACACCACTAGTTGATAGTTCATAGGTTCAGAGTTCTCGTTAATCATTGCAGCAAATGATGAAGAAATAAATGAGTGGGTAGCACCAGGGCCAAATAAGACTCGAGCAATATTTTCAGATACACAGACGGTACCTTCCACCACTGCATTGGATGCTCTAGCTTCCTGTGGAGTTATTGCGTTCATTCGTCCTTGAGCTCTGGGTTGTTGTACCGATGCTTGAGTCATGGCTAAGCTAGTTCTATTGACAGGTTGCCGGAAGGTGGTAGCTTGTCCCCTTGCTGATGGAGCAATGCCCATGGTCGGTCTCCCTGTTCCCCTACTAGCTCCTGGGTATCCATGCAGGGTTGGGCAGTCTCTCCTCATATGACCCATTTTGCCACAAGCAAAACATTGCTTACCAACAGAGCAACTGCCAGTGTGACTTCGATTGCACCTTGGACACCATTGACTTCCCGCAAAGTTGGAGCGTGGAGAGGACATTGGTAATTCTGAATGGGGAAATCCTTTATTCTTGGGCCATGAGTTCATCCTGGTCCCCTGGGCGGGTATAAAGGAAGATCCGGTGCCTCTGTCGGACCTCACCGAGTGAGTTCCAAAGTTTGACGCATTAGCATACCGGGGGCGTTTCATGAAAGGCAGTTCCCTGGTCCTTGCCTCCTGGCTCTCCTGCATGTCTCTTTCAAATTCTAGGGCCTTCTCTACAGCTTGGCTATAGATCTGTAATTGGAAAGGAATCAATTTACTCCTGATTTCAGGCCTCAAGCCTCTAACAAATCTTTTTGCCCTATCTTCCTCTTCGGACACCAATTTCTCCGCATATCTAGACAGTTGGGTGAATTTGGCTTCATATTGACTCACAGTCAACTGGTCCTGCTTTAGGTCTTGAAATTCCATTGCGAGTCTGTCCTTCACCACTCCCGGTATATATTTTTCATTGAACTTTTTAACTAAAAAGTTCCAAGAGATTTCTTTCCCCATGGTCTTAGCCCCTCCTTTAATCATCTCCCACCAACGCTCAGCTTCTCCTTGGAACATAAAGGAGGTGAAAGATACCCGTTGATTTTCAGTGCACTCCATAACATCAAGTATTTTCTCAATCTGACGGAGCCATTCTTCAGCTTGTATCGGATCAACTCCTCCTTTAAAAGCTGGTGGATTTAACTTTTGAAATTGTTCAAGGGCTCTACGAGGGTTATTAACATTTGCCAGTTGTGCCCGCCAATCCGGTATTCTGTCTGGAATTCTCCGATTGGCATTAGATTGTTCACTTAGGAATTCTTGACTTGCCGGGGGATGGACGCTCCCGATTGCGCTATGCAAGGGGACATCGCCCTCCGAGTTGGCATCGGGTGGAGGAAAATTTAAGTCCATTTAATACCTAATAGAATAGTCAAACTTAATCAATAGCAATCAAATAACAACAAGTAGAATAGCTCAAAAACAAACCACTGATTTCATTTATGCACAAAATGTTTTCATGGCAACATTTACATTAGCATGACTACATTCTTTCAAAACATACAAATGCAGTCATAAAGAGATACATTGTTCACACATATAGCTATTGACAACTCCTTTCTTCACCCAAAAAAAAATATATCCATTTATATGAGTCAACATTCATTTTCTCTAAAAAAAAAAAAAAAAAAATACCACCCACCTAAACCTCTATCAAGGGGTTATGTTAGAACCCGAGGAGCTTTCCTCCCCGTCGTCTCTTACAGATTTATCTTCCTCGATGTCTTCTTCTTCGGGGTCTTCTTCTTCTTGATTTAACTCCTCAGGATCATCTTCTTCTGGATCTACTTCTTCAGGATCCTCTTCTTCTTCAAGATTTTCTTCCTCAGGATCCTCTTCTTCTTCCTCCAGGACAGTATCATATTCGCATCTCCGATTCTCATGATCATTGTAAAGATCCATGTCTTCTACCCAGCTGGAGTCCCACCAAATACCTCCGAAGAAAATCCTTCCTTCAGGATTCATCTCATTGTTAGGCAGGACTCCCAGGTCCACAATTGTTGGTGCATTCCTTATGGCACTTTCTGCCTCACTGATTTCATCTTTATTATCTTGTCCTATGCGAACCCCTGTATCTTTACTGTCTGAGGGACCTTTCAGAATGATAGCTGGATCGGTCGCATCGGACTCAAAATCCCAATCCATGTGGTCCGCAATCCAACTCAAACTTTCCGACCCCGGACCGTCAGATGACGATCCTGTCATCTCAGAATCACCCATCTGTAGAAGTAAGAGATTTACATTAGACGATTTGTCTTCCAATTCTCCCCAAAATAATAAATTGCATGAATATATAACAAGACATGATAGAAAATCATCACTTCTCTAATCATGTCGATCTTTCATAATTTTACCATTGGGTGGAACTACTCTGCCAATAGGTTTGACCCCTGACTTGTGTGATATTTTGATTGCTCTCTCCTTCCCAGTGCCCCATATCACTGAAATTCCATACAGAAGGGCCCACACCCTTTGTAGGATTCATTTGAATTAAGGTATGCGGGTACCCGAATTCAAATGTAGAGAACAGTTAAATATCATACCTTTCAGGTTCCAATACCCTAAGGTCCTACTATCACCCCAATACCCCCTTATCTAACTTACCTAGACATACATACAAATTTCACATGCTTACCTGGCCAGTCCTGTATTCTACATCTATCTAAGCTAACCTTGCCTAAACCACGCTCTGATACCAACTGTAACGGTCCCAGCTTCTAATAAGCAAGATTAGCTCCACAACACATATTTATTCCCAAATCTCTTCCTTTATTCAAAATCTAGAAAATTTCGGCAGCATTTCCTCTAATATTTTACTTTTTCACATACAAAATAGCAATTTCGGCTCCAAGGCCTACTTATGTCCATAAAAGATTTTGGCCAAATGGCCTACTTATCACACGGTATAAAGATCGCACTAACACCATATTTCAACCTTAAAGAAGTTTCCACACTATGCTTATACAATATGTTCCACTACATATCCATCAAGGCATCCTTCATCAACATGATACTACCAACATGATCATGATTCTTAGATTTACAAACATCCCAAGTACCACCAAGTTCTAGTTACAACTATTACAATAAAAGGGGTTACATATGATAGTAGCACCATAGTACATTTAACTAGGTAATGCTAAAATAAAACATAATTATATGCACATAGTGAACAAAGATAAGGTTTTATGGAAAATATGCCATCCTGCTCATGACTACTCCATGCTACAATATGCCTTTACCTTTATCCAGACCTGAAAGGGGAAAAAGAAAGGAATGAGCTCGACGGCTCAGCGAGTAAATTACATAAACACTATAAGAATGATAACATGAATATTCTATCACAATATACCTTGCGGAGTCCGAGAGAAACCTTACATGAATATAGATACCTCCTTACCCGATTTAATAATTACAAGCCATAATTGCTAGACTTTCTTTATGATTACTAAAAGTTCCTTCTAAGTATATACACAAGTTCTTACCTTGCCCTAGCCTTTACTAATTATTGCCACTTTCAGACACTTTCCGATAATACCATATTTATATTATTTATCAAGGCACATTCGCATGTCACCCTAATCATATGGTGCTATTTTTTCCCCGTCTTCTCCCACCTACCGGCTCCCGCCCGGCCCCTTCCTCCTAGTAAGTGCAACCAAGACTCATATATAGCATATGAAATAATAATACATATTTATGTAATGAATATACGTAATTCCCATAATCCCCGTCTTCTCCCACCTACCGGCTCCCGCCCGGCCCCTTCCTCCTTATATTTATAAAACAATTATGCACTAACGTTACTCACCGTCTTCCCCCCTCCTACCGGCTCCGGCCCGGCCCCTTCCTCCTCTGAATTGACAAACATAGGAAATCAACATACCATTACATAGTTCCTAAAATCAACACACTCATGCATAATGCATATCAATAATATACTATTGCATGAATCACACAATTAGCATGTTTTGATATAGATCACAAAATCAACATATTCACATATAAACCATATACTCCACATGCTATTTTATAAGTAATGCCATAGTATTTCATATAACTATGATTCATGCGGAACGCGTAAGTATCATGATTAGTGACTTAATGTTTCACATACTTAGGATATAACATAACCCCCATGCACATTTATATCCCCTACCCAGTTTGTTAGAAGGACTTCAGAAGAAATCACCCATCACCATGCACTTCACATATGTTAAGTTACATAGTTCTAATTGTTACTAATGCAGAACATATACTACTTATGTCACCA
This sequence comes from Agave tequilana, assembly GCA_038442645.1. Classification (NCBI taxonomy): domain Eukaryota; kingdom Viridiplantae; phylum Streptophyta; class Magnoliopsida; order Asparagales; family Asparagaceae; genus Agave; species Agave tequilana. The sequence continues at coordinate 132,602 of JAVJIF010032128.1, read as the reverse complement.
CCCTCTAGTGAAAAGAGAACAAACATGACACCAATCCCATAAATATATCACCATCCTCTAATAGAACAAACATGACACCAATCCCATAAATATATCACCATCCTCTAGTGAAAGAGAACAAACATGACACCAATCCCATAAATATATCGCCATCCTCTAGTGAAAGAGAACAAACATGACACCAATCCCGTAAAAAGAAAACTAATTTACACATTACCTTACATTATTCATGAATATTTTCCCCAAATTCCTCCTAATTTCATTATGATAATTACTTAATTTAAATTCATGACTTATGTAAGCATAGTGAGTATAATAATTTACTCACTTAGAAGATGGATTCCCACTTGCTCCTTGTTCAAACTTTCCACTCAAACCCTAACAAGAGACATAGGCAAATTCTTAGTCATGAAATAGATCATAACATGAGAAGAACTAGTTGAGTGTTATTTTACCTTTACCCAAATTTTAGCCTCTGGAAAAAGGGAGTATTTGGAACTAACTTCAGAATTAGGACTTTGATTTTCCCTTGTAAAAACTACCCCCAAATCTGAATTTCTCCTCTTCTCCGGCCAACCAAGTTCCCCCCGCCAACCAGGCCACACGCGGCCTGGGGCGCCGCCCTCGCGCGGCCGTGCGCCGCCCCCGCGCGGCTGTGCGCCGCCCCCGCGCGTGCTGCGCGCGGCTGTGGTGGCGCGCGGCTGCTGCCGCCCCCTGGCTTCGGCTGGGGAGTGCAAGAGGGAGAGAGAGAGTGTTGTGTGGGTGGAGAGAGAGCTGTGTGGATCTAGGGTTTCAGTTGGGAGAGAAGGTTTTATTTTTACAGAGAGGAGAGAAACTCTCCCCTCAGATCTCAACGTAAGGGAAGGGTATTTTGCATAGAGGCCCCCAATAACCCAAGTCATTACAAAGACATCACCTCCACTAACTTGCCACTTGGCCAAGGCTAGGATCAAGATGATCCTAGCCTTACATCTTACCTCTCCATGCATACCTAACCCATCCACTAGCTCTACATAATAAATAATTTACAAATACCTAGTATTTATTTGGGTATACACTAATTTTTGGGAATACTATTAGATATACTAAAAAAAAATACAATTATCTAAGATATACACTCATATACCCTAGTATCATATTTATATTGGCATAAAATACCTACATATATTTTCTATGTATTTCAATTTATGCCATATATCCAAAAATGAAAATAACTCATAAAAATAAATAAAATACTAGTTCCTTAGTTATCTTTATTACTATCGGTATTCAATTAAGAAACAGGAATCATAAAAATTCCCTCTATAACCGATGCTTAATATGACTAGGAAATAAAAAAAATATAGGCTGTTACATCTCCTCTAAGAATAAATAAGAGAACTTGGTGGCTGGAGAGAAGAATCCTCTCCCTCAACCCGACGTCCTCGAGATCGTGCAACCTTCGGCATCCTCTTCGTGATGGAATCAGGTATGCCTAAAACCCTCCTTCCCTTTGATCATGATAAAGTGGCTTACAGTATATGTAGATCTTGTATGAAATAAATTTAGATCTAACAATTGGTATCAGAGCCTCCTCTTTATCAGATCATAGGGATCTACAGAAATTATGATCTCGATATATAAATATCATAAAATTATCTCCTTTGATTCAATAAATATTTTGTGTCTCATATGTTGGACCAAAAGGTTAAAAGGAGTGATTTTTATTGACTTTAACATGTATATATATTTATGAAATTTGATTTGTGTGTTATTCTACATTTAAAAAAAAAAGGTACACTGCTTGGTCGGCTGCATGCAAACAATTTGCATGCAACACAAGATAAAAAAAAAACATGTCCATGTGCTGCATGCAAGCAACGCATGCAGCACACAATTTTCTTTTGTTAAAAAAAAAAAAAGAAAAGGGAAACATGCATTGTGCTCTCTGCAGAGAGCACTGCAGAGAGCACAATCCTCTCTACAGAGCGCGCGCGCATGCACGCATGCTAGCAGCATGCGTGCGATGGCCATCCTTGTGAGCGGGCAACAGCCGCCGGCCACCATGAGCCGGTGGCTACAAGGCAAATTTTTTTTTTTGGGGAGTTAAGGTTTCCTTAATTTGGGATTGTGAAATTGAATAGGATTAAATTTTTGATATAGATACAAAATTTAAATCTAATAAGGAAACTTATTTAATCTATTCTTAGTTGTTCTCACATTAAAGCTAATTGGGTTTTATCCAGTTTATTTAAACCCGGCCCAATAAGAAAGGAAACCAATAACTAACCATTGCGGGTCGGGTCTAATTTAGACCCGATAAGCACTGCAGACCCGTTTTGTCAATAGAAACTTCAATTAGCCGTTACGGGCTCATACGACCTCTGTTTTGGGCATGTAAACAGCCGTTTCGAAGCTCTTGACGAGCACTACAGTATTACAGGAACTATACATGACAAAATAGTAGTTAGTTGACATAAAGAAGGCATTGAAGTATTTGTTTATCATGGTTATGTGTACCCTTACATGCTTCCGCTTTATCATCAATATTTTATTGCTTATATTGTCTTGCATGATGAATATTGGTGTTTATTACAGTTAATAACACACAAATAAAGATATATACATGTTCAAGTTAAAGAATTTATAAAAGAGCTTATTTAATTGCGTATGTAGTTCATGCGGACAATAGCCGGCCCAAAGGAAGACTATTGTTTTGCCGAATTATGTACGGCGTCGGATACTTGATGTGGGTAATGCAAGTGGGAGAACCTTGATGTGTGGTAATTGGCCCAAAGGAAGGTTGTCACACTATTGGCCCATGTTGCATTACCCTCATCAACTAGTCCGATGGCGGAACAAGAATATAGATGCATAAATTTGTGTGGCCCATGCGTGTGGCAATCGGCCCAAAGGAAGGTTGTCATTATGGCCGGGTCATTATATATATTATATGGCCAATATAGATTACTTAAACTTTAGGACCAATCCTATAAAGTGACAGTCGGCCCAAGGAAGGCTGTTCTCTTACATAGGACCTAGACTTTAGGATATCTATATTGGGCCAGTACAGTATTGGCATATAGAGACACAACTTGTTCTGAAAGTTTAACCGGCAGCTCTATCGGTTAAACTGGTTGCATTTTCTAAAATTCATCTTTTATGGCTATTATAGTAGAATTTTATTAAATGTAATGTTTATGTTAAACTGATGAGAAATTGTACACTTATGTAGTTTAAATTGAATGGTACAAACTTTAAGAAGTGGTACGACCACGTAAATGATCGTTCTTGAATTCATGCACCTAGAGTACACCTTAAAGATTGATGGATCTCTACTATCACTAATAAAAGTTCAGTAAAGAAATGGTCAATTATGGTAAGTGGGAGAGATCTTACAAGATGTGTCTAATGATCATAAAGTACACTATTCCTATAACTATTAGAAGTGCTATGCCCGATAATATCAGTGCCCACTTAGCATCGAGGGTAAACTTCTAATAAGAAAAGGAAAAGTGAAACTAAAGGGAGGAACATAAATATCACTACAGTGGCTGATCCTAAGTGGCAAAAGTGCAGAAAAAGTAGCCTAAGGTCATTGCATACTTCTTCTGTAAGAAAGTAAGCCACCTCAAATAGGAATGCATAAAGTATCAGAAATGGCTATTTAGCGGGTATATCTCATATTTATGTTTATTCTGAGACTAATTTAGCTTTAGTGCCACTTTATAAATTATGAATAGATAATTCACATAAGCGATTCAATGCGGAACTTCCAAACCTAAAGGAGGCCCAGCCCAGCTGAGCGATACGTATACATGGGTGATGGAAATAAAGTTGCAATTAAAGTTGTTGGAGTTTGTAGGCTTAAATTAGATTCTGGTTTTGGTTTTAGATTTGGATGAGACTTTATATGTACCGTCCTTTTAGGCGGAATCATATTTCTATTTCATTTGTTAGACAGATCTAGTTTTACTGTCACTCTTGATAATGAAATGCTTAGTCTACTTTTCAAATCTAAAGTTGTTGGTACTAGAATTCTGATTGATGGCTATATAAATTGAAACTTCATGCTTTATATACTGAATCTCTATATGTGAATAGCATAGGCACTAAGGGAAAATTAATTAAAGAAACATTAGAAAGTTTGGTACTAGACGAAGTTCAGGTGTCTTAATTTGGTGTATACAGACATTTGTGGTCCATTCCCTACAGCTTCTTGGAATGGTCATGAATATTTCATCACTTTTACAGACAATCACTCTCGTTATAGGTACCTACACTTGTTCCATGAGAAATCCCAATCATTGGACATGTTTAAAGTCGTTAGATCTGATCATGGTGGTGAGTACTATGATAGATATGACGAATCAGGTAAATGTCCAGAATCATTTGTCAATTTTTGAAAGAATGGTATTATCGCTTAGTACACCATATCAGGGACACCTTGTCAAAATGGTATTGCTGAGAGATAAAATCACACACTAAAGGATATGGTTGGGAGTATGATAGCTCACACTACTCTACCAAAGTCATTATATAGTGAAGCCTTAAAGATGGTTGTCACCTCTTTAATAAAGTACCTAGCAAAACAGTAACTAAAACCCTATATGAGTTATGGACTGGAAATCTCTCAGTATTAGGCATCTATATGTTTGGGGTTGTCCAGCAGAAGCTTGGCCATATATACCATATTAGAAGAAGTTGGACTTAAGGACAGTTAGCTGTTTATTTGTAGGGTATTCTGAGAGGTATAAAGGCTTTAAGTTTTATTATTCCTCCACTAAGAACATAAAGACGGATTGCTAAATTTTTTTTGAGAATATTCAGAACAGTGGGAGTCAACTACATAAAGATTTCATATTTAAGAAAGAACATATTGTTATACCCATGATAATTGTTCCAAATGATAAAGTAGTTGTTCCACTTCAAGATGAAAATACAGTTACATCCTTACAAGATACATATACAGTTTATCCTGAAGTAGATCATTCTGGTGAGGTAGAAACTGAAAATTCTCAATCACAAGTGCCTAGGAGATCAACTAGGAAGAGGAGATCAGTCATTACAAATGACTATATAGTTTATCTCCAATAGCATGAGTTTGACATAAGGTTAGAGGATGACCTCACATCCTTGAATGAGGCCAAACTCAACATTCACTCCACTAAGTGGTCAAATGCCATGAAAGATGAGTTAAAATCCATAAAGGACAATGATGTTTGGGATTTAGTAGAGTTGCCTGAAGGAAAGAAACCGATTGGTTGTAAATGAGTATTCAAAACCAAGCGGGATTCGAAAGGTAATGTCGAAAGGTATAAGGCACATCTTGTCACAAAGGGATCTACTCAAAAAGAGGACATTGACTATAAGGAGACTTTCTCCCTAGTTTTCATCAAGCATTCTTTTAGGATTATTATGGCACTGGTGGCTCACTTTGACCTGGAGTTATACCAAATGGATGTTAAGATTGCCTTTCTTAATGGTAGCATTAAGAAGGAAATCTATATGGTGCAACCATAAAGTTTTAAAGTGAAGGTTTCATAATATTTGGTTTGCAAATAAAGAAATTCATTTATGGTTTAAAGCAAGCATCCCGTCAATAGTATTTGAAATTTGATCAAGTTGTTTTTTGATTTTAAGGAAAATATAGTTGATCAATGTATTCACCATAAATTTAAAGAGAGTAGACTTATATTTCTTGTGCTATATGTAGATGACATTCTACTAGCAAGTAACGATATGGTTCTTTTACTTGACACTAAGAGTCTTCTCTCAAAGAACTTTGAGATGAAAGATCTTGGAAAAGCTTCTTTTGTGATAGGCATCCAGATTTAACGTGACAAGACACGTGGAATATTAGGTTTATCATAAAAGCCCTATATCGATAAGGTGCTAGATAGATGTGGCATGAAGAATTGCTCAAAGGGAGATAAGTTGAGTTTACTCTAATGTCTCAAGAACGATCTACAGAAAGAGCAAATGAAAGACATTCCATATGCCTTAGCGGTTGAAAGTCTGATGTATGCTCAAGTTTGTACCCATCAGACATAGCATATACCGTTGAGAAACTTGACAGAAACTTGATCAATCATGGGATTGATCTCTGGAAGACTGTCAAGAAGGTTATGCGATATCAATAAAAGACTACATGAAATCTGATCAGTTGCAGCTGATTGGATACACAGATTCAGATTATGCTGGATGTATCGACAATAGGAAGTCCACTTTATTTTATATTTTCCTTATTGTAGGAAGATGGTGGATTTAGTCGAGAGGCAATTACAGCTACACTGTGACAATAAGAGCTATAAAGCTCTACTGCAATAGTGACAAGAGTTCAGCAAAGTCGAAGCATATCGACATCAAGTTTCTTGTCATCAATGATAAAGTTCAGAATCATATTTTTTGTCTGTTTGATAGTGATGACACTATTCTTAACATTACAGATCCACTCATTAAAGGACTTTCACCTAAAGTATTCTTAGAGCATATTGCTCATATGGGGATGACTAGTCATTATGATATCCTGTTTTTGTGGGAGTGGATAATTTTATGTAACAGACATTATTTCTAAGTGCACTTTATGGATATTTGTTGATTCTGATAAATTTATAACTGCTTTTCTTAAAGTTTACTTTTGCGCATTTGAGTTTGTTGAATTAGCAGTTAGACTCGTTGGAGTCATAAAGTTAGACTCGTTGGAGTCATAAGGCTAGACTCGTTGGAGTCATAAAGTGGAAACCAGTTGGAATTGTACCTTATTTGATCAGAGGACATTTCCATGCCACACGTCCACATTTGATCTATGTCGTTAGGGGTTCTGAAACTTGTGATGTGGAAGGTCCTACCTCGATTATACAGAAGGTAACGATCGCCATGTTCGGTGGCAGGACTCTTAATGGACCAGATTGTTTTGAAACGTGGTTTGTCAGCGGTTAAAGTTTTGACGTCATAAAGTTATGCATAATATCTATTCAGTATGACTTGCTTGGCCCAAGTGGGAGATTGTTAGACTTATTATGTTTTAAAGTCTAATTTATTTTGGGCCTAATCAAGTCAATTGGATATTTGCACCCGCCCACTTAACCTATGTTGTTTGACCCAATAAAGAATTGATCAAACCTAAATGGTTTGGGTCTAGACACGTTTTCAATTACACTTAGCCATGAGTGTATTTAAATTAGAATGTGGGACTCATCACACATGTGGAACTCGTGTTATAAATTAAGGGCCTAGATCTATGATGAGTTAAACTAGGGTTTCTTGATGCTATATATACCATGAGTAGGGTTCCCTCTCCACCAACAACAACAATAACCATCTCTCTCTTGGAGGCCTCTCATCTCCTCTAAGAATAAATAAGAGAACTTGGTGGCTGGAGAGAAGAATCCTCTCCCTCAACCCGACGTCCTCGAGATCGTGCAACCTTTGGCATCCTCTTCGTGATGGAATCAGGTATGCCTAAAACCCTCCTTCCCTTTGATCATGATAAAGAGGCTTACAGTATATGTAGATCTTGTATGGAATAAATTTAGATTTAACAGAAGATTTTTTAAAGTACGAGTAGAGATGAAGTTAGGCATACTTTGAGGAACACGTTGCACCCACGTGCTAATAGTAGGTAATATGAACTTGCAGAAATTAAAGCTTTCCTCTCTAGCACTCTCCTTCCACATGAAAGGATCCTCGATCGTGACGAATAATCGTACCATAATGATGAGTATCTTTCATGGATGGTAATACTTCGAGCTTGTGATCTAAACTCCTTTGCACTCCTTCTGTGATTTGTCGACCTCTTTGGAAATTTCAGCGGTTATAAAATCTTCTTTTAAAGCAGTTTTGCTTTATTTCATTTGGCTCCACGAAGAATTCGCCTTGATTGCATACGGGCATGAGTTATGGCTTCTCTTTCTTTGAACTTGGAATAGGTGGCATAGGCTTCATGACTTCATCGAGAGACTGTGCTTGGCTGATAACCGCTTAAAGGTTTAATGAATCTCTCTTAATTGACTGCTCTTCAACTGGTGGTTGCTAACGTGGCTTCGTAGTCTCGTTTGACTGATAAAATCTCATGAATAATCGGGGTCATTTATCCATCTCTTCTTCCTCCAAAGCAAAGCTACGGACTTGTAAAAGTCCTTTCATCCGGCTTTACGTTCTTATAGGTGGCTTGCCTTGGTACATATGCATGTTTTGAAATCGATTACACCATGTCACAGTCCTTCCTTTAAGTTTATGAACCATAAATTTTACATAATCTTCCATGGGAATATAGTTCATGCCAAATAAATTATCAACTTCCTCAGTCCAAAGTAAGGTTGACTTAACATCATGACTTTCATTAAAGAAGGAATAGAATTAGAAAACTCATTAAGATTTGAATATTCTCTTCCTTGATCATGAATAGAATTAGGAAACATGTTTCTCCTATTAGGGCTAGAAAACTCGCCTCTCCTATTAGAATTAGGATTAGCGAATCCCCTACGCCTTCCATAGGCCATCATATCTTCCTCATAATCATTGTACTGATAGATGCGTGATTCCTCCTCCTAGAAAAATTCAGCAAATTGAGGATATTGTAAATGATATCTTGGTGGTGGATGATGTGGTGGTGGTTGATATGGTGGTTGATACGATTGATTATCATGTCCTCTTCAGTATGTACCATCGGTTAGGCTTCGATCATCAATTCGGAGAGACATCCTTTTAAATGTATTGTCCCTCCTTGCAACAGTATCCATCCTTGAGAAAAGACCTCATGATCCATCATTGTCTTCTGCCATTGTCAAAAATAGCTATAGCTCTGATACCATTTGACGAGGACGAGGAAGTGAAGAAAACGAACGGCATGGGTTAGATCTCGTTCTAGTTCTGATAAACTCTGAAGAGATCTCCATGTAAGGATAACCACCCGAATCCACGAGTAAGAACCACCCGAATCTACTAGCCAAAAGGAACAACTCGGGTCCCCGAGCAAATACGAGAAAAAATCTCAAAAGTATATTGATAAAAGTTGATTAAAAGATTTATCGATAAAAGTTGATTAAAAGATTTAATAATATATTTATTTCAAAATAAGAATATAAGGGCCTTTTTATAGGCTTATAAAAGAGTGCTACTCCTACTTGGAAACTGTAATCTATTCCTAAAAGAAAAGAAAAAGAGTCATAATCTATTTAGGTAATTTAAATTCAAAATATAGAAAGATGAAATCAATTAGAATCTCAATTTAGACCCAGAACTGAATCCTAAACAAAGTCTGAAAGTCTGTCACGCAGTAGACCTGTCGACAGGACTGTAATGACTCCAACTCTCAGAAAAATTCTGTCGACAACAAAAAAAAGACATATCGACAATTGAAGTGGCATGTCGACAGTTGAAGTGGACTGTCGACAGTTGACAGTTCTATTGTTATGCTGCTTCATGTATCATACTAAAAGAACGAAAGGAAAATCCCATGGAAAGAGAGATTCTCTCATAAAGTTATAGAAATCATTGTCATGTGATCTTAAGTTGGTTTTCATGTTCCGTATATTGATCACAAAAAATCTCTATGAACTGCCAGTAGCTTCGATGCTTTATGAATTCAGGCCATAACATAGTAAGAGCATCTCTAATAGTTTCTTTGGAGATCCCTTACTTAAAGGGTAGAGGGTCTAAGAGACCATTGGTCTCTAATAGTACTCCTCTCCAGCCTTTGTTTTAATATTTTATTTTTTGAATGAATGTTCATTTATTTAATAAATTTATAATAAATAAATTTAATTAAATATGTACTAATTAAATATTAAATATTAAATTCATATTATTTAATTACTAAATATTAAAAATTAAAATTTTCATGTATTAATTCAGTATTTAATAATATATTAAATATTAATTAAATTAAATTGTATATTACTTTATATATTAATTAAATTTACTAAAACAATTAATTAATTATTATTTCACGTATTATTTGAATATTAAAGGGTTGCTAAGATCTTCTTGGCCTCCTCAAATTAAGGGAGATTTTAGGGACTTGAGTTGGGAGGGAAGACTTGAACTGGTTGGAGAACAACCCCCGGTTTCTCTTAATTTGTTGAAATGAGCCAGATTTATCGGCCCCTTAGAGATGGTCTAAGCTTGCAATAGTGAACCCTAATAATTTAATCAAAAATGCATCTCGGGTTGTGTGAACGGAGAATTTCGAATCCATAGTGTCCTATAAAGGAATGAAGTGTACGCTGCTTATGATGAAGTGTCAATTGACAACTATATTATAAATGCATTAGGAGATTCAAAAAACAAGAGGTTCAATATATTGTGCTTGATAATCTACCATAGATTTGCTTGAACCCATATATTAGGAGACTACTGGTTTAATAAATATTTTATACAACTTAATTATTTGATAACTTGATACAAAATTAACAATCAATACAGTTGTGGAAATTAATATAACCCCGTGCATGACACGTGCAGTATATAATGTTTGATGATACATTAGAGAGGACCTAAAACACCATTGAAGTGCCCTAATAATATAGTAATAGAAAACTGTTATATATAAACACTGTCAGTGTCTTCAAATGGGTGTCTTATGTGGGCTTGGTAGGATTTGAGGGAGGTTCAAGCGGGGACGTTCTCATGTCCTCTGAGTTCTCCGCTGACTTCTCTATTCTTTACAACTTAAATAAATTAAATATTCTTTAATTTAGTTAACTACCACACTTAATCGGTTTTATATCTATATATCTTTGCTTCAACCAAGAAAACTGATCAGAATTGCTTCTTCTTCTTCTTCTTGAAGAGATCTAGATGATGAACCACTCAGGGTCAGGGGGCGGCAGCAGTATTAATACTTCATGCATCGACCACCATCACCACAGTACTAACCCTCAGGGCTTTGAGGATTTGTATGAAGGATTTGAGGAGTTGTTCTCTTCATCTTCGACGTTGAACAATTCTAGCAGTCTCCTATATAACTTCTCAGTGCTCCTCAAGGAAAAGGTACGAGAACTGCAGTCCATTGTTGCCATGATGATCACCGCCCCTACTCATCACAATACCGCATCCTTCTCCAGTGCTGGCTCTCTGATCCACGAGATCATTGGGGCTGCATCCTCGATGCTGGCACTCGTGTCTCCCGTCGTCACGCCCGGCAACGAGTTAGACCATCAGCTAATCCTTCAGAACAACAATTTATCATCAGAAGCAGCAGCACCAGCTGTTGATGCTGGAGGGAATAACGAAAGAAGGATATCGATGATCAATATGCACAACAGTACAACAACAGCAACAACAACGGCCACAAGAAGAGCAGATGATCATGTGATCGAATTGGACGCAGCGGACCTGCTGGCGAAGTACTCCCACTTCTGCCATGTCTGCGGGAAAGGGTTCAAGCGGGACGCCAATCTCAGGATGCACATGAGATCCCACGGCGATGAGTACAAGACCAACGCGGCGCTAGCAAACCCTACGAAGAAATGCATCTACGACGTAACAACAGCAACTAATGGACAGAAGTACTGCTACTCGTGCCCGGAGATAGGGTGCAGGTGGAACAAGAATCACGCCAAGTTCCATCCGCTCAAGTCGATGGTGTGCGCCAAGAATCACTACAGGAGGAGCCACTGCCCCAAGATGTACGTCTGCAACCGCTGCGGCCGCAAGAATTTCTCGGTGCTGTCGGACCTCAGGACCCACGAGAAGCACTGCGGGGACGGTCACAGGTGGCGGTGCTCCTGTGGAACCGCCTTCTCCCGGAAGGACAAGCTCATGGGCCATGTCAGGCTCTTCGCTGGCCATGCTCCGGCGCCGCCTCTTGACAAGTACTGCTCCAGTTCCGGTCAAGTAGTGCTCCAAGGTAATTAGTAGTGTGCAGATTTAATTAGGGTTTGTTTGGATGCATGATAGCAAAATCACATACTTCTATTTTGTACAACTCTATGATATTAATTTCAAGAACATGCATGAAATAAAAGTTTTTGACTCCAATTAGAGGAAATTCAAAATACCTTTGATTATTTCATTAGTAAAATCATGATTTGGTCGATCTGTGTGAATTTACATGTGAAATCATAGTTCTAGATTTAAAATGTAACATATTATTCATATGGCACATTAATATGTATATTTGTCAAGGAATACCTAGACTCACGATGTTTCCTCCATGAGAAATTTTTGAGGGGAAGAAATGCAATTGGTGTTTTTGCATGAGTTTTACGAACCACTAAAAATTTAGGATTTTATAACACTGTTACGTTTAGGGGTAAGAGTTTTTATATTAGATAATTATATGTCACTGTATTCTAGAGAATTTGCTCTCATGAATCATCAATAAGGGAAATCTTTCCCAACTTCTCTTAACAATATTTTTGAATGCTAAGAAAATGTAAAGGTCTAGATAGCTTAACTAATTAGGTAACAAATATTAATAATTTTATTTTACATCAATAAAATTGACTCCTATTATATAACAAAAGTAATTAGAATGTATCAATAATTAGAATTTTCTAATATATTATTTAATTAGACCTTGTTGAGAGGAACCCACACTAGAGGATTGTAACACACCTGAGAGTAGTCGTCAATTGAAAGAACAAATAAACAAAGAGAAGAAAAATAAATTTAATGAGGTTCGGCAATTGCCTATGTTCTCGGACAGAAGGAGAGAGAGATTTTATTAATTGGCGACTAAGGTGGAAGGCCTCTGGGCCAACAAGCATATCATCCACATACAATTGTAGATGTATGTACTCTCCATCCGGTAGCTTATTATAATGCACATATGGGTCGTAATGGTTTCGTGTATACCTCTTGCCTCTTATGAAGATGTCGAAACACTTAGACCACTGCGTTGGTGATTGCTTTACTCTATAAAGGAATTTCTTCAGCTTGCATATCATATTCTTCTTTCCTTACAATTGTGAACCCCGTCGGCAATCTTCTCTTCAAGATCGCTATCAAGAAAGGCGGTCTTCACGTTGAGCTGATCAAGCTCCAACTCGTATTGTGCCACCAGTGCCAGTAAAATCTGAATAGACGAGTGCTTCACAACAGATTAGAATACCTCATTGTAGTCAATACCTTGTTGTTGCGCATAACTCTTAGCTACCAATTTGACTTTGTAGCATACGGTATCACCATCGAGAGATCCTTATTTCTTTGCAAATACCCCCTTACAACTGATTGCCTTCTTTCCCTTGGAAAACTCTTACAGTTCTTAAGTGTTGTTCTTGTGTAAAGAACTCATCTCTTCCATCATGGCATCCTTGTATGTCTTGAACTCTGAACTGATTTCAACTTTCAGGTATGTAGACGGGATCGCCTCCTCAATGACTTAGAGAGTATAGGCCACAATCATGTTAGTAGTGAGCCAACTGGACTTACGTCGATTTCTTCAGGCTCTTTCAACTGCAATGGATTATTGGACATCACCCATAGCTTGTTCTTGATCCTAAACATTATCAGCATTCTGATTGCTACATGATCACCATCCTGTATCACCGCCGGTATGATCTTAAATGATACTGATCTTCTAGAGATGGTGAAGAACCATCACTCTCCACCTACTACAATATCCTGTCGATCGTCTTACTCTACACTTGCTGAGAGTTTGTAGGCTTCATTATTGAAGTCTTATCAAGCGTGACACCTCTGTTCAAAATAAACTTTTTATCCTTTGGATCTCAAATTTTTTAGCCTTTTACGCCTTTCTTGAATCTAATGAACACACCTTTCCTCGCTCTTAGGCCCAAATAGTCTTCCTTGACATGATAATAGGCCGGACACCCAAATACCTATAGTGAATCATAATCTGAGTAACTTTTTCCAACCAAATTTTCAAAGAAGTTTTACCTCCTATCGCAGATGAAGGCATCTGTTAACGAGATGGCAAGTATAAGCTAATTCCTTAGCCCAAAAAATTTCGATATACTGGCATTGGATACCATGCACCTGACCTTCTCTAGCAAGGTCTTGTTCATCTTTTCAGCCACCCTGTTTTGTTGCAGTGTTTCTCTTACTGTGAAGTGTCTTTATATGCCCTCATCGCGACATAGCTGTAAGAAATGATCGCTTCTGTACTCTCCTCCGTCGTCTGAACGAAGTACCTTGATCTTTCTTCCCATGTTCTTCTCCAGATTTCTTCCACTCCATAAATAACTCCATGACTTCCCCTTTGTGCTTCATGATATATACTCAACATCGCCTAGAATATTTATCTATAAAAAACATAAAGTAGTGGATACCTCCAATAGATGCTATCCTGGTAGGTCCTCAAATATCTCTATAAATATAATCTAGAATCTTCTTGGTGCAATGAATCACGGTGTCAAATCTCACCTTGTCTTCTTTCCGATATTGTAATGTTCACAAAAATCTAACTTGCAGGTTTTGGTACCTTTTAATAAATCTTGCTTTGCTAAAACTTGCAAAGACTTTTCTTCTGTATGTCCGAACCTCATATGCCAAAAGTCGGATGCAATCATCATCTGAATTTGTAAAAGTCGTCACTTTCTCTGTAACTGTACTACCTTTCAAGTAGTATAGGTTATTGCACCGGACGCCCTTCAAAACAGCCATTGAGCCTCTAGGCATCTTGAGAATACATCTTTAATAGATACTTCAAAACCCAATGATTCCAAGGCACCAACAGTAATAAGATTCCTTTTCAATTGAGATACATACCTCACTTTCTTTAATTCTCGCACCATCCATCAAACATCTTGATAAGGACTGTAACTATCCCTTTCATATTACATGGACGATCATCACTCATGACAACAGAATAACCATCTAGCTTCTCAAAGTTAGAAAACCAATCCTTATTGGGACATACATGATAGGTAGCTCATGTATCTAGCATCCACTCAGAATCACTTGAGTAACTAACAGTAAGAATAGTGACTGAGAATGAGAATATCATTGAGTTTAAGTCTGATCCACCTGCCTGTAAAGTACTACCTGATTGGGTCACCTGTGCGAGAGTTGCCTTAGTCTTCAACTCCTTATCTTTGATTCTTGGACAATAAACCTTTCGGTGCCCTAACTCTTTACAGAAGACGCACTGGTTCTTCTTCAAATATCTGAAACCTGGTCTGGACTTCGATCTACCATGATCGTCTTTGCTCTTCTGACTGAAACTTCTGCCTGTTATCGTCAATGCTTTTGCTGATGTACTGTTAGAAGACTCTTTATCTTTCCTTCTGAATTCATGATTAACAAGAGCAAAAGAAACTTCATGATAACCAAGTGATTGTTTACCGTTGATTAGAGTGAGGATGAAAGTCTCGTAGTCCTCATCAGGAAGAGAACTCAACAGAATCAACACCTTATCCTCCTTTTCGATAAACACATCCACTTGGCCAAATCTGCAAGAAGCTTTATGTCGTTCATGTGTTCCCCAATTGAGATTTTTTTCCTTCAACTGGAAGCAATAAAGCCTCCTCTTCAGGTGTAAGCGATTATCAATCTTTATCATTAGTTGCTTTTTAGGATCTCCCATATCTTCTTTGTGAAAGTCTTAGTGACCATATGGTACTTTATATCTTGTGTAAACAAGATCTTATGACACAACACGCCGTCCTGTTCATCTTGTCCCAGTCCTCGGATATCTCCCCCGATTTTTCTTCCAGACATAGAGAGTCTTCGAGGTTTGACGCCGTCATGAAATTCATCACCTCACATCTACACATCCCGAAATTGTTCGTGCCGTCAAATTTCACGACATCAATCTTTACCAGAAGAAGATGACTCACGGATTTCACCGATAATTGACTATCTCTGACCATCTCCTTAGAATAATGCAGAAAATGATTAGTGAAAATAAATTCAAAAAGGAAAGATCAGATTTTTGCCGCCAAACGAAACTATAGACAGTCTCTAAAGCGATTTACTCCTCACAAACGAAACTCCCTATCGAAACCCGGAAAGCTCTGATACCACTCGTTGTGAGGAACCCACACCAGAGGATTGCAACACACCAGAGACTAGTTGCTAATTGCACGGACAAACAAAGGAAGGAAAGCGAGAACACAAATTTAACGAGGTTCGGCAATTGCCTATGTCCTCGGGGAAGAAGGGGAGAGAGGTCTTATTAATCAATCAATTACAGGATACAATACATGGGGACAATACCCCTCTATATATAACCAGAGAATCCTGAAGAAAAAGAAACCAACAGATCTGAATTCAGATCAAAAACGAATCCTGAATCATATAAGGAAACTACCATAAATTCGCCCAGAACGCGGGTCCTAATCGACCGGGTAGTCGACCGGCTTCTTGCTGCGGTCGACTGCTAGGCAAATGCGCATAGAGCCAACTCTCTGTTAGACTCTAGCACTACAGTCGTTCGACTGGGCAGTCAATGGCTATCTTCTGCTGTTGATGTTTCCTCTGGCTGCTTGACCGAAACTTCCTTGTACACCTCTGTGTATGGTCGGTCGATTGGCCCTCTGTCTTCAGCTGAGAATAGGACTTCTACAAGCTTTGTTGAACTCCGATCATTATGATATCTCATTCATTGAGTTAAAACACTCTGTCATCAAGATTTTACACTCTCTCCTCACAGAACTAAATATCATTATAATACTTAGTTTAAGATAAGATTCACACTAATTCACAATATTTTACATAAATTTTATATATATATATTATATATATATATATATATATATATATATAGAGAGAGAGAGAGAGAGAGAGAGAGAGAGAGACTTGTGTCCTTCCAAAACGATTTGTGGTCGAACCCTTCTCACTAAAATACCAACATCCGACATTCGAATACAAGCTCCACTCTATTGAAGTTGATCTATATTATTTCAAGTATGTATAAATCAAAAATCAAGTGTTTTGAATACTTTTTGCCAATGCATCAAGTAGGAGAAAAACGGACGACCTAAATAGTTAGCTAGTTAGTTTAACGGTGTAGAACAATTGAAACCTAACAAAATTTGGTTTGTATGTTTAGATTATAATCAAATGTCTAGATCGAGAATTTGTATGTTTAAAGTCATAGATCTAATCAACTCACTACTTTTGGCCGTTTATTTTGCGCCGCTTGATGGATGGCCAAAAAGTATTCAAAACATTTGATTTTTAGTTTATAGATACTTGAAATAATAAAGATCAACTTCAACAGAGTGGATCTTGTATTCGAATGTCGGAGGGTTGAATTTTAGTAGGAAGGATTCGGGCTCAAATCCTTTTGGAAGGACACTAGTCTCTATATATATATATATGTATATGTATATGTGTGTGTATAGGAAATAATTTCAATGTAAATTAAATATTTATCTCAATCTTTCTTTTATCAATCTTTCTAGTTCGTATGTGCAAAATCTAGCCTTATTTTGTTGCCCCTACACTGAGTTTTTTTTTTTTTTTTTTTTTTTGCATCCACCACCTATGTCACACGCACACTCGTGAAGAGAATCTAGAACTGCGCTCATAGTTCTTTTGTTCCCATAATTATCTTAAACATGAAGTTAGCAATAATTTCTCTATCATTTCATTTTCAGAATATATAGTGTTTTGGAAGGTCTTAAGATAATCATATATTACTATGTAGCATGGTTTACTCCAGGTAATTTCTTCAAAGTCGATAATCAAAGATTTAACAGCGGGAACATAAGAATTTCATATTCAAAGTTTCCTTTTTCTCTTTTTTTTTTTTTTTTTTTTTTTCGCTTTTTGAGACATGTTGTAACCATAGTATTTTAACAGAGATCATAAGTTTACTTTAGCGTTTTAATAACTAGTTTAATTAGAGCCAATCATTCTTTGTTCAAACTCCATTGAAGCCAGGTTAAGTTCTCTAAATACATGTCACGAAATCGTGAATTGTATTACTCAAATGTAGAACATATGAAAAGATGAAAAGAACTTGCTTATTATGTCTTGGAAAGTGAATAAGATATATCATGGCTAATTTAGGTTGTGACGTGGGGAAGATAAGTTAAATATCATTTCTTACCTAAATTTAATTTTTAAGTTCTAATGATCCAAAGAACAAAATGAAAAACAAGTAAAAGGAAAAATTGGTTACCTTCTGATTATGACATTGATTTTTAAATTAAACCCTTTACAACATCTTTAAACCTCGACAATCAAGGGCAGAACCACTTCTTGACTAGGCCACGCTACAGCCCGCCCCACTTTTTCATATATTGTCTTAGATCCCCTTTTATTTTCATTTTCTTTTCGCAAATTTATTTCTGGTTCCGCTCATATATTGCACAATCATATGTTATAAAAGATTGCAGTCCACCCTAAAATTTATTCAGGGTTCCGTACATGTCGATAATTCTTTCATCCTTTTAATCACACTTAAGACTATTATGTAACAACAAAGTTCATCTTTAAACCTCGACAATCAAGGGTAGAACCACTGTTGACTAGGCCACGCTGCAGTCCGCCCCACTTTTCATATATTGTCTTAGATCCCCTTCTATTTTGTTTTCTTTTCGCAAATTTATTTTTGGTTCCACTCATATATTACACAAGCATATGTTATAAAAGATTGCAGCCCACCCCAAATTTTTTTCAGGGCTCCGTCAGATAAAGAAGAAGAAGAAGACGGCTTATTTGTGCAAAGACAAGATATCATTAGTTATGATTCTTGGTTGTATATATATGCACATATTGGTCACATGTTTACACTGATTTAGGAGATAGAATAGGAAAACATTGACTGAGAGAAAATATAGAAAAATATTGACTGAGAAAGAATAAGAAACACATGGTGCATGAATCTCATGTGTTCCTATAATCATGAAGAGATTTTAGGATCTGGTTGATTTCATGAGGGCATCTTTCACATGGATCACATGTAGCAGTGCCACCGGATGTGGATTATCCACAGATATCTGCATCCAAATTCGCCTCCAATCCAGATACGGATATCATTTTTTTACATCCGTTAATATTCGTATCCGTATCCGTATCCGTATCTGAAAGTTAGGTGCAGATATGGATATGATAAAAGCAATATCTGATCCGTATCCGATCCGATATCCAAAGGTTGGGTGCTTGATAATTATATCTGTATGGAAGAGACTATTCTTCAATAGAATGAGGGATTTTGATATTTTAAATTGATGAAAAAGTTATAGTGGAAAATATTCGGTTCTTGCAAGAGCAGCACAGGATATTTTGAGTATTTGACATCAACCATGGCATCTGAATCGGCATTTAGCATCGAATGTTATGTAATTCATTGCTATAGAAGCAAAATACCAAAATACCAATGAATATGGTGGAAGCATTGACATGTACACAATAATTTCATAATATGCATCACATTTTATGTTGTTATAAATAAGATAAAAAGTAATATAAATATATCTATTTAGTTTATCCTTAATCGTATCTATTTTTACATATTCGATTAGTATCCGCATCTGGTCTGCTAATACCCGATATCCGATTTTGACGGATACGGATATCATTTTTTCACATCCATCAATATTCGTATCCGTATCCGTATCCAAAAATTGGATGCAGATACGGATATGATAAAGGCAATATCAGATCCATAGCCGATCCGATGGCACCCCTAATCACATGAGTCACGTGTTGTCATTGATATCTCTAACACCCCCTGAAAGCGAAGCGAGTTCGAAGAACCGAGAGCTTGTTCTTCAGCATAAAAAATTTTAATGAGCTCAAAGGCTTAGTAAGGATGTCTGCTAGTTGGTATTTAGTGCTGACAAACCGAACATCCAGGACTTCATTGGCGACATAGTCCCCCACAAAATGAATGTCGATCTCAATATGTTTGGTGCGGGAGTGACGAATAAGATTGATCGAGAGATATATTGTACCAAGTTTGTCACAGAGAACTATCAGGGGAGATTGCGGAACTCCAAGCTCACAAAGTAATGACTGCAACCAAACGACCTCTGCTGCAGCATTAGTCACGCTCCTATACTCTGCCTCAGTGCTAGATCGTGTCACAGTGCATTGCTTCTTTGAGCTCCAAGAAATGAGATTTTTACTAATAAAGACACAATAGCCACTGGTAGATTTTCGATCATCTATCGACCCTACCCAATCTGCATCGATGTAAGCAATAAGCTGTATAGAAGAATGACGAGAGAGAAAAAGGCCATGTTGAATGGTAGATTTGAGGTAACGGAGGATCCGTTTTACAGCGCTCTAATACTCATCGGTTGGAGCTTGCATGAACTGAGCGACCTTGTTCACTGAGAAGGTAATATCTAGTCTGGTAAAGCTTAGGTATTGTAGAGCCCTAACAGTACTTCGATAGACAAAGGGGTCAGAGAGAGACTTGCCAACAATCTTGGAGAGCTTACAGGAAGTGGCCATAGGCGAGCTGACAGGCTTGACACCATCCATCTTGAGTCAGAGAAGTAAGTCATGGATGTACTTCTGTTGAGAGAGAGAGATAGACCTAAGGGTGTACGGTGACACTCCACGTGTAAGAAATAGTGTAGTGGGCCGAGGTCTTTTAATGAGAACTCCCAGCCTAGTTCTTGAATAAGATGAATGATGGCCCGTGAGTCATTGCCTGTGATGATGATGTCATCCACATAGATAAGAACCAGAAGAAGATCTGTCCCGACCCGTCAGAGGAAGAGAGATGTGTCGGACTTGAAGCCCACAAAGCCCAATGTAACTAGATAACTGCTGAGGCGAGAAAACCAGGTCCGTGGAGCCTGTTTGAGGTCATAGATACTGCGGTGAAGCTTGCATGCATGATTGGGATGAGCAGGATTGATGAACCCGAAGGTTGTTCCATATAGACCGTCTCAGTAAGAAAACCCTGCAAAAATGCATTATTCACATCCAACTGTTGAATAGACGATCTCTTGGAGACGGCCAGACTGCACACGGTATAGATTGTGGTCGATTTGATGACTAGACTGAATGTCTCACTATAGTCTAATCCTAATTATTGATGAAAACCCTTGGCCACCAGGCGGGCCTTATACCTGTCAACAGAACCATCAGATTTATGTTTTAACTTGAAAACCAATTTGCAACCAACCAGATTCATGGTAAGATGATATAGCACAAGGGACCAGATTTTATTCTTAAGTAAGACATTCATCTCAGTATCCATTGCCTGGCACCACTTGGGATCTTTAGAAGCTTGCGTGAAACATGTTGGTTCGATAGGAGTGGTGGCCAAGTCGGCCATGAGACAGGTAGGCATGGGATACCGGGTGGCTAGCCAGACCTTTGGTGTCTTGGTGGAGCTGGTGGAGAAGGAGCATGTGATGGAGGTGGTAGTGGAGGAGGAGAAGAGTCAATGGTAGAGCCGGCATGAGAAGATGGGACAGGAACAATGGAAGGTAACAGAGGCGTGGAGATGGGGATCGGTGGTGAAGGTGTGGAGTAGGGGGGAGAGAGGGAGGGCAGAGGAGAATGGAAAGGAAGATTCGTCAAACACAACATCTCGAGAGATGTAAATACGATCAGAGGGGACATGCAAACATTGATAACCTTTATGCGAAGCCGAGTAATCTAAGAAGACACATTGACTGGATTGAAAACTAAACTTATGAGTTTGGCATGGACGCAGATGAGGGTAGCAAGCACAACCAAAAATTCATAAGGAAAGGTAGTTAGGTGCTTTATGAAGATAGATTATGAAGGACGGGGGTGGGCATTCTATTGATGAGAAATGAGGCGATTTGGAAAGCATAAGGCCAGTAATGGAATAGAATATTTGACCGAGCCAGAAGAGTAAGGCCGGTCTCGATAAGGTGCCGGTGCTTTCTTTCTTCGGTGCCATTTTGAGCACTAGTATGTGGACAGGATAAGTAATGAACAATACTCTGAGAAGACAAGTAAGGTTTAAATTTGATGAACTCGCCATCACCATCAGTTTGGAGTGCTTTAATGAAACGCCTAAAAAATTTTCACATGAATTTTGAACTCAAAAAAAATGGAGAAAGCGTCACTTTATTTATTAAAGGATAAAGTTAAACATACTTACTGTAGTGATCGATGACCACTTACAACGGACACAGGAGACGGACCCCATAGATCAGAGGGAATAAGCTCTAAAGGAGCAGTAGCAATCGTAGAAGATGATAAAAAAAGGAGATGGTGACTTTTCTCTTACTGACAGGGGATGCAAAGAGGGGTACCAGCACGGTCAGGGAGGAAAGAAAGCTGATGCTGAGATAAAATACTGGAGAAAACTCTGGTGGAGGCATGACCTAGGCGCTCATACCAGACGGAGAAAGATGTACGCTCACCAAGAAGAGCCTGAGGAGAGGCGGTGAAGTTATGATTCCCCAGGGAGAAGACATACAGGCCATCCTTAAGTTGTCCCCGCAGTAGAGTTTTCCGAGTGGAGAGATCTTGGATAAAACAAGAGTCAGGGTGAAATTCAAGAAGACTTTATTATCAGCAGTAAATTGAATAACAGACGAAGATTTTTGGTGATATCAGGAACATATAAAAGGTTTCTCAAGATAAAGAAAGAAACAGGAGAACACAATGAAGAAGCACCAGTAGCTCGGATAGGCAAACATGTCCCGTTACCCATGCGGACTCTGTCAGGTCCTTGATATTCAGAGTGAACCGTCAGATTCGCAATGTAAGCCGTTAGGTGATGAGTGGCTCCAGAGTCAACATACTAGTTGGGATCGACTGGACTACTGGACTATTCCCAAAAAAGTAGAGAAGAGCAGTAGGGCTAGCCGAATCATCATAACGATTGTAGCATTGATTAGCATAATGGCCAAAACGATTGCAGACCTGGCATTGAGGTCGGCCACTGGCGGACCGATGTGGCGGTAAGAAGGAACGTCCACGACCACGACCACGCTCCCTGCCTCGGCCACATCCACAACCACGGAAAGAAGATGGAGCTGAATGGTAGCTTGGAGTTCGGGAAACAGTATGAACCGTAGGAGAAAGGAAGATGAAGGTTGTGGAGTCTGGTGAAGTGATAGCACGCCCACGATAAATCTCCTGGCTAAGCATGATGTCAATAAGTTCTTCTGACAGTACAGAGTCGACTCCTGTGTTGACGGATGTTACAAATGAGTCATATTCGGGAGACAGACCACTGAGCAAGGTAGAGATGAGGTCAGAGTCGGCAACTGGATTAGCCACTGCCACTAGGTTGTCCACGATAGACTTGACAGACTGGATGTACTCTAACATAGAAGAGGTGCCCATTTTGACAGTGTGCAGCTGATATTTGAGTTGCTGCACTCTAGCTCTAGAGTGTGACGCAAAGATTCGCTCCAAAGAGCACCACACATCACGAGATGTGGTGAGGCCGACAACATGAGCAAGAACAGCCTCAGTGATCGAGGAGATAAACCAACATAAGAGCATCTGATCAAGCTTGATCCAGCGAGTGTATTCTGAATTGATAGTGGGTTGAGCATCCTTCTCGGTAGAAGGAAGGAACCGGATCGGACACGAAGGTTCCATCGATGAGGCCTTCGAGATCGTGGAGCTTGAGAAGAGGAAGGAACTGGGAACGCTACAATAGATAGTTTCACTTATCGAGTTTGACATTTAGAAAGTGAGTGATGTTAGGGTTGGGAGTAATCATGGATGCAAGTGTTTGGATGGAGGTGAGGGAAGATGAAGAGAAAATACTCGACATAGTACAAGAGTTGCTCTGAAACCAAGATAAAGAAGAAGAAAGCTTATTTGTGCAAAGACAAAATACCATTAGTTATGGTTCTTGGTTGTATATATACACATATTGGTCATATGTTTTCACTGATTTAGGAGATACAATAGGAAAACATTGACTGAGAGAAAGAATAGGAAAACATTGACTGAGAGAAAGAATGATAAACACATGGTGCTGAATCCCATGAGTCCCATGTGTTCCTATAATCATGGAGATATTTTAGGATCTAGTTGATTTCATGAGGGGTGTCTTTCATATGAATCACATGAGTCACGTGTTGTCATTGATATCTCTAACACCGTCCATGTCGATAATTCTTTCATCCTTTTAATCACACTTAAGACTATTATGTAAATGCTAAATCTCTTTCTTCCGTCCAAGATATAGCCCTTAGGTGAAAAAATAACTAGTTAACCATAAATTCAAATGCCTGTGATACGCATATATTGCTTTTATATAACATGCATAAAGCTTTTCCTCAAAAAATAACATGTATAAAGCTTTTATATGATTTACAACTATTTTTTAAAGTAAATAGTTTAAAGAAGTACATAATTTGTCTAACCCTCCTTCATTTTTCCTATCACTTATTTTCATAATTAGTTATTTATATGAATATAAACTCTCACCTATTTTTTTATAATTAAATATTTTATATTTTGTATAAATTAGAATCTCTCTCCCCCCCCCCCCCCCCACCCCCACCCCACTGATCAATACATTCTTTTCATTTTTTTATTATTCTACTTTTTAATTTTGTTCTTGCTCTCTTTCATCTATGATTTGCTTCTATCGTTTTGCCTCTATTTTTTTTCCCTAGCTATATTTTTTTTTCCTTCTTTTGTTGATTATTCCTTCCTGTTTCATTCTTTTTTATGATTGTTTTGTTTCTTTTTCAAAATCAATTTCATTCTATTTTAATTTGTGACTTTTTTTTTTCTTGATTCTTTTCTTTCAAATTTTCTTTCAATAATTGTTTTTTTAATCTTTTGTTTATCAATTTTTCATTCTTTTCTTCTTTGCTTTTCCTTTGTTTTTTCTTTCTATTCCACTTATTTCAATCCTTTGTATGATAATTTATCCAAAATTTTCTTTTATTAGTTTGTAATTCAATACTTTATTTTATTTTCAATTTTTTTCCTGCTTGTTTCTACACTACTTATTTGTTTTCAATTCATTCTATGACTTTATAACTAAGATTTTTATTTCACTTTTTTATTCTTTTCATTCTTTTTGTTTTTCCTTTTACCTCCATTTTTTTCCTTTCTAATATGCTTGTGTTTCTAAAAAAAAATTTCTATTCTTTTTTTTGCCCTTTCTTCCTTTAATACTATTCTATATTTTTATTTTTGTCTCAATTTTCTAGATTATCTTTTACTTTTTCTCTAGTTCTTTCTTCTCTTTTCTCCATATTGTTTTTGCTCTTTTTCTATTTTTCTTTTCTATATCCATAAATTTCTTCTCTTTTTTGCAATTATTTATTTTTTTGAATATTTCGCTATAGCTACCTCCTTTGCTTAATTAGAAAAAAACTCAGTGTCATAATTTGATTCGCTACAGCTTCATCCACGTCAGCAAAAAACAGATTCCTTACAACTACCACTTGTTTATATATTTTCATTTCCTACTTTACTATTACCCATTGCGCCTAACGTTGCTCACCCCTCAACCTTGACCCCAATTCAGAGTAATTCGCAGGTCGACCTGCGGTCAGGTCATCGTGGCGGTTGGATGGGGCGGGGAGCTCACCTCCAGGGTGTGGGGCGGAGCCCGAGGAATTTTTTTGGATCGATCTTTTTGCAGATCTCGTTTTTTTCGTGTTCACAATGAGTTCTATGAGGACTGACTGAGAATAGGACATTTTGTGAGAAATGTGATCATGATCGCAATACTCACAAAACCTCAAATATAGGGCATTTTGAGAGGATGCAGTCATCTTTTAGGACTGTGATCATAGTCGTTGTCCTCATAAAAACTCAAATATATGATATTTTATGAATACTACGATCATGGTCTCAATCATATAAAGACTGAGAAACATGATATTTTGTGAGAGGACTGCAATCATGGTCGCAGTTCTCATAAATAGTGCATTTTATGAGGACTGCAATCATGATCACAATCCTCAGAAATAGGGCTGCGATCATTTTGAGAACTGTTATCTTAATTGCATTTTTTTTATATTGTGATCATCTTGTGAGGACTGTGATCATAGTTGTAGAAGCGGACCGCTTTTTTTGGAGCGATTACTTAGGGGCATTTTCGTCTTTCGCCGTTGATGAGCGCTTCAATGTTTGACACTTGGGTTCACATCCTTACTTTAAAAAAAGAGGTGACTGAAGCGAACAAAATTATGAAGCTAAGTTTTTTCCTAATTACGATTTGACATAGAGGGCGTAGCAAAAAGCCCCTTATTTTTCCTCATTATTTAATATTTTTATTTACAAAATTTCTTATTATATTTTTAGATACTTTAATGCATATTTAAATTTCTTATTATATTTCTTATTATATTATTTTGTTTTGTTTTATTTTATTTTATTTATTATTGAATTCAAAATTTCTATTTATTCTCTTTATCTTTTCCAAATTCCTTCTTTTTTATTTATAATTATGTCTTCTTTTTCTTTTCAACTATTTTGGCATTTTTTATTTACATGATTTCTTTCTTTTTTAAAACTTTTTCTATCTTTTCTGAATTTTATTATTTTCATTTATCTTTCCATATTTTCTTTATTTATTATTTTCTTTATTTTGTATGTTTCTCTACCTTCTTTTATTTCTAGGTTTGTTTGTTATGTTCTCTTATTTTTCTTTTCTTCTTTCAATTTTACTTCTACTAATTTTTTATTTCTTTCCTTGTTGGTCTAAAATTGTTTGCCCTAATTTGAACTTTTTATTTATTCTTTTATTCATTCCATTAAAGTTTCCTTATTTTCTTTCTTTTATTAATTTCTTTCTTCCGTCGATTGATTCTACCTTCTTTTCTTTCTAAATTATTTATTGCATTCCATTATTTTTCTTTTCTACTTTAAGATTAATTCAACTTATTTTTATTTTTCCTTCCATTTTGGTCTAAATTACTTAGCCTTATTTTGATTTTTTAATTTTTTAATTTATTATTTATCCTTTTATTCCATTTATTTAAACTCTAGATTTTCCCCTAATACTTTGTTTTCTTGTACTTTAATTTCTTTCTTTCGTCTGTTCTTTCTACTTTATTTTTTAATTCATTCTCTTTTTTGTTTTCTAGATTTTTATACCTTTTAAAAATTCTACGTTTTAATTTCTTTAGTTCTACTGTCTTTCTTTCTAGATTTTTTTATTTACATTCTATTACATTTTTCCTGGTTTTTCTTTTCTTCTTTAAAATTAGTTTCTACTAATTTTTCATTCTTTATTTCCTTTTTAATCTAGATTTTTTTTCCTTGTATTGACAATTATTTTTTTCTTTTATTTTTATCCTATTTTCCTTTTATAAAAATTCTCACTTTTTCCAAGATATTTTTACATTCTTTTACTATACTTTATTCTTTCCTTTATTTCACTATTATACTTTTATTCTTTTCTTTTCTTTAATTTAACTTTATGCACTACTTACTTTCTACTTCACAGATTATTTTACAGAAAATTTCGCTATAGTCACTTATTTAACTTCATAATTAGAAAAAACTTAGATTCATAATTTTATTCACTGTAGCCTCATCCATGTCAGTATAAATTGATTCCTCCCAATTACCACTTCTTTATATATTTTATTTTCTCTTTTACATTTCCTCATCGCCCCCAACGTTGCTCTCCTCTGCCTTGACCCCGAGGCAGAGAATTCGTGGGTCGATCTGCACGTTCAGGCCTCCGTGGGGATTGAAAGGGAGCGAGAAGCCCCCTGGGGGTCTCACGGGGCAGAGCCTCCAGACCAATTTTTTAGAGATGATCTTTTGCAGATTTCATTCGCTCGTGTTCGCGATGAGTTTTGTTTGAGTTTGTGATCGGTGGTATTTAGATCTAGAAAAAATTATGGATTATTCGATGCCCGTGAACGGGGGTCTACTAATGATGGCAATGCTGATATGAGGACTCCGACTTATGATCGCAGTCCTAAGTGAGGAATGTGACTATAATCGCAGACATTTATCACAAGACTGTGACATAGTCATAATCCTTTTATAATTAAAAATTAGAGCATTTTGTAAGAACTGTGATCATTGTTGCAGTCCCAATATATGCTGAAAAATTGTATTTTAGTGAGGACTGTGATCATGATCGCAGTTCTAATAAAGACTAAAAATAAGACATTTTTTCGAGAATTGCGATTATGGTCGCAGCCCTATAAAGACTCAGAAACATGTCCTAATAATGAAGACTGTGATCATGATCGTAGTCCTATAAAGACTTGAAAATAAGGCATTTTGTGAGAATTACAATCTTGATCGCGGTCCTCATAAAGAGAACTGCGATTATGAACGCAGTTTTATAAAGACTCAGAAATATGACATTTTTGTGAGGATTGTGATCATGATCCTAGTCTTCAGACATAGGGCATTTTTGTGAGAACTGTGATCATGATAGTAATCCTCAAAAATATAGAACCAACAATCCACATTTTTGAAGTGGTCATTTTTTGAAGCGACTATTGTGAAGCATTTGCTTCTTTCGCCACTGATGAGTGCTTCTGCGCTTGACAAGTGGGCGCACCGGTTTGCTTAAAAAAAGAGGTGGCTAAAGCGAATTAAATTATGAAGCTGAGTTTTTTTAATTACGATTTGACATAGATGGCTGTAGCGAAATCCCCCTTATTTTATGTTTCTTACATATTTTTATTTTATCTAATATTTTTGTTTTTATTTTGTTCAAAAAAAATTTTGGTCCTAATTTTCTCAATTTTCTTTATCATATTATTTTTTCCTTTTCTCTATATTTTTCTTTTCTTTACTTATTATGTTTTGGTTGCTATTATTTCTTTTCCTTTTTTTCTTTCCAAAACATTCCGTCCAATTTCTCACTATTCTTAGTTTTATTTTGCCTTGACATTTTCTTTTGTTTTTCTTATAATTATTTTATTTTTAATAAATCCCTTCTACTCTGCCAAAAATCTGAAGATGCTTTACAAGCCAAAAGTAGGGTTTTAAGTAACGGTATTTTCGTTTCTGAATCCATTTTTTTAAAATGTACACCTTGTAGGAATCAAACCTGAGTTTCTATGAAACCATATTAAGTCTCTGCCACTGTACTAAAACTCTAAAGTTATAATGAGGGTATTATATTTATAAAAAATCTCATTTTTTTTTTTCTTTTAGCCATTTTGATTCTTTTGTTCTTTATTTTTCTTTGAATAGATCTCAGATAAAAAGGAAAAAACCAGGAAAGAAAGAAAAGAGAAATCTAGAAATGAAGAAAATGAAAAAGATCTAGATAAAAAAGCAAAGAACGAATTGAAAACAAAAAAGTAGAATAAAATAATTTAAAAAGGAAGAAAAAAATGGAATAAAAAGAAAACAAAGGAAATCAAAATAAAAGCATGGAAATAGAATAAACTAAAGAAACAAAAAAAAGGAGAAGAAATTTGTGTTGGTTATTCTGCTTAACAGAAATCAATCTGACAACTAATCAAGATCACTAAGATATCAACAATCTAATTGGCCAGGTCAGCAAATATCAGGTGGGAGTTTTTCCGTTCAATAGAACGTTCCTTAATTTAAGAGCCACCTTTCAATTTCCTTCCTTGGTTAAACACCAATTAGACTGAATCTAAATCAGTTTCGATATACTGTAAAGTATATCCCCTGTATAAAGGACTTAATCCACTTATACAGTATTTTGGAGTGAGGTACGCTTAGAGCGAATCTCCTTAAGGCAATTACGTCCCCCGCACCGGTGCTAACGGGATAATGAACGCTGGTCTCCCAAGATACAACACTCCTTCACGGTATTTGGATAGCACTACCAAATCACCGTACGGTCGAACCGTAGTCAACCAGTACCTTCCACAGGATCGTTGAAGCAGTGGTACAAGGACAAATTTCAAATGAATATTGCCTTTACTTTGGAGTAGCACCCACTGTTGAGGACGAAGGAAGGTTAAAGAATATTTTTCTTCAGAAGTACCAGATTCAGACAACAATTCTATAACAGAATCTGTTGAATTTTCTGATTCCTCTTTCAGAACAAATTTCGCAGAATCTTCTTTGGAAGTCGCTTTCCTACTTCACGCTGGAAGCCCAGTTCAGAACTCCGAATTTCACTTCAGGCAGATCAGAACTCAAAGAGAGAGAGAGATTTCGCTGTTGGTATCTTTCAATTGAGAGATGGGAGCGCTTTATATAGCGCGCTCCAGGAGGGGCCAACAGGTTCGAACCCAACGAAAGGTTGCAACGGTTCGGTTTGAACCGTTGCAACGGTTCGACCCAACAATCGCACCTGTTGGCTGTCCAACAGTTGCGACCGTTGGCTGTCCAACTGGAGCTTTGGATCTGAATAGCGGGTCGGGTCTCGGAGCGGGTCTGGTTCGGGCAGGGTAGGAACCTGAACCTGAACCTGAACCCGGAGCCCGAGCCCGGCCCGGCACCGGCGCCGGCCGGCCGCCGCCGCCAGCGGCGGCGCGCGCATGCACACATGTGCAGGCAGGCATAGATCCCTCCCAATCGCGCGCGAAAACTCCAAGTACCCAAAGGGCACGCCCTTTGTTCTCAATTTATCTATTTATACACCACAAACTTCCATCCCATGGCCAATGTGGGACTAAATGCTTTTAGCTACCTTTAGTCCCGTTTTGACTTTGAATTAGGCAATCTTTAGACTTGAATATCTTATTCATTCGAAGTCAGAATTGAACATGTGAATATACCACGTTCATATCCAATGGAAGGAGAACATACTCCAACCATCATCCAATTGATTCGATCAATGGATCTCGCCATAATTCAACTCGAAGATTCATACTTATATTCTTCAATTCTAACAATCCCCCACAATGAATGGAGATTCAAGGAAATGACACACAAAGATACTGACTCTATTGTGAAAAGTACTTGAGAAAAGAAACTGCACAAGGATAGGTGAACTAGGTCTTGAACCTTCCATAGCGAAATCTTTATCGGACTTACTGGCTAATCAGTGAACTAGGTCTTGAACTGTTAGCTGTTAGTGTAAGCCAAGTCAACAAGCTTCACACAGTGACTTTTCAAATTAACTTTGGTTCTCGGTTGTGTCCGTTTTGGCCCTGGACATTCTTGGTTTCAGAGAGTATCTTTAGGAAATAACAGCCTCCATAGAAATTCCCAAAGAGCTGACCCAACTCTATACTCACATAGGTGATGGACCTATTAAGAGTAGTCTACTATACTCCACTTGTTTAGTAACAAGATATAGGCATCATTAAAAGCGTTAAGGTTATCCTTAATCCACTTGTAGAAAAGCACTTATGTGCACCTTAGGAATGGATTGGAGTCAAGCTCCCAAGTGCTTACTTGCTGAGTCAATCATAACTAGTTTTTCCTCTTAAACTTAGTCCGTGGGATCTCCAGTCGCTAAGTGAGGTTTCCATTAAGCTGATTCGGTAAGGTTAGGCTTTTAGACCCATTCCCCTCGATGCGCAGTTTATACGCTCTCCACTTAAACCTTTAGTAAGCGGATCCGCTAAATTATCCTTTGATGATACAAAGTCAATAGAGATAATTCTATTTGAGAGCAACTGCTTCACGGTATTATGTCTACGACGAATATGTCTAGACTTACCGTTGTATATAACATTTTGTGCCCTAGATATAGCTGCTTGATTATCGCAGTGTATACATATAGCGGGCACTGGCTTTTGCCATAATGGTATATCTTCTAAGAATTGTCGAAGCCATTCTGCTTCTTCTCCAGCCTTATCTAAGGCTATGAATTCCGATTCCATAGTGAAACGGGCAATACATGTTTGCTTAGAAGACTTCCATGATACCGCTGCTCCTGCTAGAATAAATACGTATCGCTAGTTGATTTTGATTCCTTAGAATCTGCAATCCAATTAGCATCACTGTATCCTTCCAGTAGAGGTGGATACTGTCCATATCTCAAGGCATATTCCTTGGTATGTGATACGTAACCCAATACTCGTAGTAGAGCGGTCCAATGTAGATCACTAGGATTGCTAGTGTATGTACTTAACTTGCTTACAGCGTAAGCAATATCGGGTCTAGTGCAATTTATCAAATACATTAGACTTCCGATAATCTGAGAATACTCCAACTGGCGTATTCCAGTTCCTGTATTCTTATGAAGGTGGATGTGTGGGAGAAAAGGATTTGTATTTTTCTTTATCCCATGATCCTTGAATCTTTCTATCATCTTATCCACGTAGTGAGATTGAGATAGACTGATTCCATCTGGTGTTCTGGTGATTTTAATTCCTAAAATTACATCAGCAACCCCCAGATCCTTCATATCAAAACTGTTGGATAACATTCGTTTAGTGGACTTAATAATCTCAATATTAGTCCCAAGTATCAACATGTCGTCTACATAAAGACAAACAATGATACATGCATTTTCAACTGTTTTAGTGTACACACACTTATCGCATTCATTGATAGTGAATCCATCTTCGATCATGATACTATCAAATTTCTCATGCCATTATTTTGGAGCCTGCTTTAAACCGTATAAGGATTTTACCAATTTACACACCTTGTGTTCTTGGCTCTTGACTTTAAATCCTTCAGGTTGCTCCATATATATCTCTTCATTTAATTCACCATTTAAAAATGCAGTCTTGACATCCATTTGATGGATATCTAAGTTATGCAATACTACTATTGCAATCAACATCCGAATGGACGTTATTCTTATTACTGGTGAATAAGTATCGAAGTAGTCAAGTCCTTCTTTTTGTCGATAACCCTTGGCTACTAATCTAGCCTTGTACTTATCGATAGATCCATCGGGTTTTAATTTTCGTTTGAAAATTCACTTACACCCAATTGGTTTACTGCCATGAGGCAAGTTTACCAATTCCCAAGTATGATTACTTAGTATGGATTCTATTTCGCTATTTATAGCTTCTTTCCACATTTGTGCTTCTGGGGTTGACATAGCCTCTTTAAATGTTTAAGGCTCGCTCTCAATAGAGTATGTTATGAAATCTGGACCAAAAGATTTTGAGATTCTAGATCTCTGACTTCTTGGTTCAGTTTCCGCATTAACAGTCGGTTCCTCGGAACTTTCGTCCCTGAACGTCATCTCGTGTGTTCTTTTCCCAAAAGTCTTATCTGCTTCCCGTTTGTACGGAAAGATGTCTTCAAAGAACACATCATCTCTAGATTCGATAATCATGTTTACATGAATATCTGGTATCTCTGATTTATGAACTAGAAATCTGTAGGCACTACTATTCAAGGCGTAGCCTATGAATATGCAGTCCATAGTTTTTGCTTCCAACTTAGTCCTTTTAGGTAATGGTGCTAGCACTTTTGCAAGGCACCCCCACATTTTGAGGTAATGGTAGGAAGGTGTCCTTCCATGCCATAACTCGAATGGTATAAGACCAAGTTTCTTGTGGGGTACTCTATTTAGAATATAATTTGCAGTTAATAGAGCTTCCCCCCACAAGTTCTGCGGAGCTCCAGAACTTACGAGCATGGAATTAACCATCTCCTTCAAAGTTCTGTTCTTCCGTTCAGCAATTCCATTCTGCTGAGGAGTGTATGGTGCTGTAGTTTGATGGATTATACCAAAATTTGCACATAACTCACTAAAATCATTTGATTCATATTCTCTGCCTCTATCGGATTTTAGAATCTTGATTTTCTTGTTGAGTTGATTCTCAACTTCGGCTTTATATGTTATAAACATATTTATTGTCTCATCCTTACTGTTTAAAAGATACACATAACAGTATCTTGTACAGTCATCAATAAAAGTAATGAAATACTTTTTACCGCCTCTAGTTGGCATAAACTTCAAATCACAAAGATCGCTATGAATTAACCCTAAAGGTTCTGTATTTCGATCAATTGAGTGAAATGAATTTTTCGCCAACTTGGCCTCAACACAAATCTCACACTTGCGAATTTCTTCCAAGTTGAGTTTAGGAATATATCTCATATTAGACAAGTTCTTTAATGACTTGTAATTTACATGCCCTAATCTAGCATGCCACAATATAGGAGACTCAAGCAAATAAACAGAAGATTTTCCTTTATTTATAAGCTTCGGGTACAAATACACAGACTTTTTATCTACCACTGCAACATTGGCTTTAAAAAGTCCATCAACAAGATAACCCTTTCCCACATACATCCCTCCTTTCGTAAGTACAAATTTATCAGATTCAAAAACCATTCTAAATCCTTTCTTACTAAGTATTGATCCGGAGATCAAATTCTTGCGGATGTCTGGAACATGAAGCACATGGTTAAGAGTAAGTTCTTTCCCCGATGTCCACTTCAGGATGACCTTGCCCTTTCCTTCAACCTTTGAGGAAGCTGAATTACCCATGAATAGTTGCTCATCTTGCTCTAGCCTTTGATATTCTGAGAATAACAATTTCTCCGAGCAGATGTGACGAGTAGTTCCATGCCTACCCACCAATCCTTGTTATTGGTTGTCAGATTCACTTCTGACACCACAGCTGAAAGACTTGGTGATTCATGGTGGTCATGTTCGCCTGTGGGTGGCTCTTCTTGTTCTTTTTGAGACGGCTGCGACATTCATTCGCCTTATGCCCCTCTTTGTTGCAGATGTAGCAGGTTCCCTTGAAGCGCATGTTCTTGCCTTCTTGGACCTTGCCTTTGTACCCCTGGGAAGTCTTCTTCCGCTTTAAGCCTTTGGAAGTAGACGCTTTCCCCTTTGAGTCTTCGATCACATTGGCTTTTGCTTCGTAGGAGTTCTTGCTGCTCCTTTTCTCGGACTTGCGGTTGTCCTCCTCGATACGAAGCCTCACAATGAGATCTTCTAACTTTAGCTCCTTTCGCTTGTGCTTCAGGTAGTTCTTGAAATCTCTCCACGCAGGTGGGAGTTTCTCCACGATAGTAGCAACCTGAAAAGTTTCAGGAAGAATCATACCTTCGGCTTCTATCTCGTGCAAGATAAGTTGGAACTCTTGCACCTGACTGATTACAGTCTTGATATCCACCATTTTGTACTCCAGAAATCGTCCTACGACGAACTTCTTGGTACCAGCATCCTCAGTCTTGTACTTCTTGTCAAAACTGGCTCATAACTTCTTTACCGTTGTGATAGGACTGTAGACATTGTAAAGAGAGTCATCCAGTCCATTTAATATATAATTTCGGCAAAGGAAGTCACAATGAGTCCATGCATCAGTTGTGGGCTCTGGTGGATCTTTTTGCAGGAATCTGGCCAGATGAAGAGTGGTCAAGTAGAAGAGCATCTTCTGTTGCCACCTCTTGAATTCTGTGCCGTCAAACTTTCCTGGCTTCTCCGGCTTCGGGTTAGGAAGTGGAGTAGGCATCAAAGCTTGGAGCTGCATGTTTGGTGCCTTGCTTATACTATCTTTATTAGTCTCAGACATTTTCTGCAAGTTCAAGTAGAACAGAAGTAAGAAACTACAATAACTTAATTGTCTTAAGATTGTTGGTTATTCTGCTTAACAGAAATCAATCTGATAACTAATCAAGATCACTGAGATATCAACAATCTAATTGGCCAGGTCGGCAAATATCAGGTGGGAGGTTTTCCGTTCAATAGAACGTTCCTTAATTTAAGAACCACCTTTCAATTTTCTTTCCTTGGTTAAACACCAATTAGACTGAATCTAAATCAGTCTCGATATACTGTAAAGTATATCCCCTGTATAAAGGACTTAATCCACTTATACAGTATTTTGGAGTGAGGTACGCTTAGAGTGAATCTCCTTAAGACAATTACGTCCCCTGCACCGGTGCTAACGGGATAATGGATGCTGGTCTCCCAAGATACAACACTCCTTCACGATATTTGGATAGCACTACCAAATCACCGTACGGTCGAACCGTAGTCAACCAGTACCTTCCACAGAATCGTTGAAGCAGCGGTACAAGGACAAATTTCGAATGAATATTTGCCTTTACTTTGGAGTAGCACCCACTGTTGAAGACGAAGGAAGGTTGAAGAATATTTTTCTTCAGAAGTACCAGATTCAGACAACAATTCTATAACAGAATCTGTTGAATTTTCTGATTCCTCTTTTAGAACAAATTTCGCAGAATCTTCTTTGGAAGTCGCTTTCCTACTTCACGCTGGAAGCCCAGTTCAGAACTCCGAATTTCACTTCAGGCAGATCAAAACTCAAAGAGAGAGAGATTTCGCTGTTGGTGTCTTTCAATTGAGAGATGGGAGCGCTTTATATAGCGCTCCAAGAGGGGCCAACAGGTTCGAACCCAACGAAACGTTGCAACGGTTCGACCCAACAGTCGCACTTGTTGGCTGTCCAACAGTTGCGACCGTTGGCTGTCCAACTGGAGCTTTGGATCCGGATAGCGGGTCGGGTCTCGGAGCGGGTCTGGTTCGGGTAGCGGAGCGGCCCATACCCTTGAGATCTGATTCAAAAAGAACCAGGCAGGGTAGGAACCTGAACCTGAACCCAGACCCAGACCCAGACCCGGACCCCGAGCCCGAACCCGAGCCCGAGCCCGACACCGGCACGCGCGCATGCACACATGTGCGAGCGGGCATAGATCCCTCCCAATTGCGCGCGAAAACTCCAAGTACCCAAAGGGCACGCTCTTTGTTCTCAATTTTCTCTATTTATACACCACAAACTTCCATCCCATGGCCAATGTGGGACTAAATGCTTTTAGCTACCTTTAGTCCCGTTTTGGCTTTGAATTAGGCAATCTTTAGACTTGAATATCTCATTCATTCGAAGTCGGAATTGAACATGTGAATATACCACGTTCATCCCCAACGGAAGGAGAACACACTCCAACCATCATCCAATTGATTCGATCAACGGATCTCGCCATAATTCAACTCGAAGATTCATACTTATATTCTTCAATTCCAACAATTTGGACAAAAAACAAAGTGAAATGTAAAAAAAATGTAATAATCTAGGAAAAAAGGAAAAGTAAAATTGGAAAGAAGGAATAAAGAGGAAAGGGAGAAGAAAAGAAAAAAAAAATGGCGAATATAAAAAAAAAAAAAAGATACTGCAAAAAATGAACCATTATTGAAAGAAAATCACGAAACCAAAGTAGTATGGACTCGATCTTTTGGGAAAAAATAGAACAATAATATAAAAAAATATAAAATAACTTCTTTTATATTCAAATAGCATTTTCTAATGACTGAGATGGCTTGAGTATGTAGAAAATAAATATTAGTATAAACTATAGTATATATGTTTATGGTTCCATGTGTATAAGTGGTGTGTATATTTATATTTATATGAGTAAAAATGTATCTATGTGCGTGTAAGTTAACTTGCTTTCTTTACTTTGTTTATATGTACTTAGTTGCTAATCTAATTAAGTATGGTTAAATGTAACAAATATGGGAGAAAATTTTTAGCATGTGGTATTAAGGGGAGAGAGATGGGATTGACATCTATAAGTAGAAGGAAGTGTTCATATGGATTGGGATAGGTTAGATGGAGACACATAATCAAGTTAAGTGTCATCACAAAATGAACCCAATTCTCTATATAAATACCATCTCCCATACTCATCCCATCATTGTCTTCTTATTCTTCTTCTAAATTTTCTCCAATCTGTTAGAATTCTCAGATGTTCTTGTATTGTATATTACTGCTAGCAAAACTGGAGTAGGAGAAGAAGAGATAGAAGGAAGAATTGAATAAAATTTTGGACACAGTCTGTGGCATTTTCTTGATATCTTCCTTTATAGAACTCAAATCGTGCCAAGATCAGATTCATTGGAAAGAAGACTTCGAGATAAATCCATTGGTTTATAATTCAGTAGGTATATATTTTTATTATTAGAGCCTGAATATGCTTGAGATTTTTAAGTCTACAAAAGAAGATAGAATGCGAAGAAGTAATTATTTTTTTCTTTTCTTTTGCTAGAAGTAACTCTTTGTGAAGTAAAAATCTCAACTTTACTTGAAAAATAAATTTGTTAATTATACTGATAGATCTATATGATTTCAAGTTTTTAGTGAGTATTAGAAAATTTTCATGAGTTTGATTAAGTTATATAGCAAGAATTAGTGATTTTATATGGTAAAAATATAATACTAAATCAAGTGGTAAACTTGTATTAGCCGAGAATAGACAAAATAAAGTTAGTAACTTTAACATTCCTTGAGTAGTAAATTTAGTAGTAGATTTCATAAATATCTGTTTTTGAAATCTAAAAGTATCGAAATGATTTTAAGAGAAGAGTTAACGATACCCTTTAATGTTAGGCTATTGTGGTTGTTGTGCAGAATTTCTTTTTAATTGAGATATTTCTATCTAATTAGAGATATATACTGAATCATATAAAGTCATATAATATGTCGTTGGAAAGATTATCGAATCTACTTTCCAACGAGTTATTTATTGATCTATTAGATAATCATATCTTGAGTTATAGCTTATTTAAGACAGACTGGTTATAATTTCAAAATTGAAGTAGAAGTGAACTTACTTTTCAATCCATTTTTTAGGGAATTAGCCAAATACTATTGGTTGTTACTAATAAAAATCAAAAGTAAAATGGTTTGATTCAAACTTAAGGTGAAAAGTTTGATTCCATTTAGTTAAGAGTCTTGTATGATTTTTATATGCAAATGATATGGACATGAAAATAATTACGAGTAAGCTTTGCTAGTTAATAGAGAAAGAAGTGTTATAGCAATTATTGAGATTATATATTTAAACTCTTAACATAATTGAGACTATTTTAGTTTTATTAATTATCTTGTGATACGTATTGTGTCATCTTTAATTTTGTATGAAATACTAGTGAGTGACATATTTTATTTTACAAGAAATACTCTATGATGTGTGTGGGATGTGAAATATGCGTGAATTATGTCTATGTTATGTGTGTATGATATTGCTTATATTGCTGTGTGACAATGGAGCCGGGTAGTTGCGTGCGGGTATGATGGTGGCCACGGAGCCGGGGTAGTTACGTGGGGTGTAAAGATACCTTATATTGTGTTATGATTTGACTGGTCAACAGACACTGCCTAATGGAGTTGTGAAGTATGTGTTATGATGGAACTGATCTAGCCTGTTGGAGCTACAAAATGTGTGTTATATTATGAATGTTATGATGTTATGATAGATGCAGAATATTTTTTATATTTATATAGCATATGATGTGTGACATGTTTAGTGTGAATGTTTTGCGAAAGTAATCATGTGATCGAGATGAGAAGTGACGTGATACACTTTCTTGGATTGTTGATTAATTATTATGTTATTATTTATTGTTAGATAAGAAATACATACATGAATTATGTTGTTAAGTGATGTATACTTTTAGCATTTAATTGTCTCTCTGAATTTTAAAAAAAAAAGCCTGAATGCACTTTATATGCAAATATTGTTATTTAAGAAGTTGGTTTTGGACCAAAAAAGATAATTGAAGATTTATAAGTTATCTCAAAAGTGTAAATGTCTAATCATTATAGTTAATTTGTGAATTCAAAGATAAAAGAGAAATGAGAGATGAAAAGTTACTACTAAATTAAGTTGGACAAGAGTTACAACAAATCACACTTGGTAGCAGATCATGAAATATGAATAAATTACAACGCATTACTTGTTTTAGTTTGTCTCAGTTATTTTAAGAATACTATTTTTTGACAACTCAAAAGTTCAGAATATTAGATTAAAAAATTAGTATGTTTGAAATTATAAAGTTTAGATCCAGGTATTCTCTCTTAATAACTCTATTTGAGTTTTTCTTATTATTTTTATAAGAGTATTACTGGCTTGAACATCAGAGGGCCGTCGTCGGGCCTATACCGACAACGTTAACCCATCCTCTATTTTGTAGAATAATTTCAGAGGATGATCAAAGGTCATAAGGTCAAAAATTCAAGCGTTCAGATTAGATCCACATCAGGTACAATGTGCACTTTTGTATTAACTATTTTTTTTTAATCATATGTAAGTATTATAATTATACTATTATTACACTTACTAGAGATATACCCTAGTGCCGATCATGATCTCAAATTTGGGTGTGACAAAATCGACGTTCAAAAACTACACGTGCCATTGTCTGGTGAATCCGAGAGGAGGATATTCATGCTTGTGGGACATGAGTCTGCGTTTAAAATGGTGGGATGTCATGTTGGTTCATTTGGCAGGAATATTTGAGTCTAGACCCAATTATAATCCCCCAAGCATGAGCTCTAGGTTTGACCTTCACACCAAAACTCGATGTTGTTCTTTAATCCTGAGCTCATTTTTTAGTCGCCGAGCTTAAGCTTGAGCTTTAACCTTCAAACTTGAACTCGAGGTTCTTTTCTTTGATCTGTAGCTCAGTCGATACCCTTGAGCATGAGTTCAAATTTTAACCTTCGAGTTTAAGCTCAAGGTTATGTTTCTTTGAGCCTTAGTTGAGCCTCGATTTTTGACCTCTGAGCTTGAGCTCGAGGTTCTTTTATGTTAGGCATACCTCATGTATTGGAGCATGGGCTCGATGTTTTACCTTTGAGCTTGAGTTCGAGGTCCTTTTCCTTTGAGCTGCAGTGAAGCGTGAGCTCGATTTTTTGCCTCTGAGCTTGAGCTCAAGGTTCTTTTTTCTTTGAGTTGTAGCTCAGTTGATGCCCTTAAGCTTGTAGCTCGAGTTTCATTCCTCTTGACCTTCAAGCCTTTAACTCGAGGTTCCTTTCTCTTGACCTTCAAGTTTGAGCTTTAGGTTCCTTTTCTTTGATCCGTAGCTTAGTTGATGCCCGAGTTTTTTGCTCGAGGTTCATTTTCTCTTACCTTCAAGCTTTTTCTGTTGAATCTAATAATTATCCAAACAAGATTCCATGCATAAACTAAAAGTTTTTTTATTAAGATCAAAAAGAAAGATGATTTAAGCATACCAGATTCTATCACGAAAGAATGCCGAAAGTTGCACGTTCTTGAAGATGCCGGAGTTGAGAGAGTCTAGCCACCAAGTTCTCTTCTTGATCATTAGAGGAGATGAGAGGCCTACAAGAGAGAGATTAGGTCATGAATATTGGTGGTGGAGAGGAAATTCCACCCATGATATATATATATATATATATATATATATATATATATATATATATATATATATATATATATATATAACATCAAGAATTCTAGTTCAAATCATCATAGATCTAGACCTTTGATTGATAACACAAGTTTCACACGTGTAGATGAGTCCCACATCTTAATTTAAATATACTAATGGCTAAGTATAAATGAAATATGTCTAAAGTCAAACCATTAGGCTTGATCAATTCTTTATTAGGTCCAACAATATAGGCTTATAAAGAAAGGGTGTATAAATTCAATTAGACTTGTGTGGGCCCAAATTAATTTAGACTTTATCCAAATAAGTCTAACAATCCCCACTTGGGCCAAACAAGTCATACTGGAAGGATGTTATATATAATTTTATGGTACCAAAACTTTAACCGTCAATAAATCACATTTTAAAACGGTCCATTAAGTGTAGGGGTGAGCAGAGTTCGGTTATAACCGAAATAACCGACCAAAAACCGAAACCCGAACCCGAACCGAACCGAACCGCTCTAGTTCGGTTCGGTTTCGGTTTTGTGTTTCAAAAATCGAACTCGACCGAACCGAACCGAATCTCTTACCCTATATATCACCCCACCCAAATTCAATTTAGTGAATCATATAGTTCATAACAAAAACTGGTGAAAACTTATCTCATTACTTCTAGCAATACCATCTTTTTTAGGTTGAATATGTGAAAGTTATGTTAAGTACACCATCACAATTAAGAATAATATTTATATTAATATAGTTCTTTTTTTTTCATTCTTGCCATTAAAAGTTAGTAATAATTATGTGAGTTTTGATATAAAAGTCTAAATATAGCTTAAAAGTTTTAGAATATGAAAATTTTAATTCACATTAAGGTTAGGATCTTTTTCTTATTTTTAATTTGGGTATTGAATATTTGAGATTAGAATATTAAAGGATGATAATATAATGGTGATTAAAAAATGTAAGAAATGATGGAAAAATATTGGTCTAACCAAAAAAACCGAAAAACCGAACCGAACTTAGTCGGTTCGGTTCGGTTCGGTTACTAAGTCTAATCGGTTCGGTTCGGTTTTACAAAAATTAGCAAAAACCGAACCGAACCGACCGATACTCACCCCTAATTAAGTGTCCTGCCACCGAACATGGCGATCGTTACTTTCATATAATCGAGATAGGACCTTTCACATCACAAGTTTCAGACCTTTAACGACATATATCAAATGTGAACGTGTGGCATGAAAATGTCCTCTGATCAAATAAGATGCAATTCTAACTGATTTTCACTTTATAACTCTAACGAATCTAGCCTTATGACTTCAACAAGTCTAACTTTATGACTCCATTGAGTCTAACTGCTAATTCAACAAGCTCAAATGCGCAAAAGTAGATTTTAGGAAAAGCAATTATAATTTTATTTATTAGAATCAACAAATATACATAAAGTGCACTTAGAAATAATATCTGTTATATAAAATTATTCACTCTTACTAAACTAGAATATCATCATAACTAGCCACCCCATATGAGCAATATGCTCTAAGAAGACTTTAGGTGAAAGTCTTTTAATGAGTGAATCTGTAATATTAAAAAATAGTACTAACACTATCAACAGATCAATGTGATTTTAAACTTTATCCTTGATGACAAGAAACTTGATGTCTATATGCTTCGACTTTACTGAACTCTTGTCACTATTACAGCAGAGCTCTATAGCTCTTAGTGTCACAGTATAACTGTAATGTCCTCCCGGCTAAATCCACCATCTTCTTGTAATCAAAAAAATATAAGCTGAAGTGGACTTCCTATTATTGATACATCCAGCATAATCTGAATCTGCGTATCCGATCAGCTGCAAGTATCAGATTCATCTAGCCTTATGTAGATATCACATTACCTTCTTGGCTGTCTTCCAGTGATCAATCCCAAGATTAATCAAGTATTTGTCAAGTTTCTCAACCGTATATGCTATGTCTGAACGGGTACAAAATTGAGCATATATCGGATTTTCAAACGCCGATGCATATGAAATGTCTTTCATTTGCTCTTTCTATAGGTCATTCTTGGGACATTGGAGTAGACTCAACTTATCTAGCACCTTATCGATATAGTTCTTTTATGATAAACCTAACATTCCACGTGCCCTGTTACATTGAATCTGGATGCCTACCACAAAAGAAACGTCTCCAAAATCTTTCAACTCAAAATTCTTTGAGAGAAAATTTTTTGTTTCAAGTAAAAGAGCCATATCGTTACTTTCTAGTAGATTGTCATTCACATATATCATAAGAAATATAAGTCTACTTTATTTAAATTTATGGTAAACGGATCATCTACATTCTCCTTAAAACCAAAATCAAATATTACTTGATCGAATTTCAAATACCATTGACGGGATACTTACTTTAAAGCATAAATGAATTTTTTTAATTTACTAACCAAATATTACAAACATTTGGTTTCAAAATTATCTGGTTGCACTATATAGAGTTCTTCCTCAATCACCACTAAGGAATGCAGTCTTAATCCATTTGATGTAACTCCAGGTCAACGTGGGTCACTAGTGCTATGATAATTCTAAAAAAATCCTTCATGAAAAAACAGGGAGAAAGTCTCCTTATAGTCAACGCCCTTTGTTCGAGTGAATCACTTTGCAACAAGACGTGTCTTATACCTTTCGACATTGTCTTTCAAATCTCGCTTGGTTTTGAACATCTACTTACAACCAATCGGTTTCTTTCCTTTAGGCAACTCTACTAAATCCCAAACATTGTTGTCTTTCATGTATTTTAACTCATCTTTCATAGCATTTGACGACTTAGTGGAGTGAATGTTGAGTTTGGCATCATTCAAGGATGTGAGGTCATCCTCAAACCATATGTCAAACTCATGCTCTTGGAAATAAACTATATAGTCCTTTGCAATAATTGATCTCCTCTTCCTAGTTGATCTTTTGAACACTTGTGATTGAGAATTTTCAGGTTCTACCTCATCAGTAGGATCTACTTGAGGATGAACTGTATATGTACCTTGTAAGGGTACAACTATATTTTCATTCTAAAGTGGAACAACTATTTCATCATTTAGAACAGTTGTCATGGGTATAACAATATGTTCTTCCTCAGATGTAAAATCCTTATATGGTTTACTCTAACTATTCTAAATATTCTCAAAATAAAATTAGTATTATCCGTCTCTATTATGTTCTTAGTGAAGGGACAGTAAAACCTAAAGTTTTTATACCTCTCAGAATACCTTATAAATAGTTAACTGTCTTTGAATGCAAGTTTTTTTTCATATGGTATATATATGGCTGAG
Source organism: Agave tequilana (assembly GCA_038442645.1). Taxonomy (NCBI): domain Eukaryota; kingdom Viridiplantae; phylum Streptophyta; class Magnoliopsida; order Asparagales; family Asparagaceae; genus Agave; species Agave tequilana. The sequence goes on along the minus strand of JAVJIF010032128.1, from coordinate 88,544 downwards.
CTTTCACTGGATAACTCCAAACATATAGATGCCTAATACTGAGAGATTTTTTAGTTCATAACTCATATGGGGCTTTAATTACTGTTTTGCTAGGTACTCTATTAAGGAGGCAGACAACCGTCTATAACACTTCACTCATAATGACTCAGGTAGAATAGTGTAAGCTATCATACTCCAACCATGTACTTTAATGTGTGATTTCGTCTCTCAAAAATACCATTTTGACGAGGTGTCCCTGGCATGGTGTACTGGGTTACAATACCACACTCTTCTAGAAAATTGGCAAAAAGTCCTGGACATCTACCTGATCTATCATATTTGCCATAGTACTCACCACCACGGTCAGATTTAACGGTTTTAATCTTTCTATTCTGTTAATTTTCAACTTCAACTTTATAAATTTTAAACATGTCCAGTAATTGAAATTTCTCATGAATCAAGCATAAGTACCCATAACGAGAGTAATCATCTGTAAAAGTGATGAAGTATATGTGGTCATTCCAGAAAGTTGTAGGGAATGAGCCACAAATATCTGTATACACCAAATCTAAGACTCCTAAACACTGTCTACCACAAAACTTCTTAATGTTTCTTTAATTAATGTTCACTTAGTGCTTAGACTATTCACATATAAAGATTCAGGTTATGAAGCATGAAGTTTCAATTTATATAGTCATCAATCAGAATTCTAGTACCAACAACTTTAGATTTGAAAAGTAGACTAAGCATTTCATTATCAAGAGTGACCGTAAAATCAGATCTGTCTAAAAATGAAATAGAAATACAATTCTGCCTAAAAATAAGGTACATATAAACTTTCATTCAAATCTTAAATATAACTACAATCTAATTTAAGCTTACAAAGTCCAATAGCTTCAACTGTAACTTTATTTCCATCCCCATGTACACATATCGCTCAGTTGAGATGGACCTTCTTTGGGTTTGAAAGTTTTCGTATTGAATCGCTCATGTAAATTATCTATCCACTATGTATGAAGTGGCACTAAAGCTAAATTAATTTCAGAACAAATATAAATATAAGATATACCCTTCTTTATTAGCCATTTCTGATACTTTATGTAATCCTTCTTGAGGTGGCCTATTTTCTTGCAGAAGAACATGCAATGACCTTAAGACTTCTTCTCCTATACTATTGCCACTTAGGATCAGTAACTGTTGTAGTGCTTATGTTCCTCTCTTTATTTATACTTTTCCTTTTCTTTTTAGAGGTGTTACCTGTTGGCCCAGAGGCCTTCTACTCTAGTTTTGATGATGATTAATCATGTAGTTATATGTACTAATAATCTTGTGATTTTAGTTTCAGATCATTAATCAAGTTATTAGTAGGTGATTAGCTTCAACAAGATGATTTGGAAGCTTTCACATGTTGATTCAAGAGCCCGAGCGTCAAAGATCATATATAGCACTTGCTCGGTGGATCAAGGAGTTTTGGATCGAGTCGGCTTGGAGACGGCGCTCTACAAGAAGACATTGGTACCATAGTTTAGTTTTGTGTTTAGATCCAAATTGTAAAGATTAGAATAGTATGATAATGCTCAAGTTCACAACACACACGTTTCATGTTTTGAATATTGGTTTTCGGTTTTTCGGTTTTAGGTTTAACCGATCTTGGTTTTCATGAATAGATAGATCAAAACAAGTTTACATGGTTTAATGTATATATGATTTGTTCTATATACATGCATGCTTCAACTACTTAGACAAACTTACTTTGATATACCTATTTCATGTGTTTTAGGTTTTGTATTTTAACAAAACTTATTTTTGGAATTAAAGACAAAAACTATGATATATATGTTTCATGTATATTGGATTTTTATCCATATGCATCATGCTTCAAAGTGTTTAAATATCATATTTTGTATTTGGAAGAGTTTTGGACAAAACGTATTTTCTATTCAATATTCAAGTTTTAGAAAATACAGTTTTTGGTTTTGGTAAAAATGATAAGACACAAATATAGTTCATATTGATTGATATTTGAGCTAAACTTTTACCACATGTTTATATATCAATGCAAAATGATAAAACTATTTTTGGTGATTTTAGAAAAGATAAAAGAATTTTTAAACATGTTTCTAACCCAGTTTTCTGTTCCAGGCTTCAACCAGTCGACTAGTCTTATGACCAAGTCGACTGGGCTGAAGTCGGTCGACCGGATCGGTCGACCGACGTGCACTGCCTTGTGCACGTCTGGCTGGTTGGCACGGTCAACCGGTCCGGTCGACCGTCCCAGAGAGCAGAGCTCTCTGTATTTTGGGTCGACCGTGCCGGTCGACCGTAAGCTGGCAACGGGCAGAATTTGACCGTTGGACGGTCGACCGGCCGGTCGACCGGCAGTGTAATTTTGGCAGATTCTGCTGCCAACGGCTATATTTTTCTAGGGTCTATAAATACCCCATTTGTGAGAGTTTTTTCTCTAAGATTTTTGTGCGAATTTTTCCTTACTCTCTGGTGTTTTCACAGCAATCAAAAGAAGTTTTTGGATTCAAATTGAACAATCTATTTGGTGTTTTTGCTAGGGTTGGAATATCAAAGAAAAGGGTTTTTGGGAAAAAGAGTTTTGATTCATCTTCTATATCTTGGTTTCAGTTTTTCTCAAGGATTTTCTTTGTGATTTTGATTTCCATTCCATTGGTTTTCTCCACACTTGAGCAACATCTACTTTCTTATTTTATACGATCTTTGTGTGGGAGAAAGAAATTGTTTGTGGTTGTTTGTTAGACCACCAAGTTATAAACCCTAACTTAGCTTGGCTTTGTGTCTTTCCCTCATTGTGTTGAGGAGGTTGTGCTATTGGGTTGTATCCCTCAAGTGGTGAGGTGATCCTTTGTTGCTTTGTGCTAATCCCTCAAGTTGTGAGGTGATTGTTTTGTTGGATTGGAGCTTGCCTCAAGGAGGAGGTTGTGGTTGTAAAGAGAGGAGTTGGGTACTCCTTGTGAGAGTTCTTTGTGGACTTGCTAGTGGATTAGAAATCCTTCGTGTGTCGAAGGCGGGGATGTAGAGCTGGGTGCTCGAACCTCGAAACATATCTTGTTGTTTGCGCTTGATCCATTGACTCTCTCTATCTCTCTCTTTACTTTGTGCCTTGCAACTATTCATATTGTGCATTCATAATTGCTTGGCTTGGTTGTGTGTGCATCACTTGTTGATTGCACTTGAGTGTATTGCAATTAGTTTTTAAATTCCGCATTGAGTTCATTAGATTAGCATAATCACCTATTCACCCCCCTTTAGGTGATTTTTCAATTGGTATCAGAGCCTACGCTCCTGATATTTAGGTTTAACCACCTAGGAGTGAGATCTTAGTTTGCTAATCTTCATTTGCATTATTCATTTGCACTCATTTAGTTTGCTCTCATGGATAGCCCTCCTATGTTTGACCATATTAGACTTGATGCTTGGAAGGCCAATATGAGTAGACATTTAAAAAGCTTAGGACATCTTGTTTATCAAGCCTCCACTTTAGAATCCTTCCCTAATAGTAGCAAACATAAAAAGGCTAATGCATTAGCACTTAGAGCATTTAGAGCATCTCTTAGTGAACATCTTTTACCGGTGTTTGATCGTTATGACTCGGCTTTTGCAGTTTGGAGCTTATTCACGTCTCCCGAGCTTCCAAGGATTATCAACAAGATGAGGAGATCTAAGAGAGAAAAGTCCGAAGAGCGTTGCCTCATGGTCAAAGGGAATAACTCCCTTGAGGTACAATCGGATTCTCAATTAGATAATAGCTCTAGTTCCTATTGCTATGGATGTTTAGAAGTTCAATCTTTAAATTTGGAACTTGCTCAAAAGCTTGAAAATTTCTTGGAAAAACACAATCTTTTGAAAGAGGACAACCTTATTTTAAAAAATGAATTAAAGGATTTGTGTTCTAATTTTGAATTGATTTTGCAAGAAAAGGAAGAGATTGCAAGTGAATGTGACTCACTTAAATCTCAACTTGAACATGCTTTAAAGGAAAATGAATTTTTGAAAAGCAAAAATGATTGTGAGGATGTTGTGAAAAACAATGAGGTTTTATCTTCTAAATTGGATTTTGTTTTAAAAGATAACCTTGTTTTGAAAAATAAAATTGATTCAATTACAAAAGAATTGGATTTAGTTTTAAAGAAAAATGAATCTTTGAAAATTGAAATTGATTCTCATGTGTGCCATGCTAGTATAGCTTCTTCTTCTTGCACACCTATTGCATGCTCCACTTTATCTTCCACTATTGAAAATGATATAAATGTTTTGAAGAAAAGTGTTGAATGTTTGGGCTCCACTTTGAGCTAATGCACATTGAACATTTGAAAATCTTGGTTCGCAAGAAACAAGGTCCATCTTTGCATGCTCACCCTACACGGCATACACATGCTTTCCACGGACACAACCATAACATGTATGCTCATGTGTACACCTGTACACATTGTGGCCGAAAAGGTCATCTTGCTAGATTTTGCTATGATCGTTTACATATTGAAAATTTAGCAAATAATCTTGTTTGGGTTAGAAAAGATACTAACCCCCGTGGACCCAAAAGAAAATGGGTACCAAAAACCACCTCCTTGATTTTTGATGTAGGTGGGAGCTCTCGCATCACGTGAGAGTATTGGTGCCTTGAGGTGGATGCATTCTAAGCTTAAAAGAGAACCATTTGGATGCTTCACTCTCAAGGGGATTTGGTGGGAGGACCACCGTGGTTTGGAGAATTAGAGATGCACCTTCATCGGTTTTGGTATCACTCTCTAACTCCCGTTTTTATTATGCATGTTTTTCATGTTCATCAATTTATAGCATGCCATGGTTTATTATTCATTATGCTTATGTCATGTTGATTAGATTAGTGTTATACATGTTTAGTTACTTGAGACACCCATGTTTTATATGGATCTACATTTAGTGTTCTCACCTTATTTAAACTAATATGTATGCACTAGATTTGATGCACATGCATTTACATAATGATCATGTGGATGTTTATGATTTTTGTTTTGTTGAATCATATTTTATTGTTTCATGATTAGTATGATATTTGCCATGTTTATTAGACTTATGCTTTACATGGTCAGTTGTTGAGACACCCATGTTTAGTATGGACCCATATTTTGTGTTCTCTTTATGTTTTAGCTATCATGTTAATCATAGATCTAATGCATATGTCTTTGTCATGCTAATCATATGGTTGACTATGACTTTTTGTTTTAATAATTCATGTTTTGATTATTATGTTTATCATGTTGGGTTATGATTCCCGTTTTATGCTTCATGTTTTGACTACTTACTTGAATGATAAGTTTTCATTAAGATTAGGATTTATACTTGTACAACTAGTGAGTTACAAATAGACCTTTATATATGTTTGTGCTTGAACGCTCATTTGTATTCACTTGATGTACTAGTATAGTCTAGTTTTGATGATTCTTACATTGACTTGTATTCATCACTTTACTTATTTTGTTTTAACTTCATGTATATGTCCATCTTGTCCAAACTATCATTTATACATATACATCCTTGAGCCACGTGCCTTCATGCATATACTTTTGTGGACTCATTATGTTTAGGATATGTATGTATACTTTAGTTTGTACATGACATACATATGCCCTAAAGTTTAAATCGTTTTGATGATTTTCATGTTTTTAAATAAATTCTATTGGTAATGAAAATCTAGTTTTTCATGTTTTCATGTTTTCATGTTTTCAAGGAATTTCATATGAGCTTAATTGAATATTTTCATGTCGATATGTGTCACATTTTACTTGTACACTCACTTTATTAGTTTACTCATGATTTATTTTCATGAGACTATGATATGGGCTTTATGGATTTTGAGTGTTTAGTGATCATGTGATTTACATATGTTTCATGAAGAACAATTTTGTTTTATTCCTTACTTGAAGGATTTCGTACTAGTTTTAAAAGTTTTTCCTATAACTAGTTCGTATTCTTCACTATGGTAGAGATTTTCAAATATACTACATTTTCAAATCTATTTTTGAAAACCCTACCTTCTATGGGAGGATGGATGGGAGATCATGTTCATGTATGCTTTAAAATGAAAATCATTTAAAACTTGAACCATGATTGGGAGGCTAGGTTATATGAGATATACACTTGATCGTATTGTTATTTCAATTGGTATCATTGAATTCTTTCAATTTGTATCAATCTTGACATTTTTGTATACTCATATATGTTTATATGTATGTATGCTTTATATTCCAAGAATATCAATTTCTATTGGTATCTATTTTTCATACATATATATGTTTGTTTCAATTTTTTTTTTAAAACAATGCATAGGCTTGTTAAAATAAAAGTGAACATTGTTTTAGTTGGTATTTCATAAAGGGGGAGAAAACTTGATTTTGTCTTTCAATTGGTATTGATTCCCACTCCCTTACTTTATGATAGAAAATAAATTTAAATTTGGTATCATATGTTCAAAATGAAAAATATTTACAATTGGTATCAAAATTTTTGGTTTAGACATTCAAAATTTATTATGTTTAATTTCAATTGGTATCAAGAATTTTCATGTGTTTTTGCTTAAAATTGGTATCAATATTTTGTTTGTTTCCTTTTAATTGGTATCAAGATGCTATTCTTTGACATATTTTCAATTGGTACCTTAATTGATTGTCACCCCTATTTGGTTTTGTTTTTGTTTTAGACAAAAGGGGAGAACATTGTTTTATTGCTTTTAACCCCTCATTGATTCATTATTTCGAACAAAAAGGAGAGAAAAATTTATGAATTTAGTTTTGCTTTTACCCCTTATTGAAGATTGATTCTTTGTATTAAAAAGAGAGAAGATTTTGTTTTGTTTTGGTTTTTACCCCTTTGTTGATGATTGACAAAAAGGGGGAGAAGTATTTTGGTTTATATATGCATGTTTATGTTTTGCATATATTAAGTTTAATTTAGTTTAATTTTAATTGGTATCTAGAACATGTTTGTAATTGGTATCTAGAGCAAGTTTTGTTTTAAACATTTCATTTGTATCTAGAACCTTTTGTTGTTTATGCTTAGATATGTCTGTTTCATGTTTCATGTTTAATATTCATTGCATATTTATTGTTTATTTGTTTAATGCATGAGTTAAGGGGGAGCTTCTTTGAAGCTTAACTTTAATCCATGCATATATAACTCCATAAGTTTGTCATCATCAAAAAGGGGGAGATTGTTGGCCCAGAGGCCTTCACTCTAGTTTTGATGATGATTAACTCATGTAGTTATATGTACTAATAATCTTGTGATTTTAGTTTCAGATCATTAATCAAGTTATTAGTAGGTGATTAGCTTCAACAAGATGATTTGGAAGCTTTCACATGTTGATTCAAGAGCCCGAGCGTCAAAGATCATATATAGCACTTGCTCGGTGGATCAAGGAGTTTTGGATCGAGTCGGCTTGGAGACGGCGCTCTACAAGAAGACATCGGTACCATATTTTAGTTTTGTGTTTAGATCCAAATTGTAAAGATTAGAATAGTATGATAATGCTCAAGTTCACAACACACACGTTTCATGTTTGAATATTGGTTTTTGATTTTTCGGTTTTAGGTTTAACCGATCTTGGTTTTCATGAATAGATAGATCAAAACAAGTTTACATGGTTTAATGTATATATGATTTGTTCTATATACATGCATGCTTCAACTACTTAGACAAACTTACTTTGATATACCTATTTCATGTGTTTTAAGTTTTGTGTTTTAACAAAACTTATTTTTGGAATTAAAGACAAAAACTATGATATATATGTTTCATGTATATTGGATTTCTATCCATATGCATCATGCTTCAAAGTGTTTAAATATCATGTTTTTGTATTTGAAGAGTTTTGACAAAACGTATTTTCTATTCAAAATCCAAGTTTTAGAAAATACAGTTTTTGGTTTTTGGTAAAAATGATAAGACACAAAAATAGTTCATATTGATTGATATTTGAGCTAAACTTTTTACCACATGTTTATATATCAATACAAAATGATAAAACTATTTTTGGTGATTTTTAGAAAAGATAAAAGAATTTTTAAACATGTTTCTAACCCAGTTTTCTGTTCCAGGCTTCAACCAGTCGACTAGTCTTATGACCAAGTCGACTGGGGCTGAAGTCGGTCGACCGGATCGGTCGACCGACGTGCACAGCCTTGTGCACGTCTGGCTGGTTGGCACGGTCGACCGGTCCGGTCGACCGTCCCAGAGAGCAGAGCTCTCTGTATTTTTGGGTCGACCGTGCCGGTCGACCGTGAGCTGGCAACGGGCAGAATTTGACCGTTGGACGGTCGACCGGCCGGTCGACCGGCAGTGTAATTTTGGCAGATTCTGCTGCCAACGGCTATATTTTTTTGGGGTCTATAAATACCCCATTTGTGAGAGTTTTTTCTCTAAGATTTTTGTGCGAATTTTTCCTTACTCTCTGGTGTTTTCACAGCAATCAAAAGAAGTTTTTGGATTCAAATTGAACAATCTATTTGTGTTTTTGCTAGGGTTTGGAATATCAAAGAAAAGGATTTTGGGAAAAAGAGTTTTGATTCATCTTATATATCTTGGTTCAGTTTTTCCAAGGATTTTCTTTGTGATTTTGATTTCCATTCCATTGGTTTTCTCCACACTTGAGCAACATCTATTTTCTTATTCTATAGGATCTTTGTGAGGGAGAAAGAAATTGTTTGTGGTTGTTTGTTAGACCACCAAGTTATAAACCCTAACTTAGCTTGGCTTTGTGCCTTTCCCTCATTGTGTTGAGGAGGTTGTGCTATTGGTTTGTATCCCTCAAGTGGTGAGGTGATCCTTGTTTACTTTGTGCTAATCCCTCAAGTTGTGAGGTGATTAATTTGTTGGATTGGAGCTTGCCTCAAGGAGGAGGTTGTGGTTGTAGAGAGAGGAGTTGGGTACTCCTTGTGAGAGTTCTATGTGGACTTGCTAGTGGATTAGAAATCCTTCGTGTGTCGAACGCGGGGATGTAGAGCTGGATGCTCGAACCTCGAAACATATCTTGTTATTTGCGCTTGATCCATTGACTCTCTCTCTCTATCTCTCTCTTTACTTTGTGCCTTGCAACTATTCATATTGTGCATTCATAATTGCTTGGCTTGGTTGTGTGTGCATCACTTGTTGATTGCACTTGAGTGTATTGCAATTAGTTTTTAAATTCCGTATTGAGTTCATTAGATTAGCATAATCACCTATTCACACCCCCCCTCTAGGTGATTTTTCATTACCATGTATGCTAAGTGAGCACTTTCAGTTTTTTCTTATTACAATCTCTCTTCTTCTCGGACGCATTGACTGATGAGCCCAATGAGACTCCACTTTTCTCTTTGAGCATTATAAATAATCTTGAAAAGGGTTATATTGTGCTAGATAAGATATCAGAATGAAATACTGTAGAATCTCTTTAGAGAATTTTAGTGCTTTTAGTTTAAAAATAAGATTAGACATTTCCATAATGTACTCCCTTATATTTTCTTTGTCATTGTAGCATATATTTATCAGTTTTATTAAGAAGTGTGCTGACCTCAACTTTATCTGATTTAATAAACTGGTCGGCTACTTCAGCTGAAAAACTCTTGGCACTGACTTTATCAAGCATAAAACCCTTAATAGTTATAGGAATAGAATATTTTATGACCAATAGATACATCCTATTGGACCTCTCCCACTTATCATAATGACCATTTCTTTAACAGAATTTTTATTAGTGATAGTAGAGATCCATCAATCTTTAAGATATAGTCTAGGTCCATGAATCCAAGAATGATCTTTACGTGGTATTACCACTTCTTAAAATTTGTAGCATTCAATTTAGGCTACATAAGCATATAATTTCTTATTAATTTAATATAAACATTGCATTACAAAATTCTACTGTAATAGTCATAAAAAATGAATTTCAGAAAATGCAATCAATTTAACCGATAGAGCCGCTGGCCAAACTTTCAGAACAAGTTGTGTCTCTTTATGCCAACATTGTACTGGCCTAATATAGATACTCTAAAAGTTAGGTCTTATATAAGATAGCAGCCTTTTTTGGGCTGACTGTCCCTTTATAGGATTGGTCCCAAATTTTAAGTTATCTATATCGATTATATAATATATGTAATGACCCGACCATAATACAACCTTTCTTTGAGTCAACTGCCACACACATGGGCCACATAAATCTACGCATATGGATTCTTTTTCCACTGTCGGACTTGTTGATGAGGGTAATGTAATATGCGCCTATAGTCTGGCAACCTTCCTTTGGGCTAATTACCACACACCAAGCTTCTCCCACTTGTATTACCCACACCAAGTATCCAACGTCGTACATAATTCGGCCAAACGACAACATTCTTCTGGCCAACTATTGTTCGCATAAACTATATATGCAATTAAATAAGCTTTTTATATATTTTTTAACTTGAACATGTATATATCTTTATCTGTATGCAATATTCATCATACTAGAGCAATATAAGCAATATAATAAATATTGATGAAGTGAAAGCATGTAAGAATACATATAATCATGATAAACATACACTTTAATGTCTACTTTATATTAACTAACTACTATTTTATCATATATAGTGCCTGTAATACTGTAGTGATCGTCAAGAACTTCGAAACGGCTGTTTATACACCCAAAACAGAAGTCGGATGAGCTAGCAATGACTAATTGAGGTTTTTATACGTAAAACGAGTCTGTAGTACTTATCGGGTCTAAATCAGACCCGACCCGCAATGGTTAACTTATGAGTTTTCTTCATAATGGGTCAGGTTTAATAAGCTGAATAAAACTCGATTAGCTTAATGTGAGATTAATTGGGATTAAGTCTCTTTATTTAATTAGAATTCTACCCCAGATTTTCTGAATAGATTAGAATTCTATCTCAACCCTAAAATCCAAACCACGCTCAACGATCCCAATTAATTTAATATGTGATTAATTAGGATTAGATTTTTTATTAGATTATGTTGGGTATTCTGCTTAACAAGAATCAATCTGACAACTTATCAAGATCACTGAGATATCAACAATTTAATTGGCCAGGTCGGCAAATATCAGGTGGGAGGTTTTCCGTTCAAAGAACGTTCCTTAATTCAAGAACCACCTTTCAATTTCCTTCCTTGATTTAAGTACCAATTAGACTGAATCCAAGTCAGTCACAATATACTGTAAAGTATATCCCCTGTATAAAGGATTTAATCCACTTATACAGTTTCACTTAGACTGAATCTAAGTCAATCTCGATATACTATAAAGTATATCCCCTGTATAAAGGACTTAGTCCACTTATACAGTAATTGAAGTGAGGTACGCTTACAGCGAATCTCCTTAAGACAATTACGTCCCCCGCACCGGTGCTTACGGGATAATGGACGCTGGTCTCCCAAGATACAACACTTCTTCACGGTATTTGGACAGCACTACCAAATACCGTACGGTCGAACCGTAGTCAACCAGTACCTACACAGGATTAGCAAAACAGCGGTATAATAACAAATTTCAAATGAATATTTGTCTTACTCTTTTGGAGGAACACCCACTGTTGAGAACGTAGGAAGGTTGAAGAATTTTAGCAGAATCTCCTTTAGGAAGTAGCTTCGGATTCCCACTTCACTTGGAAGTCGCGGATTCCCACTTCGTTGGAAGTCACTTCTGGAAATCATGGATTCCCACTTCGCTGTTGGAAGTCGCCCTGGAAGTCCTACTTCGCTGGAGCCCAGTTCAGAACGGAGTCAGAACTTTAGAGAGAGAGAGTGAGATCTTTCAGAAGAGAGAAAGGAATCTCAGTTTGGTGTGTCTGAGAATGAACCCCTGGGGCGCTTTTTATAGCGCTCCGGAGGGGTATTCTCGTCCGCCAAATCCCAGCAGTTGCGACGGTTCGGACAAAACCGCCGTCGCAACCGATCAACCGCTCTGTCAGTTTTCCGACAGCGGTTGGCGAACGGTCGGATCCGTTCGAGCGGACGGACACCCGTTGGAGTTTTCGAATCCTTTTGCGGGCGGGTTGGATTAACGGACCCTGATTCAAAAAGAGAACCAGGTAGGGAACTCAGATCAGGCCGAGGCACGGACCACGGACCACGGACCCGGACCCGAGCCCGCCCCGGCACTGGCACCGGCGCCGGCGCCGGCGCCGGCGCCGCCAGCGGCGGCGCGCGTGCGTGCACGTACGCACGTACGTGCATAGTTCCCTCCTATTCGCGCGCGGAAAACTCAAGTACCCAAAGGGCACACCCTTTGGTCTCATTTTTCTCTATTTATACTCCATATACTTCCATCACATGGCCAATGTGGGACTAAATGCTTGTAGCTAAATTTAGTCCCTTTTGGCTTTGAATTAGGCAATCTTTGGACTTGAATATCTCATTCATTCGAAGTCGGAATTGAACATGTAAATATACCACGTTCATCACAAATGGAAGGAGAACACACTCCAACCATCATCCGGTTGATTTGATCAACGGATCTCGCCATAATTCATCTCGAAGATTCAGCTTTATATTCTTCAATTCCAACAATCCCCCACAATGAATGGAGATTCAAGGAAATGACACACAAAGAGACTGACTCTATTGTGTAAGGTACTTGAGAAAAGAAACTGCATAAGAATAGGTGAACTAGGTCTTGAACCTTCCATAGTGAAAGCTTTATCGGACTTACTGGCTAATCAGTGAACTAGGTCTTGAACTGTTAGCCGTTAGTGTAAGCCTAGTCAACAAGCTTCACACAGTGACTTTCCAAATCAACTTTGGTTCTCTGTTGTGTCCGTTTTGGCCCTGGACATTCTTGGTTTCAGAGAGTATCTTTAGGGAATAACAGCCTCCATAGAGATTCCCAAAGAGCCGACCCAACTCTATACTCACATAGGTGATGGACCTATTTAGAGTAGTCTACTCTACTCCACTTGTTTAGTAACAAGATATAGGCATCATTAAAAGCATTAAGCTTATCCTTAATCCACTTGTAGAAAAGCACTTATGTGCACCATAGGAATGGATTGGAGTCAAGCTCCAAGTGCATACTTGCTGAGTCAATCATAACTAGTTTTTCCTCTTGAACTTAGTCCGTGGGATCTCCAGTCGCTAAGTGAGGTTTCCATTAAGCTGACTTGGTAAGGTTAGGCTTTTAGACCCATTCCCCTCGATGCGCAGTTTATACGCTCTCCACTTAAACCTTTAGTAAGCGGATCCGCTAAATTATCCTTTGACGATACAAAGTCAATAGAGATAATTCCATTTGAGAGCAACTGCTTCACGGTATTATGTCTACGACGAATATGTCTAGACTTACCGTTGTATATCATATTTTGTGCCCTAGATATAGCTGCTTGATTGTCGCAGTGTATACATATAGCGGGCACTGGCTTTTTCCATAACGGTATATCTTCTAAGAATTGTCGAAGCCATTCTGCTTCTTCTCCAGCCTTATCTAAGGCTATGAATTCCGATTCCATAGTGGAACGGGCAATACATGTTTGCTTAGAAGATTTCCATGATACCGCTGCTCCTGCTAGAGTAAATACGTATCCGCTAGTTGATTTTGATTCCTCAGAATCTGCAATCCAATTAGCATCACTGTATCCTTCCAGTACAGGAGGATACTTTCCATATCTCAAGGCATATTCCTTGGTATGTGATACGTAACCCAATACTCGTAGTAGAGCGGTCCAATGTAGATCACTAGGATTACTAGTGTATCTACTTAACTTGCTTACAGCGTAAGCAATATCGGGCTAGTGCAATTCATTAAATACATTAGACTTCCGATAATCTGCGAATACTCCAACTGGCGTATTCCAGTTCCTGTATTCTTATGAAGGTGGACGTGTGGGAGAAAAGGATTTGTATTCTCTTTTATCCCATGATCCTTGAATCTTTCTATCATTTTATCCACGTAGTGAGATTGAGATAGACTGATTCCATCTGGTGTTCTAGTAATTTTAATTCCTAAAATTACTTCAGCAACCCCCAGATCCTTCATATCAAAACAGCTGGATAACATTCTTTTAGTGGACTTAATAATCTCAATATTAGTCCCAAGTATCAACATGTCGTCTATATAAAGACAAACTATGATACATGCATCTCCAACTGTTTTCGTGTAAACACACTTATCGCATTCATTGATAGTGAATCCATCTTTGATCATGACACTATCAAATTTCTCATGCCATTGTTTTGGAGCCTGCTTTAAACCGTATAAGGATTTTACCAATTTACACACCTTGTGTTCTTGGCCCTTGACTTTAAATCCTTCAGGTTGCTCCATATATATCTCTTCACTTAATTCACCATTTAAGAATGCAGTCTTGACATCCATTTGATGGATATCTAAGTTGTGCAATACTGCAATCGCAATCAACATCCGTATGGACGTTATTCTTGTTACTGGTGAATAAGTATCGAAGTAGTCAAGTCCTTCTATTTGTCGATAACCCTTGGCTACTAATCTAGCCTTGTACTTATCGATAGATCCATCGGGTTTTAATTTTCGTTTGAAAATCCACTTACACCCAATTGGTTTACTTCCAGGAGGCAAGTTTACCAATTCCCAAGTATGATTACTTAGTATGGATTCTATTTAGCTATTTATAGCTTCTTTCCACATTTGTGCTTCTGGGTTTGACATAGCCTCTTTAAATGTTTGAGGCTCGCTCTCAATAGCGTATGCTATGAAATCTGGACCAAAAGATTTTGAGATTCTAGATCTCTGACTTCTTCTGGTTCAATTTCCGCATTTACATTTCGTTCCTCGGGGCTTTCGTCCCTGAACGCCATCTCGTGTGTTCTTTTCCCAGAAGTCTTATCTGCTTCCCGTTTGTACGGAAAGATATCTTCAAAAAACACAGCATCTCGAGATTCGATAATCATATTTACATGAATATCAGGTATTTCTGATTTATGAACCAGAAACCTATAGGCACTACTATTCAAGGCATAGCCTATGAATACGCAGTCTATAGTTTTTGCTCCCAACTTAGTCTTTTTAGGTAATGGTGCTAGCACCTTTGCAAGGCACCCCCACATTTTGAGGTAATGGTAGGAAGGTGTCCTTCCATGCCATAACTCGAATGGTATAAGACCAAGTTTCTTGTGGGGATTTGCAGTTAATAGAGCTTCCCCCCACAAGTTCTGCGGAGCTCCAGAACTTACGAGCATGGAGTTAACCATCTCCTTCAAAGTTCTGTTCTTCCGTTCAGCAATTCCATTCTTCTGAGGAGTATATGGTGCTGTAGTTTGATGTATTATACCAAAACTAGCACATAACTCACTAAAATCATTTGATTCATATTCTCCGCCTCTATCGGATTTTAGAATCTTGATTTTCTTGTTGAGTTAATTCTCAACTTCGGCTTTATATGTTGTAAACATATTTATTGCCTCATCCTTACTGTTCAAAAGATACACATAACAGTATCTTGTACAGTCATCGATAAAAGTAATGAAATACTTTTTACCGCCTCTAGTTGGCATAAACTTCAAGTCACATAGATCGCTATGAATTAACCCTAAAGGTTCTGTATTTCGATCTATTGAGTGAAATGAATTTTAGCCAACTTGGCCTCAACACAAACCTCACACTTGCGAATTTCTTCCAAGTTGAGTTTAGGAATATATCCCAGATTAGACAAGTTCTTCAAAGACTTGTAATTTACATGCCCTAATCTAGCATGCCACAAAATAGGAGACTCAAGCAAATAAACAGAAGAATTTTCTTTATTTATAAGCTTCGGGTACAGATACACAGACTTTTTGTCTACCACTGCAACATTGTCTTTAAAAAGACCATCAACAAGATTCTTGTTTTGTTTGAGACGGCTGCGACATTCATTCGCCTTATGCCCCTCTTTGTTGCAGATGTAGCAAGTTCCCTTGAAGCGCATGTTCTTGCCTTCTTGGACCTTGCCTTGTACCCCTGGGAAGTCTTCTTCCGCTTTAAGCCTTTGGAAGTAGACGCTTTCCCTTTGAGTCTTCGATCACATTTGCTTTTGCTTCGTAGGAGTTCTTACTGCTCCTTTTCTCGGATTTTCTGTTGTCCTCCTCGATTCGAAGCCTCACAATGAGATCTTCCAACTTCAACTCCTTTCGCTTATGCTTAAGGTAGTTTTTGAAATCTCTCCACGCAGGTGGGAGTTTCTCCACGATAGTAGCAACCTGAAAAGTTTCAGGTAGGATCATACCTTCAGCTTCTATCTCGTGCAAGATAAGTTGGAACTCTTGCACCTGACTGATTACAGTCTTGCTGTCCACCATTTTGTACTCCAGAAATCGTCCAACGACGAACTTCTTGGTACCAGCATCCTCAGTCTTGTACTTCTTGTCAAGACTGACCCATAACTTCTTTGCCGTTGTGATAGGACTGTAGACGTTGTAAAGAGAGTCATCCAGTCCATTTAAAACATAATTTCGGCAAAGGAAGTCACATTGAGTCCATGCATCAGTTGCAGGCTCTGGTGGATTTTCCTCCAGGAATCTGGCCAGATGAAGAGTGGTCAAGTAGAAGAGCATCTTCTGTTGCCACCTCTTGAATTCTGTGCCATCAAATTTTCCTGGCTTCTCCGGCTTCGGGTTAGGAAGTGGAGTAGGCATCAATGCTTGTAGCATGTTTGGTGCCTTGCTTGAACTATCTTGATTAGTCTCAGACATCTTCTGCAAGTTCAAGCAGAACAGAAGTAAGAAACTTCAATTATAATTGTCTTAAGAATGTTGGGTATTCTGCTTAACAAGAATCAATCTGACAACTTATCAAGATCACTGAGATATCAACAATCTAATTGGCCAGGTCGGCAAATATCAGGTGGGAGGTTTTCCGTTCAAAGAACGTTCCTTAATTCAAGAACCACCTTTCAATTTCCTTCCTTGGTTTAAGCACCAATTAGACTGAATCCAAGTCAGTCACAATATACTGTAAAGTATATCCCCTGTATAAAGGATTTAATCCACTTATACAGTTTCACTTAGACTGAATCTAGGTCAATCTCGATATACTATAAAGTATATCCCCTGTATAAAGGACTTAGTCCACTTATACAGTAATTGAAGTGAGGTACGCTTACAGCGAATCTCCTTAAGACAATTACGTCCCCCGCACCGGTGCTTACGGGATAATGGACGCTGGTCTCCCAAGATACAACACTTCTTCACGGTATTTGGACAGCACTACCAAATACCGTACGGTCGAACCGTAGTCAACCAGTACCTACACAGGATTAGCAAAACAGCGGTATAATGACAAATTTCAAATGAATATTTGTCTTACTCTTTTGGAGGAACACCCACTGTTGAGAACGTAGGAAGGTTGAAGAATTTTGACAGAATCTCCTTTAGGAAGTAGCTTCGGATTCCCACTTCACTTGGAAGTCGCGGATTCCCACTTCGTTGGAAGTCACTTCTGGAAATCGTGGATTCCCACTTCGCTGTTGGAAGTCGCCCTGGAAGTCCTACTTCGCTGGAGCCCAGTTCAGAACGGAGTCAGAACTTTAGAGAGAGAGAGTGAGATCTTTCAGAAGAGAGAAAGGAATCTCAGTTTGGTGTGTCTGAGAATGAACCCCTGGGGCGCTTTTTATAGCGCTCCGGAGGGGTATTCTCGTCCGCCAAATCCCAGCAGTTGCGACGGTTCGGACAAAACCGCCGTCGCAACCGATCAGTCAGTTTTCCGACAGCGGTTGGCGAACGTCGGACACCCGTTGGAGTTTTCGAATCCTTTTGCGGGCGGGTTGGATTAACGGACCCTGATTCAAAAAGAGAACCAGGTAGGGAACTCAGATCAGGCCCAGGCCAGGCACGGACCACGGACCACGGACCCGAGCCCAGCCCGGCCCCGGCCGGCCGGCCGCCGCCGCCAGCGGCGGCGCGCGTGCGTGCACGTACGCACGTACGTGCATAGTTCCCTCCTATTCGCGCGCGAAAACTCCAAGTACCCAAAGGGCACACCCTTTGGTCTCATTTTTCTCTATTTATACTCCATATACTTCCATCACATGGCCAATGTGGGACTAAATGCTTGTAGCTAAATTTAGTCCCTTTTGGCTTTGAATTAGGCAATCTTTGGACTTGAATATCTCATTCATTCGAAGTCGGAATTGAACATGTAAATATACCACGTTCATCACAAATGGAAGGAGAACACACTCCAACCATCATCCGGTTGATTTGATCAACGGATCTCGCCATAATTCATCTCGAAGATTCAGCTTTATATTCTTCAATTCCAACAGATTAAACACATAATCTTGACTCTAATCAAACTCAATCAATTTCAAAATTAATTAGGAAATCCAAGATAATTAAGGAACCCTTAACTTAAATTTTTTTTTTTTTTTTGTTAATGTTGTTTTGCTGCCATAAAAAAAGAGAACCAAAAAAAAAAAAAAAGGAATTGGCTCAAGGGGTCATGTGCCGCGTAGGCCCAAGAGTCCACGCTGGCCTCCAGCATGGATGCAGGTGCTCACCTGCATGCATGCAGGAAATCCTTTGTTTTTTTTTTATTTTCTATTTAATTGATAACAGAATAACACACAAAAAAATCCCAAAAAATATATACATGTAAAATTTCATAAAATCATCTCTTTTAAACTTTTAATTCAATATATGAGACACAAATATTTATTGAATTAAGGGGAGGATTATTCATGGTATTTATAGACCGAGATCGAATTTTTGTAGATCCCGATGATTCAATAAAGAGGTGGCCCTGATACCAATTGTTGAATCTAATAATTATTCAAATAAGATTTCATACATAAACTAAAAGTCTATTTATCAAGATCAAAGGTAAGGAGAGTTTAAGCATACCTGATTACATCACGAAAGGAATGCCGAAAATTGCACGATCTCGAATACGTCGGAGTTGAGGGAGTGGATTGTTCTCTTCAGCCACCAAGTTCTCTTCTTAATCATTAGAGGAGATGAGAGGCCTCTAAGAGATATTAAGTCATGATGATTGATGGTGGAGAGGAAATCTTACCCATGATATTCACGAAAGGAATGCCGAAGATTACACGATTTCGAAGACGTCGGAGTTGAGGGAGGGGATTCTTCTCTCCAGCCGCCAACTTCTCTTCTTAATCATTAGAGGAGATGAGAGGCCTCTAAGAGATATTAGGTCATGATGATTGGGGGTGGAGAGAAAATCCTACCCATGATATATATAGCATCAAGGATTCTAGTGCAACTTATCATAGATCTAGACCCTTGATAGATTACACGAGTTCCAAACGTGTAGATGAGTCTCACATCTTAATTTAAATGCACTCATGGCTAAGTGTAAATAAAACGTGTTTAGATCCAAACCATTAGAATTAATCAATTCTTTATTGGGTCTAACAATATAGACTTATAAAGACGGAAGTATAAATCCAATTAGACTTGTATTGACGGAAATTAATTTAGACTTTATCTAAAATAAGTCTAATATTTTCTAATGTTCCTCTTCTTTTGACCGTCGGGCTTTTACTTTAGGTTCTTTTTCTTTAAACTTCAATATTTAGTTGAGATTCCTTTTTTTTAACCTTCAAGCTTTTGGCTCGAGGTTCCCGTTCTTTAACCTTCGAGCTTTTTACTCGTGGTTCTTTTTCTTTTCAGCCGTAGCTCAGTCGATGCCCTCGAGCTTTTAGTTCAAGGTTCTTTTGATCTGCGAGAGTTCAACTCGAGGTTCTTTTTCTTTGACCTTCAAGCTTTTAGCCCGAGGTTCTTTTTTCTTTGTCATTCGAGCATTCAGCTCGAGATTCTATTCATTTGAGCCATAGCTCAATTGATGACCCGAGCTTGAGCTCGAGGTTCTTCTCTTGAGTTCGATGCTCTCTTTCGTTTTGACCTTCAAGCGTTTAGCCCAGGTGACCTTCAAGCTTTCTACTCTAGGTTCATTTTGACCTCCGGGCTCTTTGCTCTAGGTTCACTTTGTAATCTTCAAGTTCAAGCTTTTTATTCGAGATTTGTTTTGACCTTTGAGCTCTTTACCCAAGGTGACCTTCAAGATTTTTGCTCGAGGTTCATTTCGTAAACTTCAAGATTGTTTCTTGACGTTCATTTTGACCTTCGAGCTCTTTGCCCGAGGTGGCCTTCAAGCTTTTTTCTCGAGTTCATTTTGTTTGACCCTCAAGGTTTGGCCCGAGCATCTTTTTCTTTAAGTCGTCGCTCAGTTAATGCCCTGAGTTTGAGCTTATCTTTTACGCATTGAATTGGAGCTCAAGATTTGACCTTTATGCTGGAGCTCGAGGTTCCTCTTTGGAGTTGGAGCTCAGAGCAGGAGCACGAGGTTCTTTGAGCCTGAGGCCATATATTACAGTTGAAGGCCTTCAGGCTACCGCTTGAGGTTCTTCCTTGGAGCTGGAGCTCAATTCTGTCGCGACCTAAGGCTCGAAGTTTGACCTTCAGGCTAGAGCCCGTGGTTCTTTCTTGGAGACAAAGCTCAATTTCTGTCGCGGGGTAGAGCTTAGGTTTGACCTTCAGGTGGATCTTAAGGTTCTTTTGGGACTTCATGGAACATCAGTCGTTGTCTCGCAGGTTGTCCTCTAACGAGGAGGCTCCACTTCCTTCTTCATCGTTCTCCCTGTGAGGTTAGGGTGAGGGGGTGTTAAAGGTCTTTCCTTTCATCCTGACCATCTTGATGTATGAATCAACCATTCATATTCCCATCAGCTTCCCGAGGCTAATGGGGGTTTATCCCTACTATCAACCTCTCTATTAGGTTGTGGAGCTGTAACATCTCGTCTCCGGTATACGTGTCTGAGCATGTGTCCCGATTTTTTACTCGTATTTATTATTTTTCTCATATTTAATTTTCTTTTATTTTATTATTATTTGTATCAGACCCTATTTTTTTTACTTTATACAGTGATACTACTTATTTGACCTTTCTGGTTGTTAGATTGGACTTGTTTCAGTTCAAATATTAATTTTCAATTTTTTAAATTGTTCATAATTTTTTAAAATTTTTCTGAATTATTTTGCAAATATCCTAAACTCAGTGTCGACCAGTATTATCGATCGATTCCAGGATTTCTTTTAATTTGTAAACTAGATTGAATTTTTTGAATTTGATTTCACAATATTGCTCAGGTTATTTTTTCAACTTTAGAGAATTTTTGAAGATTTTTCTGAATTAGTCAAAAATTAACTAAATAAAATAATATTTGGCCTGGGTATTTTTCTCTCTTCTTTTTTTCCTTTTCTTTTTTCTTTCTTTTTATTTTTTTTCCTTTTCTCTCCTTTTCTTTTTCTGTTTCTTTTTCTTTTTTCCCTTTTCTTTTCTATTCCTTTTTCCTTTTCTTTTCCTTCCACACCTTCCACCCACTTCCAAATTCTACTTCTTCTTTCCCTTTCTTTCTTTTCTTCTTTTTTTTTCTCTTATTTTCTTTCCTCCCCTCTCTTTTGTTTGGTGACTGCATCCAGCCCCCTTTCCCTTTCTCACTCTACAACTCTCTCCCACTACACAATCTTTTTCCCTCTCCCTTGAACCTCTCTCCCTCCCCCCATATCCTTGCCAGTGGCCCTCTCCACGCCGACCTCCTCTACGGCAACGTCCCCATGCCGACGGCAGCCCTTCCCCGGTGGCAACCCCGGCGCCACCCCCTGCCACTTCTCCATCTCCTTCCTCCACCAAATCCCACCACCATCTTTCCCAAATTCCACCACTACCTCTGCAATCAACTCCTTCGCGACCATAACCTCTCACCCCTCCCTCTCCCTTTCACTCCTTTAATTCCCCATTGCCATCTCCTTCCTCCACAAATCTGCCACCATTACCCAAATCTCTTCCTAAATCAACTCCTACACCAAAATCAACACACCACCCACCATTACCAACACCCCCTCCCCTCCTCACCTAGTTTGCCAGCATCACCCTTGGGGACAGCGTCGCCTCCCCTCCTCCTGGCTGCGCGCAGCCAGCCCAAGCCCCAGCTCACGGCCCCTTGGTGTAAGTTTCTCTCTCCTCTCTCCTTAATTCTCTCTCCTCTCCATTCTCTCACTCATTATACACGTGCATATGCGTTGTATTTTCACAGTTTCAGGATTTCGCGACGTGTTCTGTGGCTTTAGGCGAGTGCTTCGCACTTTTCTTGTGTTCCCGCTTTGACGGGTGTAATGTTTTCTGGGTTTGTGTATTTATATTTCTGGAATTGTTTATTCATATTTCTGTGCACTATTGTATTTGTATCGGTGTGGTGAATGCTTGTAACAACATAGGCAATCTCCTGTATTTAGTTGTACTACTTTATATTGTGAATTTGCCATTCCTTCGGGCTATTTTACAGTCTTCGGATTTAAACCCTTTGGGATTTTCTAATAGCTCCGTCGGGAGGCGAGCTTAGCGCTCAAAGCTTTACAGGTAATCGCCCGAGTGTAGCTTCATGATGGCATGGCGTTTATACGCCCTCTTCGCGCGTGCGTTTAGCTTCGCCACGAGCGTGGCTTCATCACCTGTGATAGTATAGCATTCATACGCTCACTTTACCGTGTGCGTCTCGCTTCGCCGGGAGTGTGGCTTCGCTGTAGTGTTAGCAGGATGGTCGTATGTCGCTTCGCCACAAGCGCCAGCCTCGCCGTGCGTTTTAGCGTTTAGAGCTGCACACTAACTCCGCCAGGAGCCAAGCTCTGTCGTGTGACAGGCGTGATGCCAACAAGCCTGGCATTGCTCCAGCTTGACCAGCCTCACCTAGATAATTAACTAATATAACTATTATTTCTCTTGATGGCTGTGAAGAGTATGAAATCTTTTCTTAAACTGTTTTTCTAAAACTGTATTATTTTTCGGTTTTCGTACTGATTTTCTGTATTTGTACTGTTTCTCATATTGTGTTACATGACAGTTTAACATCTAACATCTGCTGTGCTAATCAGTTGACACCTGACATCTGGCATGTTATCACTTAACTCATAATTATCACATTATGGAATTTATTAATTAATATTCTGTTATACTCTTGTATCATGCTCCTTCTTATTCCTGTATACTGATAATTAAAAAATAATCAGTAATAAATTCAACTTACATCGGGACGAGGAAAACTAATGGATATCAATTTGTAATCATGTTTACAATGATATATAGATGTGCAACTAAAATCTTTCGGTTCTACCTGTGGGCCTCCAGATGTTCCGGGAGGTATGCTAGCACCCCATTTACACACACACACACACACCCCTCTTTTCTAGAGCATATAAATATGACCCTCCCTATTCGCCTCGCGTCATTGATCTGAAAGGGGAAAAACTTACAAAAAGGTGAAGAGAAATTACAAGTAATAAAATGAAAAATTACAAGTGTTCACTCTTCTAAGAATTCTGGGAAAGTGTGCCGGTAGGATTCTAATCAGCGTGCGATCACTTTGTCCGTTAACGATGCGAGCTTTCAGTCTTCGAGCACTACTACTTGAAAATTTTCTTCTCGCCTGGTTCTGAAAATTCCTTCGAAAGCGGAAGATCATAAGGAATTAGTACTCTGAGATAGAGAATTAGGTTTCTGAAAACTTGAAAATTAGAGAATGATCTCTTATTTGCCAAATCTTAAGAAAGCATCATAGTTTTCTCTCCTCAACTCAAGAAGTTCTGCTTCTTAAAAATTCAGCCTCTCTGAACTTTGCCTCTCCAAAATTCAGCCCCGAGCTCATTCACAACTGAGCTATTGTAGCACCCCGATCCCGTAGGTATGGAGACGTTATGGTGACGTATATACGCAAGGCAAAAATACCCTTATGTATATACATTACGCCTCAATACATGAAATAAATACTATATACACAATAATTTTCAGCATAAATAAGTACAATGATACTTGTAAGTAAATCAGTGATCATGATGGATATGAAAACCGGAATAAATCAGAAAATAAGACAAAATAATAAAGATACATATGAAGGATATAGGTGACAACTCTTCTAAGTGTATCTCGAGAAATATCTAGTACTAGATATTTCAGATTTTCAACCTGGGCACACAAATCCAGTGTCTTTAGAAAGCGACCTAGTGAGTGGTAAAATAAAGGAAGCAGTAATATATACTATAGTAATACAATTATAATAATAATAGATAATATATGTTTAAATATTGGTGATACAATATAATGATAATAACAATCGGAAGATATATGCAAGTGTCATATTTTAACAACATCAATATCTAGCATGTTATAATAGTGTCATTATCACAATAGTCTCCAGTTTTAAATCATTAGTATCAGTTTATATGTCCGGGTTGTGCTGCCAAAAATAATAGGTAAGCCACTTTGGGGAATTATGTTCCTACAGTCAATAGAGTTATACTATTTATATATTATTCTCAATACGTGTAACATGATACAGTATTAAGTGTTCCAAATTTCATCAGTGTGTATAAGTAATATGTAGCACGTTTTAATTATTTTATATTTCTTATTTAATCTAACAATAGCAGTAATATAATGGTGTCATGATGAATATGAACATGTAGATATGAAGTATACAGAATAACCATACTACGGTGTTGTGATGATACAGTAACAATGTCTACAGGGTATACATAAAATGAATACATGGAATGCAGAGTATATGTGTATATGAATAGTGTGTCACCACATGAAGTGTAACATATATGAGAAAGTGTAACAAGATATACAGATGATAAGATAATGGATAAAATATCTGGAATATTAATAAGAACAACTGAACAGTAATATACATGTATCGGGAAAGTCATATTATTTATACAATAATAATAATCAGTACCGCCTGATATTTTATTCAATTTCTTCCAATGTCTCATACCACTGGCAGTTCATACTGGATCCTGCACTCCAGCCGAACCCATCCGAACGTGGCATACAAGTACCATTAATCGAACGAAAGAGTGACCAAATAACAGGTGTTCCCGATGTCACTATTGTTTATATATTTCATTATGTTAATTGAAAACCCAATAGTCAATGAGCTCTAGTCAACCCAATGATCAAGAAGCTCTAGTCATGTGGGTGTATCCTATGCATACTCGGGATCACGGCCTTAAACAGATCGCTGGCTGCTGAGGCCAGGGCCAGCCCGCTAAGCTATAACAAGTAACAAAGAACGAGAGCTCATCGAGCTACAACAGACAGCAGCCGACACTACTCCATCCCCTGCAGTAGGACAATAATGGATCCAGATATCCACCCGACAAGATCTAATCAATCATCAAGTCTCTCCCATCCCCATATTATATTTATTATATTTAAACTACACAACATATCATGAACAAAAGCAGTGCATGGTACATGTAACACGATAACAGGACATGAGTTATGTGGATAGCATGAAATAAGATAACGAGAAACGAGAAACGAGAGATGTGATATTATAGAGGTGACCCCCATGGCTTAGATCCACGTGACACTTAGTTCCTCACTTCGCATATCAATAATATTCATGTCCATTATCAGGAATATCATATCAGTTACGGAAAATAATCATGTCACGGGAATACAGGAATATCTATGTAGCCATAAACCATGCACTATGAACAGTGATTCATGCAATAGGAACACAGAAACAATCAACACATGTATACCGGTGAATCTATGTAACAATGATGTATAAACATGATATAACTGTGTACAGAGTATTCATGTAGCGATGATACAAATATATGAAATCACTGTATCTAGTGAAATAGTATATCCGTGTATCGGTAGTATATGAGCATGTAATAATAGTATCCAGTGTAACAGTATCTGTGTAACGGTGGTGGATGCACATGAAATGGCAGTGTTCGATGTAAAAAGTGTACATATAAAACACAATGTCCAGTGTACTGGAGTGTCTAGTGTACTAGATGATACAAATAGAGACAATAACAATGTCAGTGTAACGGTGATACATTTATATAAAATAATAGTGGTTTGGTATAATAGAATATTCATGTATCGGTGACCGTATCAAAGGGATATATTTAACATGGACATGTGTTAATTTATTACTATTTTGTTATTACATTTTCAATATTATTAACATGATCGATATCTCAAGGTGATTAAATACAACTATCAATGTTATCATATTTAGAATATCTATGTATTTATATTCTGAATTTTCTTTATCAACATCTTTTAATTGCTCAATCTTTTATTATTTTACTGAACATGTTTAATAAGTAATCATGCATTTTCTAATTACAATGATTTTTTATGATAATTACAATTTATTAAATAATATATACAATGGTTTACCAATAATTATAATTTACTATATAAATCCATCAATTCATTTCATTAAATATATTAAAATATTATTTATAAAATAAAAACACTCACATAGCTATTACAAAAATGTAGCTCGTCTTCCTACGATCGTAATGGCTCTAGAATCGTCCAATTCGGAGTTTGAATGCTCCAAATATAGCCCGAACACTAAAATTAATAAATAGGTTAAATATTTAATAATAATATTTAATTCATAAATATGCTAAATGACCAGGAGGTTTTATGAAATTTTACCTTCTTCTTTTTTGGATGCGGGTTTGGCAGGCTAATGGGTCATGTTAAGGTCCAAAACTCATACCCATAACTCAAATTATCGGCTACTGGGTTCATGGGCTTACGGGAGAAAGAGAGAGAGAGAGAGAGAGAGAGAGAGAGAGAGAGAGGAGTGTGTTCTCAGTTTTGACAAGAGGAAAAAAAGAGAAGAAAGGAAGAAAGAAAGAAAGAGAAGGAAAAAAGAGAAAGAGAAAGAGAAAAGAGAAAAGAAAGAAAAAGAGAGGGAGGACAGGGGGTGGTGCGGCATGGCGGAGAGCCCAGTGGCTGTGGGCCACGGTTGGGCTTGGGTGGAGGAGAAGGAAGAGGTGATGGGGAATGGTGGTAGTGTATTGGTGGTGAAAGTGGGGTAGTGGTGGAGAAATTAAAGAAATTGGGAGAAAGGAGGAGTGGGAGGTGATGATAGCGGTGAAGCTTGGTGGAATTGGTGGTGGAAAATGGTGATAGGTATTGGGAATTGAGGATTAATGAAGATGAAAGAGGTGAATTTGAGAAATGGTGGTGATTGAAGAAGATGAAGAAATTGGAGAAGAAGATGGAGAATAAAGAAAGTGGAGAAGAGGAAAGTAGCACGAGTTTGGAGGTGGACGTTGTGGGCTGGCTGGCAGCAGAGAGCCGGTGATGGTGGTAGCCCATTTGGAGAGGAAAAGAGAGAGAAGTGAGTTAATTAAAGAGTGATTAATTAGAGAGTTAATTTGAGAGAGTTAAAGAGAATTAAAGAGAATTAAATAGAGGGGGAGGATTTTTAAATAAGAGAAAGTCGGTGGAAGGGGCAATGGGGGTCTGATGGCTTGCAGGGGAAGAAAGAGAAGGATTAGAGGAGAAGGAATAGAGAGAAGAAATTTAATATTATTTAATTAATATATTTTAGTGGGTCAAAATTTGACTAGTTTCGAATGATTCTCCAAAATTTTATAAAATAAAAAATATTACACGGAGGAGTAATGTGAAATTAGATTTAAGAAATTCATCCTGATTTGCAAGTTAAAAATCATGTAATGTATCGTCAATATTAGGCGACACCGGATTGGCCGGATTTTGAATTAATTCAGAAAAGTCTCCAAAAATATGCTAAAGTAGAAAATATGATTTAAAAAATAATATGAAAGCAAATTCCAGAAACTTAACTCCGTTTGTGAATTAAAAAGGTTAGAGCCAATTATCGGTATCGATCGACACCGACTACGGAGATTTTTCAAAATAATTCAGAAAAATTCTTGAAAAGTCTGAAAATCTAAAATATTAGAAAATAATATTTGAAATTGAAACTGGTTCAATCTAACTTGTAAGTTCACCTAGAGGGGGGGTGAATAGGTGATGGCTAATCTAATGGTCACTTATTGCCAAATAATGCGGAATTAAAAACTATAATGACCTAAACAAAATATTACACTAAACACCACGTATAACACAAGAGTGTTGCCGAATTCCCCGTGAAGGGCTCTGGACAAACTCCTCTAGATTCCCCTGGATATGGGTTGAGGTGCCGCGTTGGCTCTCTTGGTTGAATACAAGTGTTAGCAAACAATCCCACGCAAGTATATCAATTAAGCACACAAGTATATCAATTAAGCACACAAGTATATCATGCATATAAAGATAAAGACAAGATAAGTATGCAAGATATAAACAAAAGACAAAGAGAGAGTGAGCAATCGCAAACACATGAGATTTGTTTCGAGGTTCGAGCACACTTGCTCTACATCCCCGCCTTCGACACACGAAGGATTTCCACTATAAACGATCCCACTGGATCACCCGGTGCCGCAACACCTACAACTCTCGGACTCCCTAGTCCGTACACACCGCAAGCCCACCGGCTCGCCGAGGCCGCACCTCAAACAAGGAGTTCGCACCCGAACCCGAAACACCGAGTCCACACTAGGACCCGAAACAATGCGAACACAACCGTCCGCCTTCTCAAAGGAACAAAGAACAAGTCTTTGGTGATCACAACACTTTGATCACCTAAAAACAATCTCACTACAACACTCCTATAGGATGAATAGCAATGGATAGCTCAAGTGTAGTGTGAGAAAACAAGGAAAGAGATGGTGGAGGAAAACTCAAAGAATCTCTTTTAAACACTCTTAATAAAAACTTCCCTTTTGATTGGAAGTATTAGCTCTCAATTTTGTGGAGAAAAACCTCTGAAAAGAGTAGGAAAAACTGGCTCTAAAACTTCTCCAAAATCTTGTAGAAAACAATGACCAAACCCCCAAATTTATAGAGCTAGAAAAACTATCCGTTGGGGTCTGTCAGGCCTAACGGTCGACCGTCCGGTCGGCCGACCAACGGTCATGTTTCAGACCGTTTGAGCCATCGGTCGACCGGGCGATCGACCGAGCCAGAATACAGAGAGCAATCTCTCTGTCCGGTCGACCGCACGGTCGGCCGGAGCCTTTCCAGAGAGCAGAGCTCTCTGGACGGTCGACCGGGTCGGTCGACCGGCCATCCTGTAGAACTGGCGTGCACGTCTGTGCACGTCGGTCGACCGAGCCGGTCGACCGACTTCAGCCCCAGTCGACTTGGTTGGTCGACTAGTCGACTGGCTGAAGCCAGGAACAGAAAAACTTAAGGGATAAAAACTTGGTCTATTTGGCTCAAATAAAATCCCATAAAATCATAGAAAATCTACAAAAATAGTTTTGATGTTATACTTTGATGAACAAACATGCTTGCACAAAATCAAGGCATGTTACAAATGATTTGAACTATTTTTGTAAGTTGGAAATATTTGTTCAAAACAAAACGGTATTTTTTTTAAACTTGATTTTTCTAAAACTTGTTTTTTCAAAACTTCTCCAAATACAAAAACAAGATATTTAAACAACTTTTAAAGCATAGTATGTATGGATATGATCCACTACACAAACATGGTGAAATATCTATGTTTTTGACATTAAGCTCTAAACATGATTTTGGATAAAAGATATAAACTTGAAAATTAAAATCCAAACATGTATTTTCTAAAATAGAAAATCTTTTGTAAAAACAAACTAAATCAAGAGTGTGTGTGTGTATATGATACTTGAGCAATCCACCAACTACTCTATCCTTTACATTTTATCTAAAAATAAAATCTTCTAAAACAAACCTAGACTCAAGTCTTCATCTTCTTGAAGTCTTCTCTTGAAGCCTTCTTGACTTGGTCCAAACACCGTGCTAGCTCCAAATCTTGATTTCAAATCCTTTGTTGAAGCTATGCACCTACTAAGATCTTGATCATAAATCTGTCACTAATTAAACACAAGATCATTAGTAAACATAACTACATGAGTTGATCATCATCAAAACTAGAGTGATGGGCCTTTGGGCCAATAATCTCCCCCTTTTTGATGATGACAAAACTCATGAAGTTATATATGCATGGATTAAAGTAAAGCTTCAAAGAAGCTCCCCCTTAACTCATGCATAACAAATAAACAATAAATATGCAATGTATGCTCATAAACATGTATGCAAATATATGGAGATAAACATGCACTCAAGCATAAAACAAATCAAATTCTTTTTCTCCTATTTGCAAAACAAAACATATATGCATAAATAATCATTTATCTCAAAACCTGCATATAAATCCAAAATCTTTCTCCCCCTTTTTGTCAATCATCAACAAAAGGGTAAAAACACAATCAACAAATTTTTCTCCCCCTTTTTGTCATAAACAAAGAGACCAATAAGGGGTGTAAACAAATAAGTCAATAAAAGGTTATATGCGATATACATTCATGAAGAGGAAGATGGTTAAGTAACTTCTCTACACATATACATTACATGAAAGAGGGATGACAAGCCCTAATTCACATAACGTATAATATGTAATGCATAAGAGAAGATGTGAAGCTCCCCCTACACACGTGTACCACATAAAGAAGAGTTGTCAAGCTCCTCAATATACAATACACTCAATATGAATCTATATGTAGAAGAGACGTTAAGCTCTCCTTGCATATAGGCAATACAACTTAAAATTTTTGAATTTTTCTTATAAAACAAAATTTTGAATTTTCTCAATAAAACAAATCTTGAGAATTTTTCTTAAAATTTTTATTTTCTTATCATAAAAAACTTTGTGCTTTAAACATGTAAAACAAATTTTAACTCGAGCACAAATAACTCATATATATGTATGAAAAATGAGTATATCAATTGAAATTGATACATACATATATAAGAAAACAAAATATGAGTATATATAAAAATAGAGTCAAATTGATACCAATTGAAACGATTCAATGATACCAATTGAAACAATAATAGGATCATGTGTATATCTCATAAACATTGAAGAATAAATAACTAGTTAAATTAATTTTTGAAAAACTAGTTAAAGATCCTTCAAAACATGGAATCAAAACATATGTTTTTCATGAATCATACCAAATACACAAGAGATGACACTCAAAATTGATTAAGCTCATAAAAGTGTTCATGAATCAAAGTCATGACAAAACAAATGAAGTATGAGTGTACAAGAATTATGTATATACCATTTTCATGAAAATAGTCATTAAGGCTCAAAATGATCAAAACAAATTATTCATTTTATTTCATCAAACAAAACATGAAAATTTATTTTTCATTAAAAACAATACACTTCTAGGTATATGTATGATTTATCTAAATCTAACAATATGCATACATATCCCAAACATAAAACGAGTCTATTAATAGTATTTGCATGAAGGCAAGAGACTCAAAAAGGATATTCATGTATATTTATTAGATTTGAATAAAAATTACATATACATGAAGTAAAAACATGAAAATTGGCAAAACAAGTGTAAATGAGGAAATCATCAAAACTAGCCTATACATGTGCATATAGTGGGTACAAATGAGCATGAAGTGCAAACATATATGAATCAATTTGTTCTCACTATTTGTACATGTATAAATACAAGTTTTGATAAAAACTACATTTAAACTAGTATTTACCACATGAAGCACAAAAACAATTAAAACATGAACATGCTATATGATATCATGAAATTAAAAGCATGTAAACAAGATAAGAGTTTAGAAATAGTTACCAACTAAGGAACTATGTTCCAAAACTCCAAACATGGTGGTCGTCCCACCAAAACTCCTTGATAGCGGTGCATCAATTATAT
The DNA here is from genome assembly GCA_038442645.1 of Agave tequilana. Taxonomy (NCBI): domain Eukaryota; kingdom Viridiplantae; phylum Streptophyta; class Magnoliopsida; order Asparagales; family Asparagaceae; genus Agave; species Agave tequilana. Next base: position 56,936 of record JAVJIF010032128.1, on the reverse strand, counting down.
GTCCTTCAAGTCCATGTGCATCCACCATCAAGGCACCAATTCTCTCAAGTCGTGTGAGAGCCCTCACCTACATCAAAAATACACGGTGGGAGTTTTGGTACCCATTTTCTTTTAGGTCCTTGGGGGTTAGCTTTGTGTTGAGGAACCCAAAAATTAGCAAAATTTAAATGATGCATCTTATCAAAACAAAACTTTGCTAAATGGCCTTTGCGGCTACAATGTGTACATTTGTACACCTTAGGATGCTTATGTGTATGAGTATGATCGTGGCGTGCAACATAAGCATATGCATGATGATGTTGTGCATGAATGTGTGGAGTTTGTCGCTTTGAAGACAAGGACTCCAACCTCTTATGATTAAATGCACAAGAGCTCAAGGTTGAGCTCAAACTATCAATCCTATTTTTCAAAACATTTATCTCACTAGTGGTGGCATGTAGAGAAATGTGAGATATAGAATCATTTTTCTTTTTCTTTTGAAAAACATTTTCTTTTTCTTTTTCAAACATTTTTCTTTTTAAAATATTATTTTCTTGAAAAAAGATTTCCTTTTGTTTTTCCACCAAAACAATTTTATTTTTCAAATTTGTGTTTCCTTCACAAAGATCACTCAATTTGGAAAACAAGGAAACATTTTCATTTTTCAAAAACTCATTCTCTTTTTCAATGCATGCAACCTTATTTTATAATGAATCTTTTTCTTTAAGCATGCAATCAAAATTCTTTTTCAAAACTTTATTATCTTTTCTAAGCATGTCATATTTTTCAAGTAATTGTTGACAAAAACAAGCAAGCTCATCATATGACATGTTTTCATCATCTAACTCGGATTCGGTGTTTACCTCAAGGGGTTATCCCCTTGGACCATATAGCACTTGTTGGAGATGTCGCTTCCAACATCCGAGTCACTCCCCGCATAGTATTGATCTTTTTCGCCAAGGGAGAGGAGGGTGTTCCAAACTACAAAAGCCAAATCAATGTTAGAAACCCTAGATAAATAATCATCATTTAGGGTACTCTTCAAAGCATTTAGGGCTTTTGCATTAGCCTCAAAATTATTTCCATTTAAACAATAATCATTTCTAGTGATGGCAAAATAAACATGAATGCCTAGGGCTTTGAGGTACAAAGACATCTTAACCTTCAAATTTGGATGTTAAGAATGTCAAAGGTGGGTGGTGACATGAAGTCCATGGTGTGTGTACAAAATATTGTGATTAGCCTAAAAATGAGGATCTTTAACTCTAGGTTGTTAGACCCAAATCAAGAGCACTTGGTTCTGATACCAATTGTAAGTTCACCTAGAGGGGGGGTGAATAGGTGATGGCTAATCTAATGGTCACTTATTGCCAAATAATGCAGAATTAAAAACTATAATGACCTAAACAAAATATTACACTAAACACCACGTATAACACAAGAGTGTTGCCGAATTCCCCGTGAAGGGCTCTGGACAAACTCCTCTAGATTCCCCTGGATATGGGTTGAGGTGCCGCATTGGCTCTCTTGGTTGAATACAAGTGTTAGCAAACAATCCCACGCAAGTATATCAATTAAGCACACAAGTATATCATGCATATAAAGATAAAGACAAGATAAGTATGCAAGATATAAACAAAAGACAAAGAGAGAGAGAGAGTGAGTGAGCAATCGCAAACACAAGGAATTTGTTTCGAGGTTCGAGCACACTTGCTCTACATCCCCGCCTTCGACACACGAAGGATTTCCACTATAAACGATCCCACTGGATCACCCGGTGCCGCAACACCTACAACTCTCGGACTCCCTAGTCCGTACACACCGCAAGCCCACCGGCTCGCCGAGGCCGCACCTCAAACAAGGAGTTCGCACCCGAACCCGAAACACCGAGTCCACACTAGGACCCGAAACAATGCGAACACAACCGTCCGCCTTCTCAAAGGAACAAAGAACAAGTCTTTGGTGATCACAACACTTTGATCACCTAAAAACAATCTCACTACAACACTCCTATAGGATGAATAGCAATGGATAGCTCAAGTGTAGTGTGAGAAAACAAGGAAAGAGATGGTGGAGGAAAACTCAAAGAATCTCTTTTAAACACTCTTAATAAAAACTTCCCTTTTGATTGGAAGTATTAGCTCTCAATTTTGTGGAGAAAAACTTCTGAAAAGAGTAGGAAAAACTGGCTCTAAAACTTCTCCAAAATCTTGTAGAAAACAATGACCAAACCCCTAAATTTATAGAGCTAGAAAAACTAGCCGTTGGGGTCTGTCAGGCCTAACGGTCGACCGTCCGGTCGGCCGGCCAACGGTCATATTTCAGACCGTTTGAGCCATCGGTCGACCGGGCGGTCAACCGAGCCAGGATACTGTAGGCTGTCTAAAAATCACTAGAAGACAAGCCATTAAAAAGCAGGGTCTCAAGTTCTAGACGCGAGGGCTCGACACCCGCGTCTCAACATCAAGGCGCGTGGGCTCGACATCCGCGTCTCAACATCAAGGCGCGAGGGTCCAAAACCCGCGTCTCAACATCAAGGCGCGTGGGCTCGACATCCGCGTCTCAACATCAAGGCGCGAGGGTCCAAAACCCGCGTCTCAACATCAAGGCGCGAGGGTCCAAAACCCGCGTCTCAACATCAAGGCGCGTGGGCTCGACACCCGCGTCTCAACATCAAGGCGCGAGGGTCCAAAACCCGCGTCTCAACATCAAGGCGCGAGGGTCCAAAACCCGCGTCTCAACATCAAGGCGCGTGGGCTCGACACCCGCGTCTCAACCTCAAGGCGCGTGGGCTCAACACCCGCGTCTCAACCTCAAGGCGCGTGGGCTCGACACCCGCGTCTCAACCTCAAGGCGTGTGGGCTCAACACCCGCGTCTCAACCTCAAGGCGCGTGGGCTCAACACCCGCGCGCGTGGGCTCAATACCCGCGTCTCAACCCCAAGGCGCGAGGGTCCAAGGCCCACGTCTCGGTTATAACCGCCCTGGTTATGGGGCTAGTCGCCGCCCACATAGCGGGGAGGTCAGCCCCTCATCGTGGAGCGTTTTTAGGGGGCACGATCACCCCTGGAACCTCTATAAATAGCCCCGCCGCTATGAGGGGACGGGGGGGAAAGAAAGAAGGGACGACAACAGGCAGACAGAGAGAGAGAAGCAGGAGAGAGCTAAACTCTTCAGCAAGCTTGCTACGTACAAGTGGCCCTTTGCCTACCTCCTCTTTGAGAGTTTTGGTAGATAGAGCTGTGTTACTCCTTCTACCACACAAAGAGAAGATCCCTGACGATTCCGACGGTCATCCGGTCAACGGAGAACAAGATTCACTCTCCATCGCCACTTGAAGAACCCAGCACTAAACAAAGGGAGGATTCAAGACTCAACATCCTCCCTCCCTTGTAATCGGAAGACTGATCTGTTGTAATCTTCTATCCAATCAAAGGAATTTTACAATCGAATCCTCCCTTTTCTGACGCGTACAAGAGATGGCGACTCCGCTGGGGACTTCATTTGTCACTGATGAGCAAATCGTGGCGCAAGATGACGTCCTTCGTGAGGGAAAGATGGTCGAATCACTCGTTGTCGAGTTCGACCAGGCAAAGTACGAGGAGTTTCTCTCTTCCAGCTCCAAGAGCCCCCGGACCCGCGTCTGCCGCAGGGTCTCGACGGGGAATGCCCCCGAAACCCGATCAGAAGCTCTCTCGGGCGCCGCTGCTGCCAACTGTGCCAAGCAAAATACACGCGCCAACGCCTCTCAGAGGGCCCGCGTGATCTCAGGCACAACTTCCGCTGCGATCAACCGCGCAGCACAGAACACCCGCGTCGGCGTCTCTCAGGAGACCCGCGTGGTCCAAATCTCTGGTGTTCAGCATCAGGTCGTCGTTGGTCACTCTCCACCTCCACGACGCAACCGAAACACTGAGCGTCGACAGAGGAGACGTGCGCATCAGCTACAAGTTGGAACCTCTGGTTGTCCAACTGAGGCTGGACGCGACGTACAATCTGGCGCCTTGCCCGCGCCGCACCCAGCACGTGAAGTCCGCGTTTGGCGACCCAAACGCGTGACTCCTCAAGCTAGGTCCTCTGAAGACCAACTCACCAAACGCCAAGGTGAAGCCTCTGCGCCTCGTCAAGCGCGAGAGGCACGCTCCCATAGGCGTGGGACCCAGCAGCCCACCCTCTCTCAAACGTCTCTACCCCGACGCACCGAGCGCAGCGCGGCAATCGCGTCTCGTCCCAACAGAGACGCCAGACGCGCGTCTTACAGCCGCGGCGCGAAAATCGCGTCCCTGAAGCCTGCGTCCAGGCTATACAGCACATGGATGCCTCCTGTCTTCGACGTTGCGAGGCTAGTCTCTTCGATCCCCCTCCCATGGATTTGAGGGATTACTTGACGAAGAAGAGAAGTGCCAATTAGGCCACTTCATCATGTTGCTGCCAACGGCTCATCCATATGCTTTCTGAGTGCCGTTGCGGATCAGGCATGCACCAGTAGTCTTTAGTTAGACAGCTGACCCTGATTCCCCCGTCAGCCAAAAGAAGGCGCTCTCACAGAAGGAGAACCTTCTCTGACATGGAGTACCCGGAGCTCACTGCGAATATGACGAGCAGGAGTAAGGGAAAACAACCTGCAGTCAGCTCGGATGAGTCTGACTCTGAACCGGAAGGGGTGTATCAACACACTCGCACCCGGACTGGGGCCATCCCCCCGATTGATTATAATGCCTTAGCCCATGGCATTAAAGTGAACGATTCTCACTCCGCCGTAGCGGAATCACGGGCTTCAAACTCTTCCGTTGAGAAGGAGGCCTCTGCCTACATGACAGGCACTCCTGAGGAAACGGCTAGACGTTTAGAACAAATCCAGAAGGCACAAATGGATATGATTCTTTCTCAGCAGGAATCTATCGACTCCCTCAAGCAGATGCTTGCACAGTTGCTCGAAGACAGGAGGAAATCTCCTCCTAAAAAGACGAAGGGCAAAGGGAGAAAGGGAGGAAGCTCATCTTTCGAACCTTCTGAGGAGAGGCAGCGATCTACTTCTAATTCGTCCAAATCCTCGTCGCAAATAAAGGGCGACCAAGACCAGGGAAAGGCTCATGCTAAAAGAATGAGTCAATTGGAGCAACGCCTCGAGGCCCTTACCAACCGTAAAGGCCTCTAAGAAGCTGGAGTGGTCCGGCCTTATCCTGCTGAATGGGACTTGGTTCCATACCCGTCCAAGTTCAAGGCTCCAACCCTTCAAGCATTCGATGGGAAAGGGTCACCCAACCAACACATCTACTACTTTAAATCCCAAACCGGGAATGTAGTAGATAACGATGCTATCCTGGCTCGTCTGTTCATCGGCACCCTGAAAGGGCTGGCCTTTGAATGGTTCATGAAGCTCCCAGAAGGTTCTATCAAGAATTGGGGCGATTTGGAGAAGCTTTTCTTAACGCGCTTCTTCGAGGATAACTCGGAGGTCAACATGCCTACCCTTTTAGCCACCAAGCAGCGAAAGGGAGAGTCCGTCAAGTCTTTCGTGGAAAGATTTCGGAACGTGGCACTCCGGTGTCCAAGCGGCATGACCCAGGCTACCCTGGTGGAAACATGCCGCCACAACCTCCAAACATCACTCCTTGCTCAAATAGGAGTTGCTGAAAGCCGCACCTGGAAGCAATTAGTCCAACAAGGTGAATAGGCTGAGGAGATTGTCGCCCGCGTCAGAGCGGAGGAAGGTAAGCCCAGGCCTGAAAGGTCAACAAGGCGTGCGCCAGACACATCCCTCCAAGCCAAAAGGAAGGATAACTTGGTAGCATAAGCCAAATCCCCTGCTAAACCTCAATTGGTCAAGGGAAGTGGCTCTTCGAGCCAATCACGGGCCAACAAACAGTATTCCTTCAAGGATGAACATGTCGACTCGCTCTTCAAACTACTCAACAAGAGCAACCGACTGAAGCACCCTGAAGCTAGGCGCCCCGAGGAAGTCGGCAAGACCGACAATCCCACCTATTGCTTGTACCACAGGATGCTGGGGCACCCTACCAAAAGCTGCTACGTCTTCAAGGACATCCTTCAAGCTCTGATTGACGCGGAGGTGTTAAAACTCCGACCAGAGCAGAAGAAGGTGACAGCCAATGTGACGTCAGTTCTCCAGTTCGGAAGACAACCTCCGACACCCTCTGGAGTAGTCCCTATTCCCAGAGGAGAGCTGAGAGTGGTCAACACAGACCCTCACCAGCAGCAAGAGAAAGGCTTGGTACCCGTCCCTACACCTCAAGGGGAAATCATGTGGGTCCACCCTGACCTTGTCAATGAACAGCAATGGACTACTGTGACCAACAGGAAATCCAAAGGTAAGGCAAAGGCTTCATCCTGCAATGTGGTGTGTGCCTCCTCTCGAGAAGCTGAGACTGATGTTCCCTCGTTAACCGATTCTGAGGAGGAAACAATAGTCTTGGCCGCAGAGCCCAACCAACCTATGGCGGGAACCCGTTCGGGACAGCCGTACTTGAAGCAGTATGGCGAAACGGCGGCAACCCCTCCACAACCAGCTGTAGAGCCAACCAAGCCCTCCACAAAACAACTTGTGGAGAAACAGAAAGAAACTCGGTTTTCTCGAGTTCTTTCGAAAGGTGTAGCGGAAGGATCCACGACACCTTACCGCTTTGATGTCCTGGCTCAACTAGCCAACATCCCGGCACGCATTACCTTGTATGAGCTTCTTAGACTATCAAAGTCGACCAGAGAAGCCCTACAAGAAGCTCTGGCAAATGCTGAGATCTTCATGACCCAGGTGCCTAAGGAGGAAGATGTAGAGGATTGCCTCCACATCTCCCCAAATGCTCCCTGCATTACCTTCACAACAGATGATATGCAGGTTAAAGGGAAGCATGATCGACCCTTGTACTTCACAGGGTATATTGGATCGTCTGAAGTGAACCGCATTCAGGTAGATCCAGGGTCCGCGTTGAGCATCATGCCTCGTCGGGTCATGCAACATCTCGGGATTCCTACTCACCGTTTGAACCCTACCCAGACGACCATTTATGGGTTCAATGCCAACAGTACCCGTCCGATGGGGAAGGTCAAGCTCAAATGCCAGATTGGAGATCTGAGGTCAAAGGTGACATGCTACGTCATAGATGCTGACACCTCCTACAACTTGCTGCTGGGACGACCGTGGATTCATCGCAACTCCATCGTTCCCTCTACTCTCCACCAAGTCATGAAATCATTGACGGGAGTGGAAACGCGCGAACGTTGATTGCCGAGAGGCATCCATTCAAGGGAGTGGAGAATTATTTCACAGATTCCCTCCTATATCAGGAATCTGTAGAAATAGATGAAGTCCCGCAACCAGAGGAGCCAGACTCTGGTAATGAGGCTGACACTGAGCCTGAAAAAGAAGATGAGTGCGTGTGGGAACTGGATCCACCTGTGACGGGCATTAATAAGCCCGATGTTGATAATACCTCCGCTGATGATGCAGGCGGATGGTACATTAATGAAGAATTAGATTTAGCGTATCTTTCTGTGTTTGCTTCTGATTCAGTGCCGTCAGATACTAGCACTGATGTAGATGATGACCTCTGGTCGGCAATGGATACTTTGACATCATTGCATGTACTAGTAAAATCATCCTTCGGGACATACCAGGAGAATGGTAATGCGCAAGAATCTATATTTATGGTTCCAGCCAAACGGAAAAGCCAAAAACCAATTCTTTTTGGGCGAATCTCGTCTGAACCAACGCCCCACGAAGAATCGGAAGGTGAGGAGAAATCCCCTCAGTTTGGTCGTTATGAACCAAATCACTCAGAATGATGAAAAACATGGGGTATGATCTAACCAACAGACCCGGGTTGAACTTCGGCAAAGGAAGGAGAACGCTACTTCGATCCTTTGTGCCGAAAGGGAAAGCCCCCGATTATTATCATCAGACGCGCCGGGGGTTGGGCTATGTATCGACTCCGATCCCGTCAGCCTCTGATTCTGGAGGGCCATCAGGTCAAAATTACTCTTCAGGCACGTCATCGTGGGAATCGGATGTCAGTGTCGGTAACATCTTCAGAGAACTTTCAGTGAACATGGTTTCAACAAGCCACCTGGAAGACGGAGATGAAGAAATGATCCAATCTGATACAGATCCTTGGATCAAACATTTAAATACTCTTTGGGATACCCGCTTTGAACAGCGCGAGCCACCCACAGAAGACAAGGTTGTTCAAGTCAATTTAGGAGATGAAGCCAATCCTAAGCCCATCTTCATAAGTGACGGCCTGTCACCTTCGGAGAGGAAGGATTTAATATCTCTTGTACAAGAGTATATAGACGTCTTCGCCTGGAATTACGAGGACATGCCTGGACTTGATCCTCAAGTGGCTATGCACCGCCTCAACATCAATCCGGACGCAAAACCTGTCAAACAACAGCAGCGACGGTTCCGTCCAGAAATAATGGAGGCAATTCAATCAGAAGTCAGAAAACTTATTGATTCTGGCTTCATCAGGGAAGAACAACATCCCGACTGGGTGGCCAACATTGTCCCAGTTGCCAAGAAGAACGGGAAGATCCAGGTCTGCATCGACTTCCGTGATCTAAACGAGGCTTGCCCCAAAGACGAATTCCCATTGCCAATCACAGATGTCATGATTGACAATACTTGTGGATTCGAACGAATATCCTTCATGGATGGATTCTCAGGATACAATCAAATTAAAATGTATCCTGATGACGAAAAGCATACCTCCTTCAGGACACCTCTAGGGGTATATTGCTACACCGTCATGCCCTTCGGACTGAAGAATGCAGGGGCAACATATCAAAGGGCCATGAATGCCATTTTCCATCAGCAAATACGCAAAACGGTGGAGTGTTATGTTGACGACATCGCGGTAAAAAGCCGCAATAAGGGTGATCACATAGCTGACCTGAAGGTTGTCTTTGATATCATGCGGGCTCATCAATTGAAGATGAATCCCACCAAGTCCTTCCTGGGGGTGGCCAGTGGCAAATTCCTAGGATTTGTTGTAACTTTCACAGGAATCCATTTGGACCCGAAAAAGATCCTCGCTATCCAGGAGATGCAACCCCGAGAAGCCTCAAGGAGCTCAGGGGATTGCAAGGACGATTGGCGTACATCGCAGGTTCATCTCAAACCTTTCCGGAAGATGCCAACCCTTCGCTAAGCTAATGAAGAAGGGTGTCTCGTTCATTTGGGACGACGCTTGTCAACAAGCATTTGAGGAAATCAAGCAATACCTCACTCAACCACCAGTCCTTGCAGCTCCGGTATCCGGAAAGCCTTTCCTGGTGTACGTTCGGGTAATGGATCATTCTTTGGGAGCTCTACTAGCTCAGAATGATGATCAAGGATGAGAACAAGCAATCTACTATCTGAGTAGAACAATGATTGGAGCCGAACATCGGTATAACCCGATCGAGAAGGAATGTTTGGCACTGGTGTTCGCCATTCAGAAAATGCGACACTATCTGATAGGCCAAACTATAAATGTCATATCAAAAGTCAACCCCTTGAGGTTACTCATGACAAAACCTTCATCGCTAAATGGCCGACTGGCAAAATGGGTCATATTGCTATCTCAATATGAAATGCACTTTTTACCACAGAAGGCCATTAAAGGACAAGCGGTGGCAGATTTCTTAGCTGAGCACCCAGATCCGAGGGCAGCCAAAGTCTACGAGGATCTCCCAGATGAGGTCGCTGAAGCCTGCCTAACTCAGACATCGTTCGAAAGTCAAGTATGGCAGCTTTTCTTTGACGGTGCATCCAGAACAAGCCCAAAAGGACATATCGTAGCGGGGGTAGGAGTAGTACTCATCTCGCCACAGAACTATGTGATTCCTCGAGCTGTCTCATTAACTGAGCCTTGTTCCAACAATGTAGCGGAGTATAACGCACTTTTGATTGGGATGCAATTCGCCGATGAGATTGGTGTTAAAAATCTCGAGGCATACGGTGATTCTAAACTCATCGTCAGCCAAGTTCGCGGGGAGTACGAAGTCAGACATGAGGACCTAGTACCCTATCACTCCGCAATTATCCACATGGCCGAGAGGTTCACAAACTTCTACATCGATCATGTACCGCGCAGGCAAAATGCGCATGCAGATGCACTGGCGTCCCTCGCGGCCTCCTTAGCTCTTCCAGCTGGAGCAATGGAGAAGGTATTCGTCTACAGCCACGACCTGTATTGCCCGAGAACTACTCTCGAAGACTATCAGGAGTCAAAGGAAGAGTATCAAGGCAAAGAAGCGCTGGAATTGTCAACCGGACCAGAGCTTAAAGACTGGTGATTCCCCTATATCGACTATGTCTTGTATGGCATCCTGCCTGAGGACGTCAAGGAAGCGGCTGCCATTCGAAGGAAAGCCCCTAAATTTTACTACAATGCGATTACACGAACATTGTATCGTCCATCGCATGACGGGGTCTTGCTCCGGTGCCTCTCACCAAAGGAGGCCCAAGAGGTATTGAAAGAAGCCCACGATGGTATGTGTGGAGCCCATCAACCTGGCCCAAAACTGGCACATCGACTCCAAAGATTGGGTTACTACTGGCCCAAGATGATTGCCGATGCCATCACTTATGCCAAAAGATGTCACGCCTGCCAAGTGCATGGCGATTTCATCCATCAAGCACCAGGGTACCTCCACTCTACAACCTCTACCTGGCCATTTGAAATGTGGGGGATGGATGTGGTTGGTCCTATCAGCTCACCATCATCAAAGGGACATCGGTTTATTTTGGCAATAACCGATTATTTCTCTAAATGGGCCGAAGCTATTCCTCTGAAGGAGGTAAAATCGTCTAACGTGATCAAGTTCGTGAAACATCACGTTATTTACCGTTTTGGTGTACCTCGGCGAATTGTCCATGACAATGGACCCCAGTTCATCAGCCAGGTGTTCCAGAGATTCTGCGCTAAGTTCAGAATCCAGAGTGTGCCCTCAACGACATACTATCCTGCCGCTAACGGCCTCGCAGAAGCTTTCAACAAGACTATTGGCAAGCTTCTCAAGAAATTCGTCTCAAAAAGCCAACGAGACTGGGACGATAAGTTAGGTGAATGCCTATGGGCCTACCGCACAACTGTGCGAACCCCAACTAAAGCCACGTCATTTTCTTTGGTATTCGGATGCGAAGCCGTACTTCCACTGGAAATTCAAATTCCATCTCTACGCGTCGCCTTGACAGCGGAGATGACAACCGAGGAGAAGCATCGACAGCGACTCCAGGAATTGGAGGCCTTAGACGATAAGCGTCTGCAGGCCCAACAGCAAATCGAGCTCTACCAGGCTCGAATTACCAGAGCCTTCAACAAAAAAGTTAAAGTGCGAACTTTCAAGAAAGGCGACCTAGTCTTAGCCGTCAGAAGACCCATGGTGATGACGCACAAGACAAAAGGAAAATTCCAACCCAAATGGGAAGGACCATTCGTAGTAGAGTCAGTCTACTCAAATGGATCGTATCGCCTCATAACTTCAAATGGCGATACACTCATGATGCCGATCAATGGCAGATTCTTGAAGAAGTACTATCCTTAATAGTACTCCTCCTCCGATCAAGTTCAAAATTACACCTCTGATCAAAACAAGAAGAGCTTCTTCATTTATATCCAACGCCTCCGACGGCTAAGGATAGAGGAAAATGTTGGCTTCTAAGCCCAACATAAGTCTTCGACAACTCATCATGCTGAGGGGAATATCATGGCTAGCCCAACTCAAACGGTAGTTGGTAAAGGCACCTCAAATCCGTTGATAGCTGAGGGTTTGCTAAAAATCCTAAGTGGACTTGATTCTACTCTCACCTCCACAATCCCTTACCAATTCTCATCCACAGAATGGTAGGTTTACAAAATACAGTTGTTGTCAAGTTAACACTATACCTCTGACATTCCAAACTCCACTTGTCAATTCTCATCAATAGAATGACGAGTCCTCAAAATTGCTCGTATCGCAAATTAATTCTTGTCAAGTTAACATCACACCTCTGACAAATTACTGTTAAGTTCAACATTACACTTCTAACAGTAATCAAGTTGTTGTCAAGTTAATATTAAACCTCTGACAGTCGCTTTCCTTCAGACTTCCATATCGAAGCTGAAATGAACGATGCTAAGTTTAACACTACACCTCTAGCATCTAAGTCATTGTTAAAGTTCAACAATACACTTATGACAATGAATTTCCCTCGACTTCCTTATCCAAGCCGAGATGACCAATGCTAAGTTCCACATTACACCTCTAGCATTACTCTCACTGTCAAGTTAAACATCACACCTATGTCAGTGACACTTTCAGTTCTCCCAAATGAAAGTTGAAATGCTTCTGAATCAAGTTAATATCACACCTCTGATTCACATTCTTATCGAGTTAACATCACACTTCTGACGAGACTACTTTCAACCCGTTAAGTTAATATCACACCTCTAACGGTAAAGATTTTCCTAGATTCCCTCCGAGTCTAGTCTCACTTGTTATTCTCTTCAACAGAATAACAAGTCTACCTAAAAAATATTGTTAGGTTAATACTACACCATTAACAGTGTTTTCCTTCAACTCCCCAGCTAAACTTAATCAAGTGAATCCTAAACCTTGATAAAGGCCCATTTTCCCTGGGGGTACGAGTTTTACTTGTCATTCTCCTTTATAGATTGATAAGTCCACAAAATTATCCTATCTCTTGTCAAGTTAATATTACACCTCTGACACTATTGTAAAAGTTCCTGAAATAGGATCTTTCCCTACAAAATTTGACTTATTAAGGTTATCATCATAATTTTGACGAAGTCAAAGATTTTCTGCTTCTATGCGTCTAACTGAAGACAAAAGGTTCAAGACAATAGAAGAGACAAAAAGAAAAATGTCACTTTTATTTATATCCAGGCATATGAAAGTGATACATGAAAGTGATACAAAACGCTCTCTTATACAGTAAGATTGAGTGTTACATTTAAGGAGTACAAAGAAGTCCCTCTCTCTCTCAGAGGCCGTACTCACTCCTTGAAGCCGCGTCTGATTCCAAGTGCACGATGTTTGTGGCGACAATAGAAGCTGGTTGCACCACGATGCATGATGTAAACATCGAAAGAGCCCTAGCTGACTAAGCTGAGAGCAATGGTGTTCTTGAGGTCCGGTGGCAGCAGAAAGTCCTGCAACCCTTCATTCATGAGCATCTCTCTCGCCAGAAGGCTATCCAACAAACATGGAGTTACTTCTGGGGTGAGAGAGGAGGTCTTGAGACCTCACAGGGGATGCTACTCACCATTATATCCCCCGCAACCCCCGCCGCCATACTCACCCTGACCATCCCTTGCCAGCAGGCATGACTGGTGCGTTGGATCTGAAGAGACCTTGGCGAGGGTTGAGTCCACGTCAGGAATATAATATATTCCCTTGTGGACGACGAAGACCATAATATATTCCCTTGTGGATGAACATCGAACAAGTTCGCTGGCCGATATATTCTTCCAGGGGCCCAGCGAACCTAAAAAAGGGCGATCAAGCCTACCTGCAAAGAATAAACAAAGGAACCAGAACATCTGGAACTTAGTATACTTCAACAGAAGAAAACTAAGTCACAAACGCGGTTATTGCTAAAGACTGCAGACGCAAGAATGACCCACGCAGCGAGTCAAACTTCCGCAGTGGCAGAAACAGACGCGAGCAAGACTGTGATACACACAGAATTCAAACGCGACCTAATTCCACATCCGCGTTTAAGATACAAGGCGCGCAGAGAATCAGACGCCAAAAATTGCCATCTCTCTGTTGGAGGAACAGGAGTTGCAAGATTCGGGTCTGAAACCTTCAACCCGAGTTGGAATTCATTCAAGACAGTGGCCTTAAAACGCGAGCTTCATGAGCAAAGCCAGCGCCAAGTGCCAAAGACTTCTGTGCTCGCGTCCCGAGAAGTTCAAGTCGATGGCGCAAATTCCAGAAAAGGAATGCACCAACCACGACTTCGCAAGAAAGTCTAGATGATATCTCTTTAAGAGATATCAAAGTTCAAACTTGGCTGAGTTAAAAATGTCATGCCAAACCAAGAAGGCGTACCCGCAGAGGTCTCTATTAAGAGTGTAACTCTCTGCATCGAAGCGCGGACATAAAAAGAGTTCAAAGAGACGCTTTCTGTTATTGAAATCACTTGATAGTGGTAAACTTCTGAAGAGACCAAACAGAAGCATGAAAGCTCTGGGTCATCTTCATCCATGGAGGCAAACCCCTGGTAAAGTCCTCGAAGGGAGAAGACAGAAACTCTCAGAGCACTCGCTCTCAAAAAGAACACAGTATGGACTGTTGAAGGGAGAGAAGGAACCCCTATTTATAGGCAGCCCCTGATAACTGTCATTAATGGTTCATTAATCAAAACCGTCGGCCTTAATGACCGCACGACCGTCAAAGTCCAATAGGAGTCTGACGCGTGGAACGTTGCTTCGGGAAGCGTCGAAGACGCTGGTTTCCAACCGCCAACGCCGTATTGGCATTAAAAGGCATTAACGCCTAAGCCCAATGAAGAACCGACGCGTGGACAACTGCTTCGGGAAACAACGGACGACCCGGTTTCCCAATCGTCAGTGAAGACTTGACGTTCAAAGATCTCATGAAATCTTTAAGTCAGGCCGCATTTAACGCATGGGAAGTTGCATCAAGACGCAGATGAGAAAGCCGCGTCCAAGAATCCGCGTCCCCTTTTCAGACTGAATGACGTCCACCTGCATTCCAGAGGAATATCCGCGTGGCCCAAAGTTGCGTCCCTTCAGCAAATGGGCCCATTTTAAGGGAAAATACTTAACTCAGCAAATGACTTAGGCCATTATGGGATTAGTCGAAAAATACGCAAGGCTGCGTCCCTCGCGTCCGCTCAAACCGCGTCTTCTGCAGGGGAGCTGCGTCTTCATGGGTAGTGATGGGTTTTTGCACCTAGTCAAAAGACCCAGCGCTGCATCCTTAAGGACTGCGACCAGTGAGTCACACTCAAAAACTGCGTCCTTCGCGTCCCCTTGAACCGCGTCTTCATGAGCAGGACAGATTCGCGTTAATTAAATCTGCGTTTTCTCTGTGAATTGACGCCGCGTCTCATCAAAAGGACTTGGTTCTATCTAGGTTCCTATGAATCAATGTCGCGTCTCATCAAGAAGACTTGAGTCAACGCCGCGTTTCATTAAAAGAAGTTGAATTCATCTATAGCAAGGCAATAAAGATGGAACAAGAACTTCAAAGACTTTTACTATTCATGGTAGAAGCAAGTACAAACAGAGTGTCCTTTTTCTTTACAAACAAAAAAAAAAAGAAGAAGGCTACAAGTCCTGGTTCGCCAAGGAACGGATTTGCTCTCTAAGGCGATGTATCTTATGTTGACGCGCCTTCTCAGCCTCCATGAGAGCTTGGGCCCGCAGATCCGCCTCCGATAAAAATCCCTGCGCTTGTGCTCGGAGGGATTCCAACTTGGATGAACGAACAGAGAGGTTTGCTTCAACTTGCGCCTTGGCAGCCTCCAACTCCGCTAGCCTCTTTTCAGAGGTAGCAAGCTTCTGTTCGTTAAAAGCAATCATGGCCTCAGCCCTGGCTATAGCAGCCCGAGAGTCAAGGATAGCCTGCTTTGCAGCCTGTATGATCATGACAGATTCCTTAGACTCGACCGTTAGCCTTTGATGATCAGCCTGGAAACCTTCAAGAAGACGGGTGTTATCGGTTATCTTCTCCTCCACCTCCCGTCGCTCCTGCTCTTGAGCAGCAAGGAGCCTATTCAGAGTTTCCTGGGCTTCGTGGAATGAGCCGGCATCCTCCAGGGATCGAAGCTCTCTCAGGTCTTGTCCCAGCTGCTCCACCACCAGCAGACACGCCTGGGCTAGCGAAGGGCCTCCGGCCAACTTGATGTTCTTGGCCAAGTTTCCGAGAAACATCCGGGCGAATTCAAAGGAGCTACCCCCAGACAAGATGAAATCGATGCATGATCGCATCGAGTCAAAGAACTGTTGCACCGTCTTGCGTGTCAGGTACTCCATATTATCATCGCCCAAGGTGCTCCCCGACCCCCTTTCTATCACGGGGTGAGGGATGTAAGCCGGCTCTTCTCGCGCAAGAGTCGGGCTGACCATCGGTACGGCAGGAGCAAGAGTAGCCACTAGCGCTTCTGGGGGTGCTACCTCTGTAGGAACCTCCACAGCTGATGACAGAATGGTAAGCTCGACCTCCTCAGAAACCTCGGCTGAGGCTCGAGCTGTGTGGCCTTCCGGAGGGGCACTGACCTTCAAACTCTCTACATGAGCCTCCCCAGTTCTCTCTGCAAATTATCTCAACATTAGCTACAATGGTGAGAAGAGAAACATTCAAGACATCAAAGCTTCCTTACCAATTTGGAGGTCCAGAGATGTCGAATTTTTGGGCAAATCCTGCAGAGTAGGAGTCTCCCTGGCTTCAATGGTTGCTTCCTCGTCCTGCAGAGTGGGAGTCTCCCCGATTTCAGTAGTTGCCTTCTCTGGAGGCATCTCGGCGGCTGGAGTCTCAACTCCTTCCTGCTGGGTCAACTCTTGCACCATCTCCTCGATATGCAAGGAGGTTGCAGCCTCAACATCCTCGGCCACCCCTGCAGCAAAAAAAAAAAGGAGAATGTTAAAACCACCTCTTCAAAATGAAAAGGGAGATCAAGTCAGAAGGTGAAAAGAGTACCTTCAACGGGAGTAACTGCCGCCAGTGGTGATGCCGTCAACGGCTCGCACCCATGTATTTCCTCCTCCGAGATGTGTGAGAATTTACTCGGATCAGGAGGAGCGGGTTCGTCACCATAGTCGACCTCATCCTCAAAATCGCTTTCCTCTGCGGATAAGGAAGACGACAGTTCGACGCGAGAGGCCTCGGTAGCCGGAGCCTTGCCACCCATTACCCCAGTGGTAGGGCTGGGGTCAACTGTCCGAGGACTGGAGATGAACACACTTGGAGACCCAGGTTGCTGTGCCTCATCTCTCCTTTCGTGAGCTGAGAAAGACCCGGGCTGAGTTGAGACTCCTGCAATCTCAACATCACTCATGATGTCGACCTCCGGTTGCTGCGCCTCATCTCTCCTTTCGTGAGCTGAGGAAAATCCTGGCTGAGATGAGACCCCCGGAATCTCAACACCACCTCCGCTCATGATGTCGACTTCGAACTGCTCGGCCTCGTCAGCAGCGGTCGGTTCGTCAGCAGGCTCCGCTTCCTCCACAATCCTGGGGCCCCTACTGCGCAACCTGCGAGCAGGGATTAAGGGGGCATCATCCTCATCCGCCGCTTCTTCCCTCGGTTCCTCAACACCGGCAGGGATGTCTTCGGATAGAGAAACTTCGGCCGTCAAGTCTCTCCGGACCTTTTTTGGGGCAGGATCAGCCATGGAAGTAGAGCCTCGAGCATGCTTACTCACCACCTGTCGAGCCTTTGTCGCTCGTGGCTCCTCCCTCGACCCTCTCCCGACTTCCCTCAGAGCCTTCAGATATTGCTCGACGCCTCACGAGCGTTTACCGGACCCCGACCTTGCTTCGAAATTTGCATTGATACTCTCAATGCATGAATACTCCGGAACAAAGTGTGGTGTCTGGTTGACCTGGAAGTACCAGGTACAGAAGCTGAAGCTTGTGCGGCCCTTTGGCTCCTTGATAGGTAGACGGAAAGTTGCTTCCGTCCCTCCGGCCACGCTATAGTACCAAGCCCGAGCACCTTCGAACAAGTTCCCACTGAAGGCGAGTCGAGCATTGGGGTTGCCAACGTAGAGTTGATCATATCCGAACTGCCGGGCGAAGCGATTCGGTATATATGGCTCGATCGTGCAGGAGGTCCCTTGCCGGAAAAGCACATACCCAGGCCGGATGTTAACCAGCCACCAGAAGATCCCCGTTGACAGCCTAATGAAATCATCTTGGCCTGCGGAGTCAGTAAATAGCTCCCGAAAGATGCACCAGGAATCTCGGGGAAGCAGCGGTTAAGCTAGTAATTCGAAGCAGACAGAATGCACTTTCGAACGTAATACATGTAAGTATTACACCAGTCACAACCCTCCAGCCGCTGTACAAACGGGACAAAACCCTCACTCCAAGGCACTGACGTCATCAGAGAGGGGCAGTGCATCGCGTACCAAGCCATCAAGTACGTGTAGGGCAGCTCGACCCGAGGGTTGGGGCGCTTCACCGTCGGCTTCCCCTCTGAGTCAACAGTCG
Organism: Agave tequilana; assembly: GCA_038442645.1. Lineage (NCBI taxonomy): Eukaryota > Viridiplantae > Streptophyta > Magnoliopsida > Asparagales > Asparagaceae > Agave > Agave tequilana. The sequence continues at coordinate 38,770 of JAVJIF010032128.1, read as the reverse complement.
GCCTGCCATGGGAGTCGACAGCCTTCCCTGCCTCGCAAAAAGTCTGGGTTAACGCCCGCAACCCACTTTGAATGCCAGCCGCCATGGCTGGGAGAAGGGCTATGGGACTGCCATAGGCCAGGAGCACCGCCGGGTACACTACGTCGGCAACAATGACTTCATGTGGCAGCGTGGGCACCACACAGCACTTCAACCACAGCATCAAGAAGCCCGCTAACAGTGCTCGATCGGAGATGGGAATCCGGGCCTGATGATGAAAGCTTTCGAAAATCATGTCAGGTTCGAAACCATCCTCGTTCGAAACCGTGGTGTAGAAGCCTTCAGAAGCCTTAACCCTGTCGTCAATCTCCTCGTCGGAGCTGGGAGCCAGTCGGGTTACCGGATGGTCTTTCTTGTTGACACCGTTAAATAAGTAGCTGGCCCAAGACAGCTGCTTGACTCCTCCCGACCTCCAAGAGGTTACCTGACCACAAATGTGGAAGTGACATAACACCTCCCAATAAGTCTCGTACACTTGAGGAGACCCTTTCTTCATAAGGTTGAGCTCCTCAGTGGTTGGGACATATTCCTCATAGGGAGAGTCCCCTGTTGCCAGCCCCGAGACCTCATGCAACTCGTGCAGGGCAAGGCCCATCTCTCCGACCGGAGTGAAGAATGTCCCCGTCAAAGGATTGTACCGCTCCAGGATCCCAAAGAAGTTTTGAGGGCTCGGTGGGATACCATATTGTACGGCCCTGACTGCTTGGTATAAATCCGTTTGCTCCAACAAGCCTCTAAGGTCGGCAAGGACGAAGCTCACCATCCTGTACCACCAATACTTCTCAGTGGAGTGATCCACCCGGGCGCACGAAACTCAACCGGAAAATCACCCTCCACTTTCATGAACGCGTTGAGGAAAGTGGTGCCAAGTTTTGGTGTTTCTCCAACTGGGGGCTCAGCCCTGAGCGACCCGGGGAACAGGCCGAGAACCGCTCTATCATGACTATCATGACGGTATACCCTTTTGGAGCCAAGTCACCGAGGGTAATCTCAGGGACATATCGGGAAAGGTCCCATTTCATCTTCCGAGGGATGGACGTGTGCTGGAGATAAGACAGCGGGTACATTCTCTCCATGTCCGGAAGAAAGAATCTTCTACCCCCTATCTGGCGGAGCCATTTATAAGTTCCGTCATACATGGAATAGCCGCCATCGCCGACATGGTCTCCAAAGAAGAAGGCAGGCTTCTCCAGCGGAACGCGAGCATCCGTTGTGAATGCTGCGTCAGTCATAAGCTCCCGAAAAGTTGTCATGTCAACATTGGAGAGTCTTTTCTTGCGCTCCTGCGACCTGTCAGCAGTCACAGGTACAGTCCTTTGCAGCGCAAAGATTAAATCACGGTCAGGGCCACCTACGTGCCCAAAGTGGCGCTTCTTGGCGAGTGGGGCAGAAGAGTGTAGCACTGCAAAAGAAAAGGACACTTGATCAGACATCTTATCAAAAAAAAAATGTGTGTTAAGTGTCTATAGTCCAGACGCAGAAGAGACACTGGACGCAGGAATTATCAAAATCCGCGTCCAGACCTGCAAATCCGCGTCCAGATGTGAGGCCCGCAGAATCAAGCCCGCGTTTTGAAAACCAAGACTTATGAAAAATCTCTAAGTACTTGGGCTCAGGTGCAAGATTCATAAAAAATCAGCACTTGATGTCATAGAACGCAAGGATCAAGTCCGCGTCCGAACCCTTCACAATTAGAAATATTCTAAGTGAAGAATCCGAAATGCAGGGCTCACTGGCACAGGGTCATCAAACCCGCGCCTTGGTTATCAACTCAAAGACCGCGTCTGAGACCGCGTCTGAGAATCAAACTCGGTTTATGTTCTGTGTTGACGGTTCTCCTCAAAAAAAAAAAGTTTTTTTAGGGGTTCCATGAACTTCCACCATTAATGGTGAAGGTTAAGCCTAAGCGGCATTATACCTGGGAAGAGGACTTCCTGAGGAACCGCCCCTCTGGGCCTCGGCGACGGCCGCCTTTGAGGATGATGTGGTTGGCTTGGCCTTGGGTGCCATTGGTGATCAAGAATCCGATGAAGGAGAAATGAAAAGTGATGAACAAAAGTCCTTTTTCTAAAAACCCTAACAGATGCGCTCGGAGAAGAAGAGATACCTCTCTGACTGTTGCCATTTATAGGCACAAAGATTTGCAAAGATACGCGGCGCGTGGCTCGATTAGTTCGGCATCGAGTCATCGCTTGACGCGTGGATAGATCATTTAATGAACCGGGAAGTTCGCGCGCCAAAAGGTGATGTCCCGTCGGTTCCCCAGAACAAGTGGCGGTGCACTCATGACATGGCACGGATTCGCACTCAACAGGCGCGCCTCTCTGATGGACGTGCCCCGTCAGCACAGCCATGGTCGCGTCCAGAAAGTCGCGTCCTTAAATTAAAGGATGCGTCTCTCCGAAGTTCGCGTCTTTCCAATCCGGCCTAACATCGCGTCTGCCCGATGGAATATCAGTCGCGTTTTTCATTTTCAAAAGGCGCACCCCATGAAAGTCGCGTCTGCAAAGCAGTACTATCTCTGCTCTTCAAAAAGAACCGGCGTTCAGTCCTTGCTTCTGCAAATCAGTTTCAACAGTACACTGGCACAAGCAGACGATCGTCCACTCCTGGCTTAAAGCGCGTCCATGACAGACTAAAAGCAATCGGGGAGGTTTAGACTGTGTATCTAGACACTGAACACGATCAACTCTGGTGGCCTCAAAGAGTTCAACAGTACACTCACGAAGACCAACTCCAGATAAGATCAAACCTGGAGCATTAACAGTCCAGTCATAGAGGTGAATTCAGCTAGAGTCCAAAGTATTTCGAAATCTGTCCCAGTTAACTGCGGAATATCGAAAACTTTGGAGGGGGTTCTGTAGGCTGTCTAAAAATCACTAGAAGACAAGCCATTAAAAAGCAGGGTCTCAACATCATGGCGCGTGGGCTCGACATCCGCGTCTCAACATCAAGGCGCGAGGGTCCAAAACCCGCGTCTCAACATCAAGGCGCGAGGGTCCAAAACCCGCGTCTCAACATCAAGGCGCGTGGGCTCGACATCCGCGTCTCAACATCAAGGCGCGAGGGTCCAAAACCCGCGTCTCAACATCAAGGCGCGAGGGTCCAAAACCCGCGTCTCAACATCAAGGCGCGTGGGCTCGACACCCGCGTCTCAACATCAAGGCGCGAGGGTCCAAAACCCGCGTCTCAACATCAAGGCGCGAGGGTCCAAAACCCGCGTCTCAACATCAAGGCGCGTGGGCTCGACACCCGCGTCTCAACATCAAGGCGCGTGGGCTCAACACCCGCGTCTCAACCTCAAGGCGCGTGGGCTCAACACCCGCGTCTCAACCTCAAGGCGCGTGGGCTCAACACCCGCGCGCGTGGGCTCAACACCCGCGTCTCAACCCCAAGGCGCGAGGGTCCAAGGCCCACGTCTCGGTTATAACCGCCCTGGTTATGGGGCCAGTCGCCGCCCACATAGCGGGGAGGTCAGCCCCTCATTGTGGAGCGTTTTTAGGGGGCACGATCACCCCTGGAACCTCTATAAATAGCCCCGCCGCTATGAGGGGACGAGGGGGGAAGAAAGAAGGGACGACAACAGGCAGACAGAGAGAGAGAAGCAGGAGAGGGCTAAACTCTTCAGCAAGCTTGCTACGTACAAGTGGCCCTTTGCCTACCTCCTCTTTGAGAGTTTTGGTAGATAGAGCTGTGTTACTCCTTCTACCACACAAAGAGAAGATCCCTGACAATTCCGACGGTCATCCGGTCAACGGAGAACAAGATTCACTCTCCATCGCCACTTGAAGAACCCAGCACTAAACAAAGGAGGATTCAAGACTCAACATCCTCCCTCCCTTGTAATCGGAAGACTGGTCTGTTGTAATCTTCTATCCAATCAAAGGAATTTTACAATCGAATCCTCCCTTTTCCGACGCGTACAGATACAGAGAGCAATCTCTCTGTCCGGTCGACCGCACGGTCGGCCGGGGCCTTTCCAGAGAGCAGAGCTCTCTGGACGGTCGACCGGGTCGGTCGGCCGGCCATCCTGCAGAACTGGCGTGCACGTCTGTGCACGTCGGTCGACCGAGCCGGTCGACCGACTTCAGCCCCAGTTGACTTGGTTGGTCGACTAGTCGACTGGCTGAAGCCAGGAACAGAAAAACTAAAGGGATAAAAACTTGGTCTATTTGGCTCAAATAAAATCCCATAAAATCATAGAAAATCTACAAAAATAGTTTTGATGTTATACTTTGATGAACAAACATGCTTGCACAAAATCAAGGCATGTTACAAATGATTTGAACTATTTTTGTAAGTTGGAAATATTTGTTCAAAACAAAACGGTATTTTTCCAAACTTGATTTTTCTAAAACTTGTTTTTCCAAAACTTCTCCAAATACAAAAACAAGATATTTAAACAACTTTTAAAGCATAGTGTGTATGGATATGATCCACTACACAAACATGGTGAAATATCTATGTTTTTGACATTAAGCTCTAAACATGGTTTTGGATAAAATATATAAACTTGAAAACCAAAATCCAAACATGTATTTTCTAAAATAGAAAATCTTTTGTAAAAATAAACTAAATTAAGAGTGTGTGTGTGTATATGATACTTGAGCAATCCACCAACTACTCTATTCTTTACATTTTATCTAAAAATAAAATCTTCTAAAACAAACCTAGACTCAAGTCTTCATCTTCTTGAAGTCTTCTCTTGAAGCCTTCTTGACTTGGTCCAAACACCGTGCTAGCTCCAAATCTTGACTTCAAATCCTTTGTTGAAGCTATGCACCTACTAAGATGTTGATCATAAATCTGTCACTAATTAAACACAAGATAGTAAACATAACTACATGAGTTGATCATCATCAAAACTAGAGTGATGGGCCTTTGGGCCAACATAACTATCAGGAAGGTCAAATCAAGTTTGTATGTCATATCGAGTATTGTTACTGTGATACATACATCGTGGGTCGGGGGGTTATAGCTATTAATAGGCTCGCAAGGAGTGTTACTGCCCCTACAATTTAGCAAGATTGGCAGCAGTTATTTAGTCTCGCGTGAGGCTCAGAGAGGCTCAAGCGAGGCTAGTAAGCTTCATTTGAAGCTAAATGCAAGCCTTGTGTGAAGTTAGATAGGCTCGTGCGACCCTATGACAGCCATTTGGCTTGGTTTTCTCCACTTAATCTGGGACGAAGTGGGCAGGTGTAAATGTTCACTTAAAGTGACATTAACCCTACTAAAGTAGTGGGGTTAACCCACTAATTGAATTGGTCAATTAATGACCTGGAAAGCCCACATCAGACATGAAAGGTGAAGCTATCACGATGCTTCAGGTGAAGGTAACACGATGCTTCGGGTGAAGCTATCTTCATGTGAAATTCAGAGTTAGCTCTCACGGAGCTATAAAGAGCTTCATGCGAAGCTACAAGTTAGCTCTTGGGCAGAGCTATGACAAGCTTCAAAGTTGGCTCTCAATGGAGCTGTTCTATGATTCAAGCAAAGCTAGACAAAATTAGCTATGGGCGAACCTAGGAGTTAGCTCACTGAGGAGCTGTGTAAAACTTCATGCGAAGCTAAAAGCTTAGCCTTTTAGCGAGGCTATGAGGCGCTTCACATGAAGCTAGCCTTTTGGGCTCATGCGAGACTATGTGTTGAACTAACTTATTCTCATAGGCCTGCATAGGCCTCTTCAAAGGTAATTCTTGGCCTAATGTCTACTTCACTGGATCAATAGGGTTCAAGTCACTACTTTGTCCCTCAGGGGTAGGCAGAAATGGGTCGTTAGCTTATCTATGACTTGACTTTTGTAAATATTAACAAGTTAGATATCATTTAGACCGGTTGAAGTGTCGTCTGGGAGTTTGTCTTTTCAGAGTGTTAATAGCGACGAGTTTTGGCTCAACACCAGAACACCCTCAATCGTGGTCCCGAATATGCATGGGACCTATTGTAAATATAATTCATTGATTTTCTCATCAATTTCTAATAATTAATCTCAACTTACTTATATATGATTGTTTGTGTGTTGGGACGTACACCATAACACATGCCTAGATATATGAGTCGAATGAGTAGTAATAATAATAAAATAATAATATAATAATTTATTAGTGTTTTATTAGATTTTGTGTAGTTTTGCATTTTATCGATTTTTAAGGACAACTCGAGTTGTATACACTCAGGTAATGGTAACATGAGATATGAGATATATATTTCCTTGTCGAGATTATCCTCTCGATGTACTAATCTCATAAATTCGTAATCTGAGCTTGTACAACTGGTTTTGCCCATAATTAATGTACTTAATGCCTTATTGCATGCTTGTGTATGCCAATGCTCATGACATGATTTTCAATGCATGCTTTACGATTTGGATTTATTAATACACGTGTGTAAATCACCTAGAGGGGGATGAATAGGTGACAAGCTAATTTAATGCAAAACTAAGGATTTAAAAACTAATTATGCAAAATAAAAAATATAATGCAAACATACAATGTATAACTAAAGAGTGTAGCCGAATTCCCGGTGAAGGGCTCTGAACTATCTCCTCAAGATTCTTCTAAATTAAGAGTTGAGGTGCCACTATGACTCTCTTGGTTAAATACTAGTGTGAGCAAACAATCTCAAGCAAATATATAAGTGAAGTATAAGGGAATATCAAGCATGTATAGATATAAACAATAATAGCATGCAAAATATAAAACACAAGTGAGAGAGATAGACGAGCAATTGCAAACACGAGAGAATTGTTTCAAGGTTTGAGCATACTTGCTCTACGTCCCCGCTTTCAACACTATGAAGGATTTCTGCTATAACGATCCCGCAAGATCAGTCAGTGCCGCAACACCTACAATGAGTTCACACTAGGACTCTTGGACTCATAAGTCTCTCACTTGTTCCCGTAAGAACAACACAATACGAACTTACAAGTTCGCCGAGGCTGCACCTCTACAACATTCTCTATTATAAGGGGGTAGAATACTTGTGGTCACTTCTTTTGATCACAAAAATAACTCTCACTAATAAAGCTCCTATAAGATAGATATGGCATTAAAAAACTCAAGCTTATGTGAGAAAAACTTGGATAGATTTTGAGGTGAAAAAGTCAAAAAAGCTTTTGATAAAATCAAGAGATACACTTGTTTTCCATTATGTTTGCAAAGGGGGAAAACTTACAAATAAAAGTTTGAGGAGCTAAATTACAAGTATTCTCAAAAGATTACAAGTAGATCTCCTCAGAGATTCTGGGAAAATGTGCCGATAGGAGTCTGGTCAGTGCGCGACCACTTTGTCCCTTTGACGATGCGAGCGATGAGATTCCCTTCTCGCCTGGTTCCGGGAATCAGAGAATAGAGGATTGGTAGAATCCTCTGGCTACTTCTCAAAAACCGCCTTCAATAAGGAATTCCTTCTCGCCTGGTTTCGGAGATTCCTTGAGGAAAGGGGTTGTTAGGGTATCGCCACCCTGAAAAGAGAAGTATTTCTCTTGAAAGGTCTCTGAATTAGAGAGCGCACAGTGCGTCGTGAAAAAGCCTCTGCTTGTGGAGTCTTCTCTCTCTCTTTTTTCGATCGATCTCTCTCTCCTTGTACCCCTGGCGGGCTATTTATAGGGAAAGCAAGGGTATAATCGTCCCCTTGAAGATATGGAAACAGATTGAACCGAATATGTTTGAATCTGGAAGTAGCCTTACTGCGAGGCTAGGATAGCTTCTGCGGAGCTAGAATTGGCAGGTCGGTTGATCTGTTTGATCCTTTCCATATTGCTGGGAGATTCTCCTTGATCCTCTTACTCGTTTCAAGAGAGTCAAGAGATAGCGGCAATCACTGCCATATTTGAATCCTGATTGGATTTGATTTGTTTGAATCCAATCTCATCAGGAGATTTGATTGGTCAAAGGTTGACCGTAGCAGGCTGATAGCGGAGCTGCCCGCTTTGAAGCTCATAGCGGAGCTAGAGGCGATCCTTAGCGAAATCCGAAAAGAGGCTTTTCGGCGAAGCTGTCAATTAGCTTCTTGGCGAAGTTGGATGATGTTAGCCTCTCAATCGAGGCTATCTCCTTGGGCTAATGTAATGCTAAATGCTAGCATCTTAGACCTGCTGAGGTCTGTTTAGAAACAATCCGGGTTCACTGTTCTGCTTGCTGGATCAGTGGAGTCCAAGCTGCTTCCTTGTCCCTTGGAGGTGGATGAAAACTGGTCTTCAGCTCGTCTGTCCCTTGTCTTTTGTAAATGTCAACAAGTTTAGACATCGTTCAGACCAATGAGAATCTTGTCTTTTTTAAGTGTCAACAAGACCCCCTTCAAAGTTTTCGAGAGTCTGCAATAGCTCAGACTCCGAAACACTTTGAACTGCTGTGATGGTGGTGTGGAGTATGAACATCGCCATGATGGTTGAGTTCAGCTTCGCTTTCAATCCTGCTTTGGGATGAATTCGCCGAAGAATTGTACTGGTTCGCGAGTAGCTTCGCGTCGGGTAGCTCCGTATCTGGGCTTCCAAGAAATAAGTTCGCTTTGGAACTCCTGTTGCCTTTTCAAAGCCAACTGCCATGGGGCGGTTACGAGGAGGATCATTCCTTCTTTCGCGCCAATCGAGAGGGATGTTCTCCGATTTGCACGTTTCCAAGGGAGGATATTCCCTTTATTCAAGGCGCAATAAGTGCCTTTTATGAGGGAGACGTTTTCTCCCTTTGCACGGTTCCAAGGGAAAACCGTCCCTTCCATCAAGGTGCAATAAATGCCTTGAATGCGCCCGTGCTTCCACGCTTGGGGTGGTTGCGCTCAGGCCATGGGGCCTATAAATAGGACACTTGAGGTCCTCTGAAGAGAAATGTTTTGCCTTTCTTCTCTTCTCTTGGTTGTGAGAGATACTCAGATCTCTGAATTAGTGGGAAAACCCACTCTGGTTGTCTAACCGGCCAAGGACCAGTAAGTCTTGATCGTTCAACGACTTCACCAATTTTAGGGAATTCATCTCCCTTAGTTTAGCTTTGACGGCTGCTTTAGGAATTAACTTCCCTCGATCTACATCTTGCACTTGGCTGATCTGTCAGAGAAGAATTTCAGCACAGCTTCCCTGTGAAGCTACCATCTTGACTTAATCAGAGAAAGATCACTGCATGTTAAGTCCGCTACACAGGCAGAACTTAGGACTTGGTCTCTTCAAAGGTTGAGCCAGTCTTGCCATATTGGTGAATGTTGAGACTGTGTCTGACTTTGCCATAGAGGTGAGGCTAGGACTTGGCGTTTGCTGAGCCAGCCCATGGTTGCTGCGCAGGCGGGGCTTATCCTCTGCTTTGACTGAAGTCGGATCACTTTGCCGCTGAAGAATCTGACTTAATGTTTTTGCAGCTCTTTCTGTGCTTGACTGCTAACTTGCTCCAATTTGCCTTGCAGTGAGCTATGCTTGCCAGTCTGGTAACTTGATGGAAGAAACCATGAAATTTCCTTATGCTTCCCCGGTTGAAGCTTTACTTTTAAGCAGGAGGAACAATTCGGGGCAGCGGATGCGCGTCCCAGGGGCTGTTGGCAGCCTCTTATCCGTGATGATTCGTTCTGAGGTGAGGCTGGCCGCCGCTTTTACCGGAGATGATCCGCTTCAAGATAGTGGGCGTCGCCTGTGGGATCGCCGGCACCATTGCCGACTTTCAACTTTGGTGGCCTTTGATGGCGATCCACTTCGGGAAAGTGGGCATCGCGCTGTTAGATCACTGGTATCACTGCCGATTCCCATTATACGTGATCTATCGTGTTGGCGGCGATAGGTTTTTATTGCCAGGCTTCAACAAAAATGGCCTGGCAAGATCTGCCATTTTGTGGAGAAAAATGACCATGTCCTTGTGGCACCATCTGTTCATGTGCGAAGGATTACGGCCTTGCGCCGGAGGAAGGCCTTTCCTGTCCCGTTGATCTGGCTTGGAGGCAGATAAAACCGCTTGTATGCCTCAAATGATCCTGTTGGGCAACTGAATGTGTTTGTATGAAACACAACTTTGATGTAATATCAGTGTACCTTTGCTTTTGAATCAATGAAAGTTCATCGTCTGATCATCTGATTTTTGCTTGCTTTCACTGAGAGTTTGGCCATAGCTGGGCTAAACTGTGTGCGGAGCTAAGGACATAGCACCTTTTTAGAGGGCTAAGGTAAGCTTCCTGGCGAAGTCCTTGAAGGATTGTGCGAAGTCCGCACTTTGCTCCTGTGCGGAGTTAACCCTTAGTAGAGTTGAACCGGCGCTTCTCGGGAAGGCGCTTCGGGCGCTGTTTCGAATTAATTCGAAACGGCAGCATGGGCCTTTTTCGAGGCCTCGTTTTAGGCGCTGATTGGCCTATAAAAGCCCGATCGGGCTGAACATGGAAAAGATCTCCTTTTTCAGAGAAATTTCTGTCTTTTCCTCTCCTTCTTCCTCCTTCTTTGCTTCAGAGTTCTTTGAGAATCCTTGCATTTCTTCGATGGCGCCCAAAAAGAGGGGGTAAAGAAGCAGCGACTTCTGCAGCGGAGGGCCCTCCTCCTCCTCCGGTCATTGAGCGACCTGTCGCTGGTAAGAGACTCTTCTTAGAGATGGTGGTCTTGCTCCTTTGGAGTCGATATTTGACCATTAGGACGATCGAGTATGATTTGTCCTTATCAGGAAACTCGTTTCCCTTCAACTTCCCTATTTTGCTTGCACCAGGGAAGTAAGAACTGAACAGTTCTTCTTTTAGGCTTTCGTAGGAAGCCATTGCTTGGGCAATCTCCATCCTGTTGAGGAACAGGATGTGGGTCATGTCCCTTCAGTCGTGGCTACGAAGGACGACTGTTGACGATGATGTCCTTTTGATGATGTCAGCCCTTAGGGCTATGCCACTTCCTGCTTTAAGCGAAGTTGGCGCTTTGGATATTTTCTGCAGAGATGCAGTCTTATCCATGAAGTGAAGCTTTTTCAAAGCTATTGCCTTGCAGGCCCTGCTTGCTGGGCGAGGCTATGCCTTAGTGAATTTTTATGCTTTTGCATCCACTTGATTGGTGAACTAATCATAGCTCATTTCTGTTTTTTTGCAGTACATTACGCCTCCGGCCTCCAGAACAGTCTGTTCGGTGTAGCCAGTCGAGCAGGCGGAAGCATCAGCTTGCAGTTCTATGGGCAGGCTTCGTTGTTCAGTGACCCGAGCTCCCTTGTACGGGATACGCTCATCCAGGAGGGTCGTCCGCAGGCCATGCGGAGCATCTTGACTACGGCTCCACTTGAAGATATCGACTGTCAGGCTTACAGAAAGCCTGACTTCATGTTCGGAGATGCTGCACCAGATCCCGATCGCCAGCTGCAGGCCGGTGAAGGCCAGTGGATCTTCCAGTTGGACGGCGAGAGATTCTATCTCCCGTCCTCTAAGCGGCATTTTGCTTTGTCTTCCTTCGCGAGCGCGACTCAGGCTCGGAAGATGGCGTGGGGCGTGAGCCTAAACGCCGAGTCTGTAAGTGTCGGGAGGTTGACATTCCAGTCCGGCTACTCGAGGGCGGGCCATCCTCGTAGCATAATGGGGCTATACCCTGGGAAGGTATCGCGGGACCTTCCAGTAGGAGAGAACCAGCTGCGGCGCCGACCTTTGGCACTCAGTTCTGCGAAGTTGACGGGAACTACCCCGCCACCGATTTCAGGACTCCCGGTTGGGTCCACCCTCCTAGATCATGGTGGGCGGAGTTGACCAACTATATCCTCACCCATTTTGAGGGGGACTTAGAGAGGTTAAACCTCCATGAGGCCGTCAGGGCGACCTGCTACGGCATCGAGATGAAGGTGGCGTGCTTCTACGCCATCCTTGAGTTGTATTGCCCGGCCTCGGGGACTTTCTTCACCCCAGTTGGTGAGTTGGGCATGGCCCTGCACGAGATGCGGGAGATCTCTGCTTTGCCCTTCGGGTCTCTTCCATACGAAGAGTACTTTCCCTGTGAGGCGGAGTTGGCTATTCTGGAGAAGCAGGAGCCTGCTCTGCTCGAGACATATCGGGAATTGATGTGCCATTTGCACATTTGCTCCAGCATCCACACTGGTGGCAAAGGTAGCTCGAAGAGCTTGAAGAGCTGGGGGAACTACTTGTTCCCGGATATGACTAGTGCGCCTGAGGCAGCTCATTGCGGAGTTGCTGAAGAAGACATCTTGGCACGGATGGAGGTGCATGCTGAAAAGGACATCGTCGTGGCAGAAGATGATGGTCCTTTCGAGAAGGGTGATGTTCTTCGGAGCTTTCACCATCAGGCCCGTCGGCCTATATCTCGCAAGGCGTTGCTGGCCGGCTTCTTAACCATCTGGTTAAAGAAATGTGTCGTGCCTTCTTCTTCGGGTGACATCGTCCACCCGACTGTGCTGCTGCCTGCCGTCCGCTTGGTTCATGGCCACCGTCTGGGTCTTCTCCCGGCCATGGTGTGTTGTATTCAGAGGGGCCTTCGTGCACTGACGGAGGCTTTCTGCAGGCCAATGGCGTCAAGGCGAGGGAAGGGTGCCGTCCTGCCTTGTGATGGACCCAATCCTAGGGTAGGTTTACCGTACACCTACTTGATGGCGTGGTTCGCCTTGCACTGCCCCAGTTTGATTGGAGCTGGGGAAGACCCTCCGCAGGGTGTTCAAACGGCACTTCTCCGTCGCTTTGAAGGCCGTTCGTGGCAGAAAACTTATATGGCCGAGGCCCGTAAGTTAGTGCGTCGTTATGACGCTTATGGCCTGTTCCGTTGTTTTCCTCGCCTGCGAGGTGCAGGATACAACGAGGAATTCCATGATGTGGAGTCAGGTCGGTCTCCCATGAGTCGGGGTGTTTTCGAGTGGCTGGTCTGTATCCGGCCCTCGCATTTGCTGTACAGGAGTGGGGATACCTGCTACCTGGAGCCCTACGTCCCGAGCCGGTTTGCCCGCCAATTTGGGTATGACCAGTTGTATGTGGGCAACCCCAATCCGGACCTGACTTTCATGGGGAGCCTCATTGATGGGGCTCGTGGTTGGCGGTTCTTTACCGCGGATGACACTGGAGCGTGGCTGCGCACGCCGCTGAGGGATCCCGACCTTTGGACGACCCTGTGTTTCTGCCAATGGTATGCGGCTTCGAACTCCACACCTACTGGGTTTAATGCCAACCGTTCGGGTGTGAAGTTAATTTCTCATCGGATGAGGCAGAAGGCTTCTGATAAGATGGAGGGCAAACGAGTCCGTGTTCCTGGCATAGAGGAGTTCATCGCTGTAGATGACAGCGGGGCTTCTGATGCGGGAAGCCCTTATTTCGAGGCAGAGACAAGGGCTGATGCCCACGAAGCTGATATTCGTGAAGCCGGGTCTGGTGTAGTGGGGACAGCTCCCTCACAACATGTGGAGGAAGTGGAAGAAGAAGGACTCTGATGTCCACTTCAAAAGGAAGCGTGGGAGTGGATCCCGTAGGAAGTCGTCGGCGAAGAGGCCCCGTCGCCAGACTCCTACCATCGTGGTAGAGGGTGAGCTCTCTGCTGCGCCTCCTTCTGCTGCTCCATTAGTGGCTGAGCCGTCGGTTGTTGAACCGACTACTGTAAGATTGGCCCCATCTAATATACCTTCAGCGCACTTTAAATAACTCATTATTTGCTTTTTGTTGCAGGAGCTGAGGAGCACGGGGAGCAAGGGGACCAGTATGATCCTCTATTCGCTTATGGAGCTGCTGCTGGTTCCTTTACTCGCTCGGAGGAATCTGGAGGTGATGTGGCCGACATTGGCCCGTCGGGCGCTGGGACTTCTAAAGGAAGTCCTATGGCATCCAGCTCTACCGGGTGGTCTGCGGAGGAATCGGCGAGCAGGCCGGCTATCCGCGTTGATTCTGGCAAGAACTTCGCGATGGAACCCCTAGAGACTGATGATGCTGACGAAGTAACATCAGCCTTTGGTAAAATGACGACCTTTTGATTTCCTCTTGTTTACTGCGTCCGCTTTTTGACCATGGCTTTGTTGCAGGTGTTCGGCCTCAAGATGCGTCGGCTTTGAAGGAGCCGGAGACTTCCCCTGGAAGGTCAGAGGGTGGGTTGAGTGCTTCGTCCGCGGCGGATGTTGCCATGTTGGACGTGTTGTATGGCGACTTGCCTTCTTATCAGCCCACTTCAGCTGAAAGGCGAGAGGCTGAAGGGGCGGCAGTCCCGGAGGTATCCTCACTCCCAATCACATCACCAAGTGAGGTGCCGGCAATTTTGCCCAGTGCGGGGCTGAGGGTGATCGCGGACCCTAGTTCCCCGACTTTGATTGTCGAGCCTGCTGTTCAGGAGGTGGTTGCCAGTCCTTCCTCCACGGTGGCTGGCGTGCTGGTGTCGCTGAGGACTCCGCCGAGGTCACCTTTGGCTTGCCCTGCTGCTGTCAATGTTCCCGCTTCTTCTTCTGCGGCGGTGTCGACTGGGTTGGTAGATTGCTCCGAGGTTGTCTCAAGGGTTGATGAAGCTGAGAATGATTTCATCGGTAATCTGGTCGACAGCTTCTATAACAGTTTGGAGCAGACTATCGGTCTAGTCTTGAAGGGCTCGCCTGTGCCATTCTCGAAGCTGAAGATGGTCCTCTCCCGTGGCATTGAGTGTATCCGGGATTTTGAGGGGTACCATCAAGCTGCTGCTCTAGAGCTCCTGGTAGATGACCTTGAGAAGGACGTGGAGGAATGGCGCCATTTCCATCGTTCCGACGCAGCGTCTTTGGCTGATGAACGGCTCACACGTCTTGTCGCCCAGAGGCGCGAGGCTCAGCTCGCCGCTCAAGAGGCTGCTGAGGCTATCTCCTCTGACTTGAAGTCCTTGGAGGCAGAGCAAGCAGAGGTTGGGAGTGCAATTGACGCTTCCACCAGTGCTCTTCTTGATGCCGAAGATAAGGTTAAGAGGGCGAAGAGATGATCCGGAAGGCAAATCTCCTCTTATCCAAAGCTATACAGATGCGTCATGAAGAGTCTGCGCGGCTTAAGCAGCTCAGGGCTCGAAGTGAGGAACTGGCGGAGCAGAAGTCGTCACAGAGGGCGACTTTGGCGGAGGTCGAGGCTCGTCTGGCTCAGGCGGTGGACTTCGATGAGGCTGAGCTAAGATCACAGGCGCTGGCCCAGGCTGCTGATGACAGGAGGACGAGGCTAGCTTCGCTCGGAGATCGGATCCGATCTTATCATGTACGCCTATAGGCTCCTCCATGTATCCCATCCTTTTGGAATTTAATAAAAATTCTTTCTTTTGTCGTCTTTGTTTGTTTGGATAATGAGGCATGGCTGTCTGTTGGTTCAGAGGTCGCAATGACATAACCGAATGGGACGTCGCCAGTCTCGAGGTCAGCCCTTTTGCGGGGCTAAAAGGGGAGATACTTGCCTTTTGTAAATGTCAGCAAGCATCGAGATTGAGACTTAGCTGTCTGCTGGTTCAGAGGTCGCGATGACGTAACCAATTGAGACGCCACTAAGCTCAATGATAGATGAAACTTGGCTATCTGCCAGTTCAGAGGTCGCAATGACATAACTGGTTGAGAAGCCACCAAGCTTCAAAATAGGTGATACTCATCTTTTGTAAATGTCAACGAGTATCGAGACTTGTCTTTTGTAAATGTCAACAGGACTCGGGATTGAGACTTAGCTGTCTGCTGGTTCAGAGGTCGCGATGACGTAACCAATTGAGACGCCACTAAGCTCAATGATAGATGAAACTTGGCTATCTGCCAGTTCAGAGGTCGCAATGACATAACTGGTTGAGAAGCCACCAAGCTTCAAAATAGGTGATACTCGTCTTTTGTAAATGTCAACGAGTATCGAGACCTGTCTTTTGTAAATGTCAACAGGACTCGGGATTGAGACTTAGCTGTCTGCTGGTTCAGAGGTCGCGATGACGTAACCAATTGAGACGCCACTAAGCTCAATGATAGATGAAACTTGGCTATCTGCCAGTTCAGAGGTCGCAATGACATAACTGGTTGAGAAGCCACCAAGCTTCAAAATAGGTGATACTCGTCTTTTGTAAATGTCAACGAGTATCGAGACCTGTCTTTTGTAAATGTCAACAGGGCTCAAGATTGAGACTTAGCTGTCTGCTGGTTCAGAGGTCGCAATGACGTAACCAATTGAGACGCCACTAAGCTTCAAAATTGCAATGGAGTTTGGGAAAAGTCTCGTTTTCACGGGGAGAAACGAGGGAATCACTGTCATAGGTTTAATGTTAACGTAACAGCGAGATATATATGTGGTCCTACCATTCTATGGATGAGAATTGGTAGGTGATTTTGGTGGTCTCATTCTCACGGGAAGAAACGAGGGGATTGCTGTCATAGGTTTAATGTTAACATAACAGCGGAATATATGTGGTCCTACCATTCTATGGATGAGAATTGGTAGGTGATTCTAGAGAGGGAATCAAATGGGAGCAGGTCCCTTAGGATTTTTAGCAAACCCCCAGCTATCAACGGGTTTGATGGAGCTTGGAGAAAGAGAGAGGCTCTCTTGTGCGCATTCGGGACGCGCGGATCTCGATCAGAGGTGTAATGTTAACTTGATCGAGAGCAGGATCCTTGATTAAGGATAGTATTTCTTTAAGAATTTGCCATTGATTGGCATCATGAGGAGGTCGCCATCTGCAGTTGTAAGGCGGTATGCTCCGTTTGAATAGACTGTCTCTATCACAAACGGTCCTTCCCATTTAGGCTGAAATTTGCCTTTGGTCTTGTGCGTCATAATCATCGGTCGTCTGACGGCTAAGACTAGGTCTCCTTGTGGAAGACTCTCTGCTTGACCTTCTTATTGAAGGCTTTTGACATCCGAGCCTGATATAGCTCGATGTGTTGCTGAGCTTGCAGCCGCTTCTCGTCCAGGGCTTCGAGCTCTTGAAGACGCAAGCGATCATTGTCTTCTGATGTCATCTTAGTAGTCAAGGCTACCCGCAATGATGGCACCTGGATTTCCAATGGGATGACCGCTTCGCACCCATATACCAGGGAGAAAGGCGTATTGCCTGTCGGTGTCCGAACCGTAGTCCGGTAGGCCCAAAGGCATTCGCCGAGCTTTTCGTCCCAATCTCGCTTGTTCGAGGAGACAAACTTCTTGAGCAGCTTGATGATTGTCTTGTTGAATGTCTCTGCCAAGCCGTGGCGGCAGGATTGTAGGCGGTTGAAGCCACATTCTGAATTCGGTATTTATCGCAGAACCGATAGAACCCTTGGCTTACGAATTGGGGACCATTGTCATGGATGATCCGTCTGGGTACACCAAATCGATGGATGACATGGTGTTTGATGAAGCTAACCAGATTGGAGGTTTTAACTTCGGCCAACGGTGTGGCCTCTGCCCATTTTGAGAAGTAATCGGTTATTGCCAGGATAAACCGGTGACCTCTTGCCGAAGAGGGACTGATTGGCCCTACGACATCGATTCCCCATGCTTCAAATGGTCAAGAAGCAACAGTAGGGTGGAGCAACTCCGAAGGTTAGTGTATGAAGTCTGCATGGACCTGGCACGCCTTACACCTTCGTGCAAATTGGGTGGCATCGGCCATCATGGTCGGCCAGTAGTACCCAAGTCTGTGCAGCCTGTCTTTAAGCTTTGGACCCGGCTGGTGAGCTCCGCAGACGCCATCATGTGCTTCTTTAAGCACTTCCTGTGCCTCTGAATGAGAGAGACAACGGAGGAGGACACCGTCATATGAACGACGGTAGAGTGTCTTCAAGGTGGGATCATAGTGGAAACGGAGCGACCTTCGTCTGATGGACGCCGCTTCTTTGGGATCGTCTGGAAGCAGACCGTGCAGAGCGTAGTCAATGAGAGGGAAGCGCCAATCCCTCGGCTCAAGACCCACGGAGATATTATGGACCTCTTGGATCCTTAGCATATGCTTGGAGCATACGAGATGCCGGGTTGCGACTGTGGGTGATACTCGGTGTCGGCCGGTAAGGCTAGCGTTGTTGCTAATGCAGCGAGAGCATCCGCCTTGGTATTTTGAGATCGGGACACGTGCCCGATGTAGAAGCCTTCAAATAGGCTAGCCAATTCGATGGCTGTATGATAATAAGGCTCCAAGTCTTCATGGCGGACTTCATATTCGCCTTTGACTTGACTGATGACTAGCTTTGAATCGCCGTAAGCTTCGAGGTAGCGTACCCCCATTCCCTGGGCGAGCTGGAGGCCGATGAGCAGAGCATTATATTCCGCTACATTATTAGAGCATGATTCTATCAAGGAGAATGCTCTGGGAAGGATATGATCCTGTGGGGAGATGAACACAACCCCCACTCCGGCAATAATCTTCCCTTTGGGGCCCATCCGCGATGCTCCGTCGAAGAACATCTGCCACACTTCCTCTGCTGAGGTTGCATTAGACTCGAAGACTTCATCAGGGATGTCTTCGTGAAGTTTTGAATGTTCTGGAACTGGATGAGCAGCTAAGAACTCTGCAAGGGCCTGGCCTTTAACTGCCTTCTGAGGAGTAAAGGTCATGTCGTATTGAGACAACAGAAGTGCCCATTTAGCCAACCTTGAATTCAGCGACCCTGGCTTCGTCATGAGAAGACGTAAAGGGTTCACCCTGGAGATGACATTGCAGGACTTGCCCTTTTTGCTGGAGTCCTTCGACGTCCGCTGTACGTCTTGGATGAGGTCAGGGTGTATCCACATAACTTCCCCCGTCTCCAATGTCAAAGGGACAAGACCCTTGTTGTATTGAGTCATGGCTGGATGATGCTTGACTTCCAACCGCGGCGCCGAGGCTGAATAGGTCCCGTCGGGAACTGTGACCTTCTGGGCAGTGCCGAACTCAAGAGTCACCATATTGGCAGTGACTTTCTTCTGTTCTGTCTTCAATGTGAGGACTCCGGCGTCGACCAAGGCTTGAATTCTATCCTTGAGAACATAGCACTTGTCAGTAGGATGGTGGATCATCCTGTGGTAGAGGCAGTATTTAGGGTCGTTTGTACGCCCTATCTCATTGGGACGTCGAGCATCTGGTAGCTTCATTTTGTTCCCTTTGTGGAGCAGATAGAATATCGTGACCACCTGATCATCTCTGAAAGAGTACTGCTTTGGAGGAAACTTGGGCTCTTGGCTGTTGACGCCGCTCTTCTTGGCCTTTGACTGCATGTCCCCGGTCAGCTCGACGGACATAATCTCCTTCCCTTTAGCTTGAGAAGACTGCGGGAGATCGCTACGCTCTTTGTTGTTCGCGCCCCATTTGCTTCTAGGGGCGGATGGCTCAAACTTCTTAGCCGATTTCTCGGCTATCTCAGCTTGTTCGACCAATTCCTTCCAAGTATGGGCTTTGACAGCCCCCATGCGGACTTCTACTTGATCCAAGAAGTTGTGCCTGCATGTCTGTAAGAGCATGGGTAATGGCATCCCTGCTGGGCACATCAGAGATAGATTTCTGAACCGCTCAATATATTCACGGACAGATTCGCCTTTCCTCTGCACAGTGGAGAGGAGTTTGTCCATGGTCACTTCGGTGTCATCCTCATAGAAGCGAGAGAGGAACCGAGTTTCTAGGTCAATCCAGGAATTGACAGAGCCCGGAGGGAGGCTTCGGAACCAGTCGAATGCCACTCCCTTTAAGGTGCCAATGAACAGCCTAGCCATGATGGCATCGTTGCTTATAACATTGCCGGTCTGGGACCGGAAATAGTAGATGTGCTGATTGGGCGAGCTCTTACCATCATACGTATGCAACGTTGGTGGTTTGAACTTTGGCGGATATGGCACCGAATCCCACTCCAGTGGGTAAGGACGAACTGCCCCTACTTTCTTTAATTCATCCCTCTGAGCCAGGGATGAAATTTGAGCTTGAAGGCCTTTAAGGACATCGGCATCCAGGGAAGAGCCTCCCTTAGATCTCTCCGTCTTGGGCGGATCATTGCTGAGATGTCCCTCCTCGTCATGATTACTCCCGGTATCATCATTCCGGTTGCTGAGGAGCTGAGCGAGCATCTGTTGAATATTGTCCAGGGCCTCTTGCTGAGTTCTAGAGGTATGCTCCTGAGCTTCCAAACGCCGACGAAGATCATCATTGGCGTTATCGGCCATATTAACCGATGCTTTGTCCGTTCGCACAGAACTGACTGTTGCTGAAGAGGCATACCCGCTGTCTTCATCTTCTCCATCAGATGATTGGGGCGACCGCCTGAGTTGTGGCACGGTTGGGACCGTCGAGGAGGAAGGCTGCTCATAATATAGGGTATCGCTACCCTGGATCTGGTGTTTCGGAAAACACCTTCTTCGCACACCAAGACTTCACCTAAGCCCGGGCTATAATCTGGATCTGGGGAGCCGAAGGGGTATCATCAGATGTATGACCTTCCCTGTGTCGCTCTCGTCCTCTTCCGGTCATGTTGACGGACGCGAAGGCTGGGCCTCGCGAAGCACTCCTTTCATGATGCTTCTTTGTGGCATGTGTGGACAACCGGTTAAACGCCGATTGACTGTGCGGAGATGCAGCCTTGATTGGATATTGCCGACAACGGGCTGAATGGATTGTCACAAGTCGGCATCCTCTTTGACAACAAGGGGAAGTGGTTGGAGAGACTCCAATTCCCGCTTGTTTGCCAAGAATTGTCGCAGGTTAGGCTCAACAGAGCCTGAACAACCCGTGGAGAGGCCTTTCTGGAGCGTACAAGGATGATGCTCCGTTCTTCTTATCCCTGCAGAAGGGATTAGTACTGAATAGTACTTTGGCGCTAGCTTCGCCGACAGGTGCGAGCTTAGTGCTTGATGAATTGGGGAGCGGAGCACGCTGTGGTGCTTTGCCCGCTATTCTGCTGCGAAGGGGATCAACCTCAGATAACACTGCGGTCTTAGCCTTGCGGCCGCGAACCCAGTGAATTCGTTGTGGTACAATAGCTTCGCTTGTGAAAGAGAGGCTGACAAAAGGCTTTGCTGCCCTTGATTCAGGTGACGGTATGATTGCCGTCATGACTTCATGGCTGGCAGCATCGTCAGGGCAGATGGGCATCTTACCCTTTTCTTCGCGGGAGAGGCGCAGTCTCGGCATGACTACTCCGGGAGCTTTGGTTGAAGACTCCTGTTTAGGCTTCCATATCAGCCTTGACAGGGGACGCCTAGGTTCGCAAGGAACCTGAATAGCCACAAGCGGGGCTGTGGGGTGCTGGCAAGATTCTGCCTCTGGTTTCTGATTTGAAACCTTGGCCATGAAGACCTTCCTGTGCTTCCGTGCTCGAAGCGTCAGGCCACCCCCAGAGAGGACTTCTTCAATCTTCCTTGATCGATCTGGATAACCAGGTTCTCAAAAGTGCAGGATCTGGGCTGCGGGCATGTTTCCTTGTTGCGCCAGAGAACTGCGGCAGGTTTGCAGAGAATCTTTTCCGTCTCCGCAGAGACTTTGCTTGAAGATTTAGCCAGAGAAGATCTGGCTGCACCGGCTTTTCTGAATTCAGAGATAGACCCGAAGGTCTGTTCGTCGCATTGCGACACTTGATTCTCAGCAGAGGAGAATACAATCCCCAGCGGAGTCGCCATCTTGTTTTCCATTATGTTTGCAAGGGGGGAAACTTACAAATAAAAGTTTGAGGAACTAAATTACAAGTATTCTCAAAAGATTACAAGTAGATCTCCTCAGAGATTCTGGGAAAATGTGCCGATAGGAGTCTGGTCAGCGCGCGACCACTTTGTCCCTTTGACGATGCGAGCGATGAGATTCCCTTCTCGCCTGGTTCTGGGAATCAGAGAATAGAGGATTGGTAGAATCCTCTGGCTACTTCTCAAAAACCGCCTTCAATAAGGAATTCCTTCTCGCCTGGTTCCGGAGATTCCTTGAGGAAAAGGGGTTGTTAGGGTATCGCCACCCTGAAAAGAGAAGTATTTCTCTTGAAAGGTCTCTGAATTAGAGAGCGCACAGTGCGTCGTGAAAAAGCCTCTGCTTGTGGAGTCTTCTCTCTCTCTTTTTTCGATCGATCTCTCTCTCCTTGTACCCCTGGCGGGCTATTTATAGGGAAAGCAAGGGTATAATCGTCCCCTTGAAGATATGGAAACAGATTGAACCGAATATGTTTGAATCTGGAAAGTAGCCTTACTGCGAGGCTAGGATAGCTTCTGCGGAGCTAGAATTGGCAGGTCGGTTGATCTGTTTTGATCCTTTCCATATTGCTGGGAGATTCTCCTTGATCCTCTTACTCGTTTCAAGAGAGTCAAGAGATAGCGGCAATCACTGCCATATTTGAATCCTGATTGGATTTGATTTGTTTGAATCCAATCTCATCAGGAGATTTGATTGGTCAAAGGTTGACCGTAGCAGGCTGATAGCGGAGCTGCCCGCTTTGAAGCTCATAGCGGAGCTAGAGGCGATCCTTAGCGAAATCCGAAAAGAGGCTTTTCGGCGAAGCTGTCAATTAGCTTCTTGGCGAAGTTGGATAATGCTAGCCTCTCAATCGAGGCTATCTCCTTGGGCTAATAATGCTAATGCTAGCAATGAGCATCTTAGACCTGCTGAGGTCTGTTTAGAAACAATCCGGTTCACTGTTCTGCTTGCTGGATCAGTGGAGTCCAAGCTGCTTCCTTGTCCCTTGGAGGTGGATGAAAACTGGTCTTCAGCTCGTCTGTCCCTTGTCTTTTGTAAATGTCAACAAGTTTAGACATCGTTCGGACCAATGAGAATCTTGTCTTTTTTAAGTGTCAACAACACTCTTGAAAAGCTCCTTTTGATTTGAAAATGAAAGCTCTAAAAAATTGTTGAAAAACTTCTGTGGAAGACTGAAAAATAGCTCTAGAAAACTCTCCCAAAAATCGTAACCAAAACTCGCCCAAAACCCCAATTTATAAAGGCTGTAAAAAACTAGCCGTTGGGCCAGATAGACTTGTCGGTCACCGGGACCTGTCGGTCGAGCTGCCGGTCGACCGACCAACGATCATATTTATGACCATTAGGGTTGTCGGTCGATCGCCTGGTCGACCGCACCAAGGTTTTAACCTGTCTGTCGACCGACTGACCAGTCGACCGACTGACCGGTCGACCGAGGCAAGAACCAGAGAGCGCATCTCGCTGGTCGGTCGATCGCTCGGTCAACCGGGGCCAGATCTAGAGAGTAAACTCTCTGGATTAGTCGACCGCCCGATCGACCGGTCCTCAAGCTAAGGATGTGTGCATCTGTGGACATCGGTCGACCGCTCGGTCGGCCGACTTCTGGCTCGGTCGACTGGTCGGCCGACCGCCAGAAGGCCAGGTCAGAGAGATTAAAGAGATTAAAACTTGGTCTTTTAATATCCATAAAATCCCATAAAACTCTATAAAATCCAACAAAAATAAGTTCATTGAAATAAAAATACAAATATGTGTGATCAAAAATCACACATATTACAAACTTTTTGAACCATTTTTGTGATATAGAAATTTAGGCTTAAACAAAAATTGGTATTTTCAAAATCAAACTTTTAAATAAAAACCGATTTTTTCAAAACTTGTCTAAAATAAAAACAAGATATTAAAACACTTTTGAAGTATAGTGTGTATGGATATGATCCATACACATATAAGATGAAATATCTATGTTTTTGACAATAAGCTCTAAAATAAGTTTTGACTTAAACAAAACTTAAACACATAATATAAAACTCATCAAATAAGTTTTTCTAAACATCTGAATCATCAATGTGTATGAATGAGATCCAAAACACATATAAAATATGTAAACTTGTTTTGATGAACTATAATCATGAAACATAAGAATGTATACTTTGAAGCTCAAAACCAAAACGGTATTTTCTAAAATCAAAACTATTTTATGAAAATACATATAAATTTTATGTGTGTGCATGTGTGTGTGAGCTTGAGCATTCCACAGCTAATCTATCCTTTATATTTTATCTAAAAATAAAATATTAACACTTACAAACTTGACATAAGTCTTAAAAAATTTCTCTAAAAATCTTCTTCTCTATCTTGATTTGGTCCAAACCTTAATCCAAAGAGGTAGATTCCTCCTGAGTACTTAATGCGACCTTGATGCGTGAGCTCTTGAATCAACATGTGTTAGGTTTAAAACTTGACTTCGAATCTTTTGTTGAAGCTAAATACCGACTAAGATCTTGATCAAATATCTGAAACTATATAAACCCAAGATCATTAGTACTATAACTATATGAGTTAATCATCATCAAAACTAGAGTGAAGGGCCTTTGGGCCAACAACGTGTGATTGTCTATGTACGTCATTTGGCGCTCATTTTACCACTCAATGAGTAGCTTTCTGACTCTCCTTGACCTGCATGTCCAGATCTTGGAGCTTGGCCCGAAGTGGAACCCTCCTCGAGGACCAAGCCTATCTTATGGAGCAAGGTGACCAGCTGTATCTCCTTCCCTTCTAGTCACTCCCTATTCGGCTCGCAGATTTCATCTGAAGCTCATATGCATCCGTTTGTATTGTACATATTGTAAATCTTACTTTTGTACCTCCGGATAATGTATACGCTTGTAATATTATGTCACATCATGTGATAATTTTGTATTTATACTCTTAAATTAGAATGTATAATACTCCACGTACTTTCGTACTTTGATTAATGTCTGTATTGATGCTTAGCGTATGTATGCGAGGGTGATCCTATCTTGTGTATATATATCGCGGTAATGTCTCCGCACCCATGGGGTTGGGGCGTTACAGGAGCACCTTGTGTTGCACATCATCTGGACTTCTCATTGAATCCCAGAAGTTTCTATTGCATGATGTACTATTCGCCGATAGGGTTCGAGGGCACCCTGGCGTCGTTGCTGGGATGGATCGGACCAACATAGTTATTTAGCAGGAAGATCTAGGAGTTGGTTTCTTTCGCCTTGTCAACGGGTGGAGGACTGAACCTCCTTAGCGGATGGTGGGGTCTTGGTATTCATGTCGATCCCCACAGATGTTGCCAATATTTTTGAAAAAGTATGAGGTTGTTGTGGATGGGTCCACATGTGACTATCGATATTGATTGACGAGACATGCAAGCATAGAGGAGAACGTCAGGGAGATCGGGGCTTGAGCCCAGTTGAACGCCCTCCGATGCCTAAGTCAAACTCGCAGTTGGCGGTAGTAGTATGGTAGTAAAACTATGGTTTGCAAAGGGTTCCTTTCACTTGTGGTCTAAGAGGCTATTTATAGGGTTTTGTAGAGGGTTTTACCCCTTGGCCAAGTTACCAGTGCTATCATTTCCTCGACGAGTAGACTTCTTGGACAACAAGAATTCTGAGAAGTTCTCGTTAAGATTAAGATAGAACTCTCTGAGAGTGTTAGGCTCGACTAGAGCCCGACATAGTTAGGCCTGAGGTAATTGGGCTCACCCTCGTTTTGGCTCGAAATAGTTGGGCCTGAGATAGTGGGGCTGGTTATGTTCAGTGGACAGTCTCTTATTGGGCGGAGGCCCATTGAGGGCGTATCACATGCGTCACGTTTGGGCATGGCCCGCACAACATCATTGTACCATAACACGTGCATGACACGTTCACTTTCCTCGTTATTTACAATATACGAGGGGGAGGAGTGAATCTTCCCTTCCACGGGGTAAAATGGTTTATCCACAGATCGTCTGTTTGAAATATGGATGGTGGAGATTGAAAAAGAAAACTATATCCTTTTTTTGTCATTTCTATTTTCTTTCCAAACCGAGGTACTCCTCCATCATTTGGTTTTTTTTTTTTTAATCTAAAAAATGAGAAAAAGTAAAAAAAATTAAAAAGTAGTGTGAGATGTTGCTGACTTGGATTTTAGGCTCTAGAAAATGTTATTTTCTTGAATGCCTCCTAACATGTTCTCATTCAAATCACCAATAAAATGATTTTTGAGTAAGCAGTAAATCACTATAATTCTTGTTGGAAAACTTAATATAGTGTGCATAAGATGAAACAGATCCCTCAAGAGAGAGAAAATGAATAGAAAGGGTCAACTCGCCAAATAGAAAGGAAATTATAGGTTCCAAGCCATTCAAGTTTTAATTTTGATATTATTAATCTTTTTCTTTCTTAAAATTCATGATCAAGTTGCCAGCGTGGGGGGGAGGAGAGCAGAAAACAGCTAGCAGAGGAAAAAAGAATGGCTCAAAAAGAGAGAATTTATATTTCAAACTCAGGAACGATGGACAATCCACTTGTGCGGGAACCGCACCCATTAAGTGTGGGCCTATTAAATCGGTTGGTTTTGTCAAATCAATTGTTCAATTAGTTGTCCCCGCAGCTGTCTCTTTGGTAGGTCTACGTCAGTTAGAGTTTCAAACGCCTCACGGTGTCAAACGCGTGCGGATATTTCATTCTTCGACACCAGCCATCGAGCAGGTCTTGAATTTCTCTCCATTGGTCTCAGTTCGAACCCGACGCTTGTGAATTTAACTAACAAATTTTTTTTGGTCCAATGGCTCAATTTGTTGCTTCTTATAATTATTGATAACGGAACGGTCCAATTCTTAAAATGTAACCATCTGTTATTTTATAAATGATTATCATTTTCTTTAAGGAAAAAGAATACCTCCGTCATTTTATAAACTATTATCATTTTTTAAGGAAAAAGAATTCACTCCAAAACTGTTACTGTATTGGACGACGTTAAATTTTAATTATTCACTTATGGAAAATCATTTTTTATTATATTAAAGCCAGTCTTCCTCCTCGAAAACGCAATTCCTCTGGGTCTGTTTGGTTGTCGTAACTGGCCGTAATTCGTAGTTGTAATTGGTAAAGTCATTTACAATTGTAAATGAGTTACATGTATGTAAATTTTACGGTGTTTGGTTGGTAATATAAAATTGTAAAGAGAGAGAAAGTGTATTGTAATTTACGGTGTTTGGTTGTCGTAATGTATAAGTCGTAAGTGAAAAAGTTGACCACAAAATTAACTATTTGGTGATTTTAAAAGTTTTAATACTGCAAATAAATATTAAAAAAGTTAAATATTAAAAAAAATAATATTATATAAAAAAATATTACAAATTTGTATGACCACAAAATTAACTGTAACTGGGCTGTAAGTGAGTGGTAACTGGGTGTTGCAAGTGAGTGTTAGTTGAGTTACTTAAGTCTTTTACGAATTGCGGTCCAAACAAACACCGTAGTTGTAACTGGGTAGTAAGTCATTTACGAATTACGGAGTTTTACGCGAAACAAACGGCCCCTTTGCGTATAAAATTATTTGATAGATCTTTTTTTGTTTGATTGTGAAAATATAATCTATAAGCTGATATTAGATGGTCAAATCACATGAACGGTAGTCAGAGTTTACTCTGATTTAACGAGAGGTACTCAATTTTTTTTTGTTTCCCCACAAGTAAGTGGGACTGTTAATTAGTACTAATACTATAAATCAAACTTTAGTAAATGATCAGTTTGCTTCGGATTTAGTCTCAAATCAAAAACGATGACGGCTAAACTCAGCGAAATCAGCAACATATATAGTGCAGTCGCAAGAATTGTGAAATTTTTCGAAAAATTTACAAATGGATCAAGAAACGAGTATTCACAAAAAACTCAGCTTCATAATTTAATTCGGTATAGCCACCTCTTTTTTTAAACCAATCAGGTGCACTTGTGTGTCAAGCGCAGAAGCGTTCCTCAGCAGCGAAAGATATAAATTCCTCGAGTAATCGCTTCGAAAAAAAGACCGCTTCGAAAATGCGGACTGCTGGTATATAAAGGACTGCGATCATGATCGTAACAAAAATATTTTATTTCTGAGTATTTATTAGGATTGCGATTATCTCACAAAAATGCCATATTTCAGAGTCTTTATAAGATTGTGACCATGATCGCAGTCCTCTTTATTAGGATTACGATCATGATTGATCCTTACAAAAATGTCATATTTCTGAGACTTTATAGGATTGCGATCATGATCGCAATTCTTACAAAAATGTCTGATTTTGAGTCTTTATTATGGTTGCAGTCATGATCGCAGTTCTCATTATAAGCACAATTTCTCAGCATATATTGAGTCTGCGACAATGATCGTAGTTCTCGAAAAATGTACTAATTTTAATTAATAAAAGGATTGTGACCTAGTTGCAGTCTTCTAATAAAAGGCTGCGACTATAATCGCAATCCTCATATCAGTATCATCATCATCATCTGACCCCTGTTCATCGACATCGAATGATGCCCAGTGCGTTCTAGATCTAAAAACCACATCGATCACAAACATAAACGAAACTCATCACGAGCACGAAAAAAAATGAGATCCCTAAAAGGTCGATTTCAAAAAAAAAAAAAAAAGATCCAGGGGCTCCGCCCCCTGAGACCCCCGAAGGGGCTACCCTCCCCCTTTCAACCCTCACGACGACCTGATCACGCAGGTCGATCTGCGAATTACTCTGCGTCGGGATTATGGTTGAGGGAGAGCAACGCCGAGGACGACGAGGAATGGTAAAAGAGAAAATAAAAATACATAAAGAAGTGATAGTTAGGAGAAAGCAATTTATGCTGACGTGAATGAGACTTAGCGAATAAAAATATGAGAGTGAGTTTTTTCCTAATTATGAAAAGAAAGTAGGCGACTGTAGCATTTTTTTTTTAACTTTTCTATTAAATAATTAACTATAACCTAGAATTAAAATAAATTTATTTATCCAGTATCCGCTTTATCGAATAATATTTTGTATTAAAATTCATTGTTTAATATATAAATAGAGTCTCCATGAATTATTCTACAAGAATATGGACTATCGCTGAATGATTTTCGTATTTTTTTGATCTTTTCTAATTCGAAACATTAGAAATTCAGTATTATTACCGAACACAAGCTCGTGAATTGAGAACACTAGTTTTTTTTTTTTTTAGGGAATTGAGAACACTAGTTACGCTTCACAAGAACAGGTAGTTAAAAGTAAAGTAAAACGTCGAGATGTTCCTTGTTCTTGGTGTCCGCTCTATAAGCCCGTTGGAGCAGTCTAGGCCCAACTTGGCGGAAGCTGAAAATAACTAAGCTCACAGCCCATTAGCCAGCTACCGGCCCAGCCGACGGCCCGAATAATTCCCGATAAAATATACACTATTACCGAAAGAATTACGGGAAATATTAGTCCTAATCAATAATTAACTTACCTTCTGAACGCTTCAAATGTCACCTGATAGCCTACAGACTCATCATGAAAGGTACACGCAGGCAGGGGCTGTTTGGTTAGGGGCGGAAGCGAGCGAGGAAATAGTAATAATTTTTTTTAAAATTTAGGAATTGGTTAGTAAGTTTTTCGGTGTTTGAATGTTGCTACGAGGTGTGATTTGAAAAATATTATGCTTTTTTCGGTGTTGTTTGGATAGTAATGTGGAAGTAGAAGTGAAAAAGTTGACTGCAAAATAATATTAAAATAAAAATTAGTTATGTAAAAAAAATTAGACTGTAATTAGAATACAAGTGAGATTTACATGACCACAAAATAAATGTTTTGAGTTACAACTTATTACAAATAAGATTTACATGACCACAAAATTAACTGTAACACCTTAGAAGTGGGGAAATGGTTGTGCAAAAGGGAGGTGTAAAATAAAAAATGAAAAGAAAATGGGTTTTTTCTATTTGTCTTTCCTGGTATTTGAATTGACAATAAAAGTGAGAAATGAGGCCTCGCACTTTCTCACTTCCCTAAGCATCCAAACAGCCCCTCAGTAAAACCCTTATACTTGCATAAAATTGTGGCCCTCGTATTGTTAATTTGAAGTACACCTCGAAAAAGATTAGGCCGGGCAAAACTCGATCTCCCTGGTGAGTGATGACTTTGCTGCGCTTGCAGGTCTCATGAATAATGAGTCACCCTTTTGTTACGTGGTCTGTTTTAAACAAATTTTCTTTTGTAGAAAAATTTTATGGACTTTAGATTAAGTATAATTTTACCTTATTACGAGACCATAAGTAGGTATGAAATATATCATTATCATCAATCAAATAATTAACACGGTCCATCTTCTAGAATGGACCAACAAAAATACATTAATGAATCACACAAATCCAAAACATCACCAACTCATTCCAACATTCAATTTTCCCACTGTCCGTTGCATGGTCAAATTACGTAACTCATCATGCAACAACCACGCGCCCCAACCCCACCCGCCACCCGCCACCGCCGCCTCCCCCACTAGTGGCACTTTCGTAAGTTCTCAACCGCCCGACAGCAGATTCACGAGAACCCGCGTTGAGAATCCTTACAGCGGACAACGCGTGCAGATCCCTTATATACGACCAAACAGCAAACTTCACAGAGTACAAACAAAATACAGAAACGTAATCTGGGACCACCGAACACCAAACAGAAACTGAAATGATTCACATGACGACACATGTAAAATAGAACAGCAGAGAGAGCCCTCTGGGCGAATTGCTCCTCGCCACGTAGGGCGAACTCGATCGATGGGAAGGGAGCATCGCCACGCCGGCTTCGGCGTTTGGAGGCCGCGCACCGGGGGTCACATCAACCGAGTTCGGGTCAACAAAGCTGACGTCACGGCATTGAAGAGCATCTGGTACCGCCCTTTGACTGATCCATTAGTAGCAAAAATTTTTTATTAAGGAAATTTATTATTTATTATTATTAGTAAAAAGAGAAAAAAAATAATAAAAACCGCTGAAATCCTCTGCGCCGCTCGCTCTCTCTCTCTCTTCTCTCTCTCTCTCGCGTTCTATTTCGAGCATAACAAAATCTAGGGTTTTGTGGCTTGAGGGATAAGGGAAAGATTTTCAAGATTTGGCGGCGGATTGATCGCAGGAAATCTAGGGCTAGGGTTTCGCCTCTGCTCCTTTTGGCGGATAGGTGACGAGGGACACAGACGTTGTGGTTTGATTGGATCAGGTAACCTCTCTTGGTGCTCAATTGCTGAGATCCGTGGTTAGACGTGGCGATTTTTGATCTGTTTCCGAGATCTGCAGAAAGATTTTTAGCTCGGGGGGTTTTGTGATCTTGGGAAGTTGAAACAAGTAGTTGTTCTCTGTAGTTATTAATTTAGGCGAAAACGAACGAGCTTGATAGACTGCACTGGGACGTTGGCTTTGTCTACTCTGTTTGAGCTATCGAAAAAAATCCTGAATTTCAGCACAACAGACTAAATTTTAGTCGCTATAGAATTTGCTCTGCACTTTCTCCGTGAAAAATTTATAAGACTGAAGGCTTTCACAGTGGAATCGCTTCGTGAATCAACAAAAATAAGATTGGGATTATAATTTCTCAATTGTATATAGATATTTGAGAAATGGCGTTAAAAGTCGCCCCGCAAAAAGCTGCTAAGATTGCGATAAATTCAGTTGGGTTGGGCTATGACGTTGCTGCAGATATCCGGCTCAAGTACTGCAAGAAAGAGTCACCAGATCCTTGTTTGATTGAGCTTGACAGTGATCAGGTCCAGGACATTGTTCTTCCTGGTGGTATAACTGTCACTAATGTTCCGAAATCAATAAAATGTGATAAAGGGGAGAGGACGCGGTTCAGGTCAGATGTTCTCTCATTTCAGCAGGTACTGTTCTGCTCCGCAAGCTGCATTTATATAGAATAATGTCCTTTTGATTTATCTTATTACTCTCATTGCGCTTCTTGGGGAAGCTTGCCCTGCTGATGGTTTCTGTGATTTTGTTTAGATGATAATGGTGATGATGTTATAAATTGATAGTGATGATGATAGCATTCTTGCTTCTTGTGGTTTTATGGTCGCCCATAGTAGATACCGCTTATTATTATATTGCTTTAATGGTGCTGTTTCAATAAGGAAAATTTAGATATTAGCCATAAATATAACTATTGGGTTTCGTATGTAATTTTGAGCTGCTATGCTGTATCAGTTTGAATCAGTTATATGCAAAAAGTTAAATCTTTGCGAGTTCATAAGCAAAAACTGTACTGTTGAAATGAGAAGAGCAATAGGTTAGTTTTAGCTGTTGAATGTTTATCTGTGGCGCCCCGGTCCCGCGGGTACGGAGACGTCACTGCGACGTATATACGCAGGTCGAAAATACCCTCACGCATATACGCTAAGCATCAGTACAGGCAAGAATCAGAGGCGGAAGCACAGTGGTAATATACATTCCAATAAAAAAGTACAAATACATGGTTATCACAGAGAGTGATACAATATTACAGGAATATTACATCACTAGAAAATATCAAAGTACAATACATGAAGAGATATGCATAACAAAAGCTGAGAGGTTCTCACGATACATCAAGCGAAGCCTCGAGAGCCAAACAGGAGAAAAGCTGGGAGGAAGAGCTACGGCGATGCCCGAGCTTCTGCTGCACTCTGATCACCACGGAAGGATCCGCTGCGCACTCTAATCAGCTACAGCGAGATCACCATGGTTCAGACTCCAGGATCTGGACATGAGAATTCAGGGTTGTCAGATGCAACCTGCGAGTATATAGGATAAAGCCAAATGGCGTGCATAACAGGCACACGTGTCAAGGAAAAGTGTATCGTGAATATAAGCACATATGAACATGAAATGAGACAGTAAGTAAAGTAATTACAGGAAAATCAGTTATACAAGCCTACATTACCGATCTGTGGGGTTAGTACGTCGAAAGAATAATCCAAATAAGGAAACCCTTTATATATAACCCTATACCTCACGTCACTGTAATATGAGTTTATATAACCTGATTTTGCCTTCACAATAACATAATAATAAAACAATATAGAAGCAATCAAGTAATCCCACAAGATAGCACATGTATAAGTGGTGAGCAATATAGATCAAGAGTATAGCTAGTTAGATATCAGGAGCATATTATTATTATGTTATTAAGTCTCATCTGATTTACATACATCGGTATGTGTCCCATTCCATATGCCTCACTATACAGATCGGAGAGTAAGTTATTGGAAACTGATGGAGATCGACGGACCATGCTTAGAATGGGTCCCGTACATGCCCGGGACAACGGTCAAGGAGTATCCGGTACTGAGCCGGAACGTACCGCTAGGTACCGGGACTTATTATACGCCCGAACAGGAATAGGATGTCACCCGCTCCCACAGGAATAGGCCCAGGGGCTTATGGCACAACCGACAGGTAGGGGAGTAGGGGTGCCAGTACACCCCACGGAAGCGCCTAATGGCCTCCAGGTCAAATCCAAGTATATGACTGCGCGATACTGTAAGACCATCATAAACATGGAGACTATATCGGTACTCATCAGTTTCCCCCATCCCTGTGTAAGTTGTCTAATTATTATAACTTGTTTGGTGATAATGTCCACAGAGTATTTACCATAATTCTATATTCATGGTTATCCAATTATGGGGATCAACAGGAGTATAGTAGCAGGAGTCTCCCTTTTTCAGGGGTTCAAGTATACAGGAGTTCAAGAGCACAAAGAGTTCATGAGTATCAAATGTCTGATAACAGTATAATAACTATGCCAAGTCCCCGTAAAAATGATAATCATGAATATGCCATGTAATACAGGTGTCAGGTGTAATAGTATCCAGTCAGGTGTCACAATATCAGGTCAAGTGATAACATGTCAAGTACCGGTGTCAGATATCAAGTGTCAAGTATAGCATGACAAGTACCGGTGTTAGATATCAAGTGTCAGTATAGCATGACAAGTACCGGTGTCATATATCAATGGTCAAGTATAGCATGGCAAGTACTGGTGTCATATATCAAGTGTCAAGTATCAGGTAATCATCTGATCACGTAACATGGTACAGGAGAACAATATAAATAAACATTTCAACTCTTCACAACTATATTAATAACAATAATAATTTAGTCTATTAATTAGCCATGCGAAGCCGGGTGAAGCGGGAGCAGATCTAGGCATACCCAGTATAATACCAGTTTCACAAATTATAATATCGGCCGACAGGTATACATAAAATATGCTAATTTTAAAGTCACTCGTATATCATATACTAACTCGCATAATGAGACATCATGTATTAAAAAGTAAGGTAATAAATATTAGGCATATAACAATGGTAATAAAGCATGAAGTAACACAATAAAATAGGTGCTTGATCAGGAGAGACTGTAATCGCCTAACACCGGAACAAAATACCGAATAAAATCGGGAAAAAATCCCGCGAACACATTCAAGCAAGCTACTAACCCATATATTGATACACAATAATATATATTATATATATATTGAGAAAATAAGGGAGGAGAGAGAGAGAGGATTAGTTAGAGAGAGAAAAAGAGTTTTGTTGGAATTGTAAAAAAAGAAAAAGGAAAAGTGGAAAAAGGGAAGGAAAGAAATAAAGAAATAAAGGAGGGGGTATGTTGGTAAATATAGAGAAGTAATAAGTACATGAGGGGATGGATTGGTAAAAATGGAAAGAAGGGAAAAAGAAGGAATAAAAGAAAGAAAAAAAGGAAAGAAAGAAAAAGAAGAAGAAAGAAAGAAAAGGAAAAAAGAAAAGGAGGGGGGTGTGGGCGGCCGGCCGACCGCCGGCGGCGGTGCCGCCGGGGGCGCGGCGACCTAGGGCCTGGGGGAGGAGATGGGATGGGGTGGAGTTTGGGTGGTGTTGGTTGTTTGGTGGAGTTGTTGGTGGTGGTAGTTGTTGTTGGTGGTGGTTGTGGTGGTTGTTGGAGGTGGTGGGAAGTTGGAGGAGGAGGAGGAGATGATGGTTGGGGTTTGAAAGTGGAGAAGGAGGTGGGTTGATGGTGAATGAATTTTGAAGAAGAAGAGAAAGTGGTGGAATGAGTTTGGTTGAAATTGAAGGTGGAGGAGTGATGGTTGAATGAAAGGAGGTGGTGGAGTGGAGGGGGTGTGGGGAGGGGCGGCGGCGGCTAGGGAGGGGCGGCGGCGGTGATGAAGTGGGAGTGTTGGTTTTGGTGGGAAATGGAAATGGAAAAGAATATAGAAATGAGAAGGGAGAAGGGAAAGAAAGTTTATAAGGAGAAGAAGTGAGGGGAAATGAGTAGGGATAGGGTGAGGGATGGGCTGCTGTTGCAGCCCATCATCCCCTGCAGGCGGCTGCTGTAGAAAAAGGGGAGCACAGGGTATGGAGGTGGAGTAAGGGGGAAGAAAAGAAAAGAGAAAAAAGAAAGAAAATAAAGGAAAAGGAAAAAATAAGGAAAAAAGAAAGAAAATAATAAAAAATTTTATTATTAAATAATTAATTTATTAGAATATCCTGGGAGTATAAAGTAAGGGAGTGGAGAAGGAAAAAGTAAGAAAAAAATGTTGGTAAATAATATTATTATTTTAATAGGGCAAAAATCAATTGTTTCAGAATCGTTCCGAAAAAATTCTCAAAAATAGTATATATTATTTTAAGATGCCGGTGATGAATCGGATTCGAGAAGTTCAATCTAGTTTTCAAATTAAAAATCCTGAAATTCTGGCGGTACCGGCCGCCGACATCAGAATCGGTGAAATTTTGATAAATTTAGAAAAATCTCAAAAAATGTATTTAGATAAAAAATGAAATTATAAGAAGTAACGTGAAGCCGTTTCTGAAAATTTAATTCCATTTGAAAACTAAAAATTCGAGAATCGGTCAGCAATGCTGACTAACACTGATTTTGGAGATTTTGCAGAAAAATTCTGAAAAATTTCAGAAATCATGAAAAATCTAAAATATTAGAAAATAGTGTTTGAAACTAAAATCGGTCAAATCGGACTACCAGAAAGGTCAAATCGGGCAGTATGCTGGCATCGGGTTCCGGCCGGGTCTCGGGTCAGGGCTGACTCTAGGTCTGAGAATTCAGACTCGATACATAATAACATAAGCAATCACAACTCAAACACACATACTGGAAGAAAATTGAAACAATACGGTCAAAAAAATCAGGACACGTCTGGGTAGTATCCCGGGAACGGAGTGCTACATTATCTCTGGTGACTTAAAAGAAATACCCTCCTGCTATATTTAGAGGGTTTGAATTTGTCTAATAGTCAATAATATAGAAAACTAGCCTTGACTTTTATCTAAGAACTCATGCTTTGAGAATGGAAGGGCTTTGGTCTCCTCTCTCTATATCGATAGGTGGTTACTTCCCTTTTCTTGCTTCTTGTGCTTACCTAGGGTGTTAAAATCTTAGTATCTGTAGCCAGGTTTTTAGTATCAGCATTGTCAATATGGGCAATAGCAGCCTTGCGGCTGATATTATGGGGTAATATCATATCGCCTCAAAACTTGATATGATATTGTTGATATGTATCGGAATCGGCCGATATTTAAAACCCTCACTTATACTTTAAGAAGTTTCTGCTAGGCCATATTGAGATGATTGCTTTTGTTTATGTTTTTATTGTGAAGACATTTGTTTTATATACTTTCACGGGGAACTAGTAACATGTACGTCCATATGTCCTGGATAAAATGACCCAAGAAAAGAATTTAGACACCAACTTACGTTAATCATGGCAGGAATCATTCTGCCATCATGTATGTCCATTTGATGTGTAAGTAAATAAATTCTAGTAATACCATACATTTAAATGCCAATAATACAAGTTAATCTATTAGCATAATTCCACTACCATCGACCAACATCAATCATGGCAGAAAAAGTACCAACTGTAATCAATTAAAAAACACTAACAATAGAAGCTAAATCTATATCGCAGAAATTCTTTAGGAAAATGCTATTTTAGGGATTGAAGGATTGCTCATCGCCTCTTTTTCCTCTTGCATTTCTATTCGGTTACTTCAAGAAATCCTTAATATTAACAGAGATTTAAAGAAGCTTAAAGTATTACTATTACCATATGTGTGATTTTATTGTCTGAAGTCTGAATCTTTGTGTACTGGCTGCCCAGAATTTAATTGAGAATTGCACATCTCAGTTCCTCTATCTGATTCAATGGCAGCTTGTGAAGGTACTCTTTTAAAATTACTTTGCCCAGAGAGTGGTTGTTTGTTTGTTTCACAGTTCACATTTGGTTATATGCATATTGTTCAAGATTAGCTTGAAGGAGATCAAGCTATCTCATATATGTAGCGAACTGAAGGCAATAGGTTTTGAATGTTCTGCAGAAACAGAGCTGTTCCCTGAGGACAACATGCTAGGAGTGCTTAAGGACCTAGTGGGTCTGTATCCCTGGGTGTAGTGTAAATGATGTTAGATGGGGTAACAATATGGATATACAATGGGCTGCTTGGTTAGTCATAGGTATATTTGGACCTTGAATTTGGTGCTGCGGTAGGTGGTGTTGTGGCCAAGTTGAGCTGCAAGTGATACTGCTGTAACACTGGCTCTGTTGTTTTTGACTAGTTGCAAGTGGCAAACTGGCAATGCATGTAGGGAGTAAGTGGTGCACTATCTTTTTTAGTTGCATACTTTGGATGTTATAAGTGAGGTGATCACATCACTTGACTCACCTTTTAGTAAAAGGGTGAGCTTATCACCCCAAACCATATTGTAACAAAATACATATCCTTCCACTTTACCATTTAAGATTTCTAACCTGATTAATTCAACCATCAGTTTTGCATGACAAGAGTCCTTTGGCTTCCCTTGACCAAAAATATATGATTATATAAGAAAATCAAATTTTAAAGAAACTCTTCCAAGGTAGGATATAATAAATTGAAAAGCGCATATCTTTATGAACAACTGAACTTGAGTCTTGCACAGATATATCTCATAGTTCTGGATTTCATGTGGCATCATTTAAATTTTAATACAACTGATGTAGGATCAAGTACACTTAACAACAAGAAAAAAAATTCAAGACAAAAGAGTTCCGTTTCTTGTTTGTCTTCTTGCTTATTTTTCCTTTTGAAGTTTTCTCTCTCTTATGATCTAGAAGCCATTTACTTCAGGTGGTTTGGTCAAGTGGGGGCTGCAAATGCTAAAGCATTTAACTATTATTTAAAAAGCATTTATGCAATGACATTTGAAGATCTAATAACGTCGGATAGGAATAAAAGCCTTGGATTTGTCTTTAACCATGGATTACATATGTACTAGGTTTGTTTCAATTTATTATCATGTATGAAAAATAAATAATCTTATTGGATTCAAAGAAACTATAGATAAAACATTGAAATCCCTAAAATTTGACTTCAAGCTATTATTTGTTAGGGAAAAAATCTAAATTTAGGCTTAACCCACTTGCTAGAAATCTAACTAGATTCAAGAGAAACCCGGTAAAAAAATATTTAAGAGTGCTAAATTATACTCCAAGCTAGTGCCTTTATTCAGAAGAAAACTAGCCCTAAACTTATTTTATGGTTTCTAAATTAAATGCCCTAAAGGGCCTAAACAACTATACTAAAGAATATAGTAAAAAATTAAAATCCTGATCTTGGGGTTTAACTTA
Organism: Agave tequilana; assembly: GCA_038442645.1. Taxonomy (NCBI): domain Eukaryota; kingdom Viridiplantae; phylum Streptophyta; class Magnoliopsida; order Asparagales; family Asparagaceae; genus Agave; species Agave tequilana. The sequence goes on along the minus strand of JAVJIF010032128.1, from coordinate 599 downwards.
GGATTTGAGTGAGAAGTGAGAAGGGGAATCAGACTATAGGAGAAAAACATAGATGAGAAGGATGGATACAAGAAACTTACCTTGGTGGAGTGTCAGAGTAGAGCGAATGGTTGTCAACCGTCTTCTAGGAGGAGAGAGGAGATGGCTAGCCTTTTCTCCCCTTCTTTCTATTTTCTTATCTTTTTTGCATTTGTTTCTTTCGAATGGTATTTTACGGGGTTAGGGGTTGATGGGTAAGCTCAGGGGCTGCTAACTTCCCTGGAAGAATTTATTGAAAAGTAAAATATGTTATCTTTTCATTGCTTTCAAACAACCAGCACCATTTTTTTTGGTTGTCTTGAATGCTGAAACACAAAAGGAGAATTGCAAACGACAAGTTATCGTAAAACCATCCAGGAATTAAGCTTTTCATTACCATTTCAGAAAAGAATAAATAAAAAGAGAACCAACTGTAGGATGACCGAACAGTGAAGCATTCTTGATGAACTAGATATCATCATATTAAGTATCATCTTCCCGTCATCAATATTTGTTAACTTGGGACATTATGATCAGGCGTACCCCTTGGAAAGTAACATGAATATAATCACAGTTAATTT
>JAVJIF010032127.1:0-123931 GCA_038442645.1 Agave tequilana | reverse complement strand
TATCGGCAAGTTGCAAATCCGTAGAAACATAATCAATATCTATATCTCCTTTCTCAAATGATCTCTAAGAAAGTGATATCTAATCTCAATGTGCTTGGTCTTACTATGTTGATTTGCATTCTTAGTCATATGTATAGTACTAGTGTTATCACAAAATATTTTTATATGGTTATAATGCAAATCATAATCAAGGAGAGTATGTTTCATCCAAAGGACTTGTGCACAACAAGCCCCCGCGGCAACATACTCCGCCTCGGCGGTTGAGAGAGCTATGGAATTTTGTTTCCTAGAGGACCATGAAATAAGAGAATTACCAAGAAATTGACATGTCCCACTAGTACTCTTTCTATCTACTCTACAACCCGCATAGTCGGCATCCGAATAACTCGTCATTGAGAAATTTCGGTTTTCGGATACCAAAGACCCATTCCAATCGTTCCCTTAATATAACGAATAATGCGTTTTACCGCAATAAGATGAGACTCTTTGGAACACGATTCAAATCTAGCACAAAGACACACACTAACACATGATGTCCGGCCTACTTGCCGTCAAATACAAAAGACTACCTATCATGCTTCTATATAATTTAATATCAACACATTTACCTTGGTCATCCTTATCAAGCTTGGTTGTAGTTGCCATGGGAGTGTTGCAAATTTTAGAGCCTTCAAGTCCAAACTTCTTTACGAGTTCCATTGCGTACTTGGCTTGACATATGAAGTTTCCATCTTGCAATTGCTTGATTTGGAGTCCAAGAAAGAAATTCAACTCACCCATGGAAGACATTTCAAATTCACATTGCATAACCTTTTCAAATTCCTTGCATAAAAAGTCATTAGTGGAACTAAAAATTATATCATCAACATAAATTTGCACAATTAAAATATCATTATCAACATGCTTAGTGAAAGAGTTGTGTCTACTTTGCCTTTAACAAAATCATTTGAAATGAGAAAACTAGAAAGCCTTTCATACCAAGCTCTTGGAGCTTGTTTCAATCCATACAAAGCTTTATCAAGTTTAAAAACAAAATTGGGATGAACATGATCAACAAAACCGGGAGGTTGTTCAACATAAACTTCTTCATTTATAAACCATTCAAAAATGCACTTTTCACATCCATTTGAAAAAGTTTGAAATTTTTAAAAGATGCAAAAGCTAGTGTCATCCGTATGGCTTCAAGCGTGCTACGGGTGCAAAGGTCTCCTCAAAGTCAATTCCTTCAACTTGAATGTAACCTTGGCCACTAACCTAGCTTTATTCCTAATGACATTTCCGGACTCATCCATCTTGTTTCTAAAGATCCACTTAGTACCAATTATTGGTCTATCGTGGGGCCTAGGAACAAGGTGCCAAACTTGGTTGCGCTCAATTGATTGAGTTCCTCTTGCATGGCTAGCAACCAATATGAGTCCGCCTCAGCTTCGAGGATGCTTTTGGGTTCAAAATGAGAAATGAAAGCAAAGTTACCACATAGGTCATGGAGTTTGGAGCGAGTTGTTATCCCATTAGAGACATCACCTAAGATGAGTTCCTTGGGGTGATTTGTAGCGTATCTCCAATCTTTAGGAAGCGGTTGTGAGCTTTCCTCTTTATCCTCTTGAACATCACCAATTGGATCTTGCTTTTCTTCTTGAGCGGGTGAGTTCTTCAAGGATAGTCTCTCCATATCTTCACCTAATGGGTCAATCTCTACAACATTCTCAATAACCACATTAGATTCTTCAAATTTAACATGCATGGATTCTTCAATGGTAAGTGAAGATCTATTGAATACTCTATAAGCTTTGCTAGTAGAAGAATATCCAACAAAGATAGCTTCATAAGCCTTAGCATCAAATTTGCCCACGTTATCTCTAGTATTCAAAACAAAACACTTGCATCCAAAAACTTTGAAATATGCAACATTAGGTTTTCTAAATGATACATTTCAAAAGAAGTTTTGAAAGAATTCTTACACAAATAAATACGATTTGAAATATAGCATGCGGTGTTTACGGCCTCGGCCCATAAATATTGAGGGAGGTCATATTCACTTATCATGGTCCTAGCCATCTCTTGAAGTGTTCTATTTTTCCTTTCTACAACTCCATTTTGTTGTAGAGTTCTAGGACATGACATTTCATGCCTGATTCCCTTTTCATCACAATAAGTCATGAAGAGTTGGTTAACAAACTCACCACCTCTATCACTCCTTATTTTCAAAATCGAAAAACCTTTTTCTTTTTCAACCTTTTTCGAAAAACTTTGAAATGAGATAAAGTTTGATCTTTGTGTTCCAAAAGAAAACCCAAGTGAAACGGGAAAAATCATCAACTAAAACAAATGCATATCTACTACCATTTAAACTCTTAGTTTTAGTTGGTCCAAAAAGATCCATATGAATTAATTCTAATGGCCTAGTTGACATGATATCCTTGATTGGTTTGAAGGAAGACTTGGTTTGTTTTTCCAAGTTGGCACGCACCACAAATGTGGTCTTTCTCAAACTTCAAGCAAGGTATACCCTTCACCAATTCCTTAGAATTAATCCTAGAAAGATGGTCAAAAGATGCATGTCCTAATCTTCTATGCCAAAGCCAAGAATTTTCATCAAAAGCATTCAAGCATTTAGTAGAACAATCTAAATTAAGCATGTCAATGATATAAACATTATTATCACGAAAACCGGTGAGAATACAATCATTGGTTTTAACATCAAAAATCTTGCAAGAAGAATCATCAAAAATAACTTTAAGTCCACGGTCACAAAGTTGACTAATGCTAAGCAAGTTATGTTTCAAACCATCAACAAGAACAACATTTTCTATAATAGGAGATGCACCAATTTGAATGTTACCTATACCGATGATAGTGCCTTTGGAGTCATCCCGAAGGTGACGGTGCCACCTTCCATGTACCTTGATAGGGTTGTAAAGTTATTGATGTCCCATGTCATGTGTCTCGAACAACCACTATCAAGGTACCACCGCTCCTTACGTCTTGGAGCCTTGGTGTGTACCTACATCAAATAATTTAGGACTTGATTTTGGTACCCACATTTTCTTGGGTCCTAAAGGGTTAGTGCCATGAACCCAAACAAGATTATTTGATCTATTTACTTGGTCATAACAAAACTTAGCTAGATGTCCATTCTTACTACAATAAGTACATCTATACACTCTACCATATTTAAAAGCATAGTGAGTGTGAGACTTGTGAGCATGTGTGAATTAGTATGTAAATTGTGAGCAAGAGAGGGTTTAACATGAGTGTTATGTGTAGTGTGACCATGAGATGCTTTAGCATGAGAAGTGTGCTTTTTAGAAAACGTTTCCTCAAGTTTCTTAGTGTTAAAAGCACAATCTTTTAAAACCTTTTCAAAATCAACAATTCTAATTTTCAAAGAAGAAATTTTTTTTCATCAATCTTAGGAAATTTTGCTTTACAAGCAACTTTGTAAGCATTAAATTCATTTTGAGTAGAAATGAGATTGGAAGAAATTTCATCTTTTTCTCTAGAAACAATAGCAAGTTGATTTTTAAGAAAAGCAACTTCCTTTTCCAATTTAGAACATTCAATCTTTTTATTATCATAAGTTTCCGAAAGTTCAACAAAAGCATGTACAAGAACTTCTTTACTTAATTCATCATCTTCTTCATCAAGAGGTTGTGGGGTTACCTTTGGTGTGTTTGCCATGAAACACATGTTTGTCGTGTCCACCTCCTCTTCAGATTCGCTTTCCGAATCCCATGTGGCCTTGTAGGCTTTCTTTTCGACCGGCTTCTTTGGCTTGAAGGAGGAAGTCATCTTTTTCATGAACTCCGGGTAATTCGCCATGATATGTCCGGGCTTTCGGCAATTGTAGCAAATGATTCTTCTCTCCTCTTTACCTTCAAACTTTCTTCTAAAGTTGAGCTTGTTCTTCGGTACATCTTCTTGACGTTTCGCACAAGGAGGGAGAGCTCCTCATCTTCTTCTTCATCTTCTTCATCGTCCTCAAGAGTGGATGAAGACTTGAAAGCAATGTATTTCTTTTTTGAGGAGCAGCATCTTCTCTTGCCTTCTTTTCAATCTCATGAGTCTTCAAGTTGCCGATGAGACTTATGAGATCCATTTCATCCTTGTCATTTAATTCTTTCAAGGTGGTGGCCTTTATCTCCCATGATGAAGGAAGAGCCCGTATTACTTTTCACACCTTTTGGTCATTGAAAATTGTTGGCCCAAAGGCCCATCACTCTAGTTTTGATGATGATCAACTCATGTAGTTATATTACTAATGATCTTGTGTTTGATTAGTGACAGATTCATTACCAAGATCTTAGTTGGTGCATAGCTCAACAAAGGATAAAATATCAAGATTTGGAGCTAGCACGGTGTGATCCAAGGAGCTTTTGGATCAAGCTTGGACCAAGTCAAGAAGATGAGAAGACTTCAAGGGAAGACTTCAAGATCAAGACTTCTGTCTAGGTATAAGATTTTTATGTTTTAGATAAAATGTAAAGGATAGATAGTTGGTGGATTGCTCAAGTATATATCACACACACACACTCTTGATTTAATTGTCTTTTCATTAAAGAATTTTCAGATTTAGAAAAGACTTTCATTTTGGTAAAAAATAATATTTTGGTTATTGGTATTTCTCATATGCATATCTTTAAACCAAAACCATATTTATAGCTTAATGTCAAAAACATAGATATTTCATCTTGATTGTGTAGTGGATCATATCCATACACACTATGCTTTAAAAGTATATCTTGTTTTTGTATTTGATGAAGATTTGGAAAAACATGTTTGGAAAAAATAGTTTTTAATATGAGCCAAATATTTTCAAGTTACAAAAATAGTCCAATCTTTTATAACATGCCTTGATTTTGTGCAAGCATGTTTGTACATCAAGTATATTGGTAAAACTATTTTTGTAGAATTTCTATGTATTTATGGGATTTTATGTGAACCAAAAGACTTAGTTTTTTAAATCCCAGAAAAACTGTTTCAGGCTTCAGATAAGTCGACTTGCCTTCTTTTATAGTCGACTAATCCTGAAGTCGGTCGACCGGCTCGGTCGACCGACGTGCACAAACGTGCACGCCTTTGTGCACTGGAGGACGGCCGACCGTACGGGTCGACCGCTCCAGAGAGCTCTGCTCTCTGGAAAGTTCGGCCGACCGCACGGGTCGACCGACAGAGAGTTCGACTCTCCTCCAGTTGCTCGGTCGACCCGGGCGGTCGACCGTGGCTCCAACGGTCGGATTTCTGACCGTTGGCGGTCGACCGCACGGGTCGACCGGCAGCTCTGACAGACCCCAACGGCTATAATTTTCTGGCCTATAAATTTGGGAGTTTGGTCATTGTTTTGAGCCAAGATTTTGGAGACCTTTAGAGCCAGTTTTTCCTATTCTTTCAGAAGAGTTTTCTCCACAAAATAGAGAGCAAATATTTCCTATCTAAAGGGAAGATTTTATAAAGAGTGTTAAAAGAGATTTCTTGAGTTTTTCACCATAGTTCTTTCCTTGCTTTCTCACAATCACTTGAGCTATCCATTGCCTTATCTATCCATAGGATTGTGTTGTGAGAGTTTGTAATTGGTGATCAAAGTGTTGTAGATCACCAAAGATTTCATCTTTGTACTTTGAGGAGACGGGCAAGTGTGCTCGTGGTGGTTTGGAGTTCGGTTGTGAACTCTTTGGTTCGAGGTGCGGCCTCGGCAAGCTTGTGGGGCTTGCGTGTGTAAGGGACTAGAGAGTCCGAGGGCTTTTAGGTGTTGCGGCACCGAGGAGAGATCCATTGGGATCTTGCATAGTGGAAATCCTTCGTGTGTCGAAGGCGGGGATGTAGCAAGTGTGCTCGAACCTCGAAACATACCCTTGTGTTTGCGATTGCTATTCTCTCTCTCTCTCTCTCTCTCTCTGTCTCTTGTTATATCTTGCATGTTATTTATTGTGTTCATCTTTATATGCATGATATATTCATTTGTGCTTAATTGATATACTTGCGTGGGATTGTTGCTAACACTTGTATTCAACAAAGAGAGCCAACGCGGCACCTCAACCCATTCAAGGGGAATCTAGAGGAGTTTGTCCAGAGCCCTTCACGGGGAATTCGGCAACACTCTTTGGTTATACGTGGTGTTTAGCATAAAAGATTTAATTTGGTCATAATTGCTTTAGCTTCCGCATCATTCATCATTAAGTGACCATTAGATTAGCCATCACCTATTCACCCCCCTCTAGGTGAACTTACAATTGGTATCAGAGCCAAGTGCTCTTGATATTGGGTCTAACAACCTAGAGTTAAAGATCCTCATTTTAGGCAAATCACAAGATTTGTACACACACCATGGACTTCATGTCACCACCCACCTTTGACATTCTTAACATTCAAATTTGGAAGGTTAAGATGTCATTATACCTCAAAGCCTTAGGCATTCATGTTTATCTTGCCATATCTAATGATTCATATTGTTCAAATGGTAAGAATTTTGAGGCTAATGCAAAAGCCCTTCATGCTATCAAGTCAACCCTAAATGATGATTATTTATCTAGGGTTTCTAATATTGATTCGGCTTTTGTAGTTTGGAACATCATCACCTCTCTTGGCGAAAAGGATCTATATTATGCCGGGAGTGATTCGGACGTTGGAAGCGACACCTCCAACGTGTGCTATATGGTCCAAGGGGATAACCCCCTTGAGGTAAACACCGAATCCAATGATGAAGACATGTCATATGATGAGCTTACTACCTTTTGTCAACTTGTGCTTGAGAAATATGACATGATTAAGAAAGAAAATAAAAATTTGAAAAAGAACATTGCTTGCATGCATATAGAACAAGATTCATTTAAATCTAACATTGCATGTTTAGAAAAGGATAATAAAAATTTGAAAAGAATTTTGATGCCATGCTTAATGAAAAAGATTCATTAGAAAGTAAAATGGCATGCTTAGAAAAAGAAAAGGATGATTTGAAAAATGAGAATGTTTCCTTACTTGCAAAATTGAATGATTTATGTGAAGGGAACACCTCTTTAAAAAATAAAATTGATATGGTGGAAAAACAAAATGAAGTTGTTTTTCAAGAAAATAAAACTTTGAAAAGAAAAATTTGTGAAAAAGAAAAAGATTTTGTTTCACAAAAGAAAAAGAAAAATGATTCTTTATCTCATCATGCTTTACATGCCACCACTAATGAGATTAGAATTTGAAAAATAAGATGGATAATTTGAGTTCAACTTTGAACTCTTGTGCATTCAATCACACTAAATTGGAGTCCTTGTTTTCAAAGAAACAAACTCCACATGTTCATGCACATCCACATCATCATGCTTATGTTGTACAACATGATCACACTCCTACACATAAGCATACTAAGGTGTACGTATGTACACATTGTGGCCGCAAAGGCCATTTAGCAAAATTTTGTTATGACAAGTTGCATTATTTTAGAATAAAAGATTTTGGGTTCCTCAATACAACAAGACTAACCCCAAAGGACCAAGAAAAATATGGGTACCAAAACCCCCACCTTTTGCTTTTGATATAGGTGAGGGCTCTCACAAGACGTGAGAGGATTGGTGCCTTGGTAGTGGATGCACTTGGACATGATGGACATACTTTTGGGATGCATCACTATCAAGGAGCTTTGGTGGGACAACCACCATACTTGGAGCTTTGGAGTTGGTAACAATCTCTAAACTCCTACTTTTATGTACATGCTTATTCATTCATAATATTCATAGCATGTTCATATTTTTTGTGCTTCATGTGGTATTTACATGTTTAGATGTAGACTTTATCAAAACTTGCATTTATACATGTACACTTAGTGAGTATCAAATTGATTCATATACATTTACTCTTCATGCTCATTTGTACCCACTATATGCATATGTATAGATTAGTTTTGATGATTCTTGTTTATACATGTTTTACCTATTTTTATGTTTTACTTCATGTATATGTATTTTGAATTCAAATCTAATAAATATACATGTATACCCGTGAGTCTCTTGCCTTCATGCAAACATCATTAATAGACTCTTTTATTTTTGGGATATGTATGTGTATTGTTAGGATTGGATTAATCATACATATACCATAAAGATTAGTGATTTGATGAAAAATGTTTTTGAGTTGATTTGTTAAAAAAAAATGTGACTTATGATCTTTTTGAGCTTCATTGACTATTTTCATAAAAATGCTATTTACATGATCGTTTAACACTCACACTTTTATTAAAATCATTTTGAGCCTTATAGACCATGAGTGCTTAAATTTTTGTGTATCTAGTTATGTTTTATGAAAAACATATGATTTGATGTATTTGAAGGATCTTTAACTAGTTATTCAAAAATCAATTTAAACTAGTTATCTATTCTTCTATTTATTTATAAGATTTTCACATGATTCTATTTTTCTAAAAGATTTGATGCTTCATGATTTGAATATTAGTTTATATGTTAGTTTTTATCAACACTAGGATTTATACTTGTACATATCATGGGCCACAAATAAATCTATTTATATATATGCTTGAATGCTTATTTGAACCCATGAAATGTGCTTGTATTGCTTGGTTTTGATGATACATACATTTTTAAACTTGTATTCCCACTTTTGGATTTGATTTATGATCATGTGTTTTCTTTTCATATATATGCATATTTTGCCAAACTCTAAGATATACATGTATACCTCTTGAGTCATTTGCCTTTAATGCAAATCTATTTATATGGACTCAATTGTGTTTAAGAGATATGTATGTATACTTATTGTGTTGTCAAAACATACATATATCTTGAAATATAAACTTTGTTTTTTAATAAAAAATTAATAAAAAAATGTATGATGATTTAAAGGAATATTGAGATTACATTGACATCTTTGCTTTATTCCTTGCTTGAAGGATTCCGTACTGGTTTTAAAAACATTTTCATATTAACTAGTGCAAATTCTTCATTTGGTAGAGTATATGATAAGCTTACTCTTCACTTGGTATCATTGGATATTTTCAATTGGTATCAATATGATTTTTATATACTCATATTTTGATTGTATGTATGAATGCTTTCAAATTTAAATTATATCAATTTCTATTGGTATTATCTTTTCATACATGTGATCTATTTGTGCTTTAAGAGAGTGAATCAATTGTTCTCAAAACACAATGTATATGCTAAGCTTAATTCAACTTTCAATTGGTAATTCTTAAAGCTTATGCAATATGTTTTCAAGATTGATATCAAAATAAAAAAAAATATGTTCACTTGATATCTCAAAATGTGTTTTATTAAGAAAGCTCAAAATTTTAAAGAAAAATTAAAAATGTTTTGATTTGTATTTCCTATATGCAAGGAGAGCTTAACATCTCTCTTACATATGGATTCATGTTGAGTATATTATAAATTGAGGAGCTTGACAACTCTTCTTTATATCATATACGTTTGTAAGGGGAGCTTCACATCTCCTTTTATGCATTACATAATATGTGTTATGTGAGTTAGGGCTTGTCATCCCTTCTTCATGTAATGCATATGTGTAGGGAAGTTAACTTAGCGTCTTCCTCTTCATGAATATATATCGCATATAAATTCTTATTGATTGTTTTGTATTAACCCTCCTTGATTTCTTTGCTTTTGACAACAAGGGAGAAAAATTTGTTTGATTTGATTTTACTTTGAACCCTTTGTTGATGAGTGACAAAAAGGGGGAGAAGTATTTGAGTATATATGCATGTTTTCATTGCTTAAGGGGGAGAAGTATTTATCTTCCTTGTTAATTATGCATATATTTTTGTATTGCAAATAGGAGAAAAAAGATTTTGATTTATGCTTGTTGCATGTTTTATCTCCATATTTGCATACATATTCATGTGCCTCATTGCCATATCTATTATTTCTTGTGATGCATGAGTTAAGGGGGAGCTTCTTTGAAGCTTAACTTTAATCCATGCATATATAACTCCATGAGTTTTGTCATCATCAAAAAGGGGGAGATTGTTGGCCCAAAGGCCCATCACTCTAGTTTGATGATGATCAACTCATGTTGTTATATTACTAATGATCTTGTGTTTGATTAGTGACAGATTCATTACCAAGATCTTAGTTGGTGCATAGCTCAACAAAGGATAAAATATCAAGATTTGGAGCTAGCACGGTGTGATCCAAGGAGCTTTTGGATCAAGCTTGGACCAAGTCAAGAAGATGAGAAGACTTCAAGGGAAGACTTCAAGATCAAGACTTGTGTCTAGGTATAAGATTTTTATGTTTTAGATAAAATGTAAAGGATAGATGGTTGGCAGATTGCTCAAGTATATATCACACACACTCTTGATTTAATTGTCTTTTCATTAAAGAATTTTCAGATTTAGAAAAGACTTTCATTTTGGTAAAAATACTATTTTGGTTATTGGTATTTCTCATATGCATATCTTTAAACCAAAACCATATTTAGAGCTTAATGTCAAAAACATAGATATTTCATCTTGATTGTGTAGTGGATCATATCCATACACACTATGCTTAAAAGTATATCTTGTTTTTGTATTTGATGAAGATTTGGAAAAACATGTTTTTGGAAAAAACAGTTTTTAATATGAGCCAAATATTTTCAAGTTACAAAAATAGTCCAATCTTTTATAACATGCCTTGATTTTGTGCAAGCATGTTTGTACATCAAAGTATATTGGTAAAACTATTTTTGTAGAATTTCTATGTATTTATGGGATTTTATGTGAACCAAAAGACTTAGTTTTTTAAATCCCAGAAAACTGTTTCAGGCTTCAGATAAGTCGACTTGCCTCCTTTTATAGTCGACTAATCCTGAAGTCGGTCGACCGGCTCGGTCGACCGACGTGCACAAACGTGCACGCCTTTGTGCACTGGAGGACGGCCGACCGTACGGGTCGACCGCTCCAGAGAGCTCTGCTCTCTGGAAAGTTCGGCCGACCGCACGGGTCGACCGACAGAGAGTTCGACTCTCCTCCAGTTGCTCGGTCGACCCGGGCGGTCGACCGTGGCTCCAACGGTCGGATTTCTGACCGTTGGCGGTCGACCGCACGGGTCGACCGGCAGCTCTGACAGACCCCAATGGCTATAATTTTCTGGCCTATAAATTTGGGGGTTTGGTCATTGTTTTGAGCCAAGATTTTGGAGACCTTTAGAGCCAGTTTTTCCTATTCTTTCAGAAGAGTTTTCTCCACAAAATAGAGAGCAAATATTTCCTATCTAAAGGGAAGATTTTATAATGAGTGTTAAAAGAGATTTCTTGAGTTTTTCACCATAGTTCTTTCCTTGCTTTCTCACAATCACTTGAGCTATCCATTGCCTTATCTATCCATAGGATTATGTTGTGAGAGTTTGTAATTGGTGATCAAAGTGTTGTAGATCACCAAAGATTTCATCTTTGTACTTTGAGGAGACGGGCAAGTGTGCTCGTGGTGGTTTGGAGTTCGGTTGTGAACTCTTTGGTTCGAGGTGCGGCCTCGGCAAGCTTGTGGGGCTTGCGTGTGTAAGGGACTAGAGAGTCCGAGGGCTTGTAGGTGTTGCGGCACCGAGGAGAGATCCATTGGGATCTTGCATAGTGGAAATCCTTCGTGCGTCGAAGGCGGGGATGTAGAGCAAGTGTGCTCGAACCTCGAAACATACCCTTGTGTTTGCGATTGCTATCTCTCTCTCTCTCTCTCTTTGTCTCTTGTTATATCTTGCATGTTATTTATTGTGTTCATCTTTATATGCATGATATATTCATTTGTGCTTAATTGATATACTTGCGTGGGATTGTTGCTAACACTTGTATTCAACCAAGAGAGCCAACGCGGCACCTCAACCCATTCAAGGGGAATCTAGAGGAGTTTGTCCAGAGCCCTTCACGGGGAATTCGGCAACACTCTTTGGTTATACGTGGTGTTTAGCATAAAAGATTTAATTTGGTCATAATTGCTTTAGCTTCCGCATCATTCATCATTAAGTGACCATTAGATTAGCCATCACCTATTCACCCCCCTCTAGGTGAACTTACAAAAATATCATCACCTAAGGAGGAAAGACCATTGGTAATTTTAGTAAACCTAGTAATTATGCAATCAATAGATTCATCATCAATCATTTTAAAAGCTTCATATTGGGACCTCAAGAGATCTATCTTAGCTCTCTTGACTTGTGATGTCCCCTCGTGTGTAACTAACAAGTGTTGCCAAATCTCATAGGCGGATTGGCAATGAATTACCCGTGTAAGGTCATCCTCATTCAAGGCGGTTAAGAGGGAATTTTGGGCCTTGGAGTTAGCCTCATATTCTCTAAAGGTAAATTCGGTCCATGTGCTTTCATCACTATCGGGTACTACATAGGGTTTGGTCAAGGATTTAGCTACTAAGCCACCTAAAGATTGCAAAAAGATAGTCATCCTAACCTTCCAAATAGGGAAGTTGAGTCCATCAAATTTAGGAGGGGTTTTGATGTTATCGGCCATGTTTACTAGTGAATGAATGATGGAATTCAAATGTTGATTAGCAAATTTTAAGGATCTCTCTAAGGATTAAGCCAAACCTAGAGTCCAAGCTCTGATACCAATTGAAAATCACCTAGAGGGGGAGTGAATAGGTGATAATGCTAATCAATGCACAAATATAAATTATGATGCAACAATCGCCCAAAACAAGACTAGAAGCCGGATTCCCCGTTAAGGGCTCTGAACTCCTTCCTCGTGATTCCTCTGGATATGAGTTAGAGGTGCACAATGCAATCTTATTGTATGGGACTTTGATTGACAAGATGAATGAAAACAAGTGAATATTGCAATGACAATAGAGAGCAAGAAATAAATGCAATGAAAGTAAAGCAAGTAATAAGAGCTAGTAAACCAAACGCAAACACTAGAATTTTTTCGAGGTTCGAGCACCCAGCTCTACGTCCCCGCCTTCCCCAGAAGGATTTATAACCACTATAACTTCACAAAGATGTTACAAATACACCGGAGTACCCAACTCCACAATCTCAAGTACAAGTTCTCTCTTGGTGATCAAAAGACCACAAACTCTCTTTTGAAAAGATCTCTTCCCTTACAAAAATCCTTATAGAAGAATGAGAGGATTGAAGCTCTTGTGTGTAAAGGAAAAAGAATCAGAGAGTCTTGGAAAAACACTTCAGAAAATGAGAGAGAAATTCAGCCCAAAAACCAACAAAAGAGTCTCTTTTGAATGCCTTAAACTTTTTAGATTTTTGCAAACTTTTGTTGTAATATAACCTCTCCCCAATCACCCCTATTTATAGTAGAGGCTAGGGATTAAGGATAAAACCCTTTTAATGCTGATTAGGAAATATTAAGATCAGCTAAAAACACTTAAACACAATTTAAAGAGAAAAAGACAAAAATAAAACAGCTCAGAAAATAGCCGTTACTGTTCAAACGGCTCTCTTGGTCGACCGGTCGGTCGGCCGGAGTTCAAAAACTAAGAGCCATTGCCGGCTCTCGGTCGACCGCCCGATCGACCGAAAAATACAGGGAGCAAAGGTTTGTCAGTCAGGCAGGGTTCGGTCGACCGCGAAACGTGCACACGGATACGCACCTGCTGCCAGAACCTCGGTCGACTGGGAAGGCCGACCGACTTGACCTGACACAAAAACGGTCGACCGGTCGGTCGGCCGGCTCAGGTCAAAAATCAAAACTGAAATAGAATTTTCAAGAGAAATTGATTTTTAACAAGATAGTTTTGAATAGAGATATATATAAAACATAAAAATGAGTTTGTAGGCTGAAGATTGTATACAAACTTATTTTGTACATATTATAGGAAATATTTTGGAAATAGGATGTGCGCAAAGACGTGTGTGAAAAGAGCTTCAAACCTATTCACTATTCTTTAACAAAACTACAAAAACTAGAAACAATTCTAAAGAAATATCTTGATCATTCTTGAAGTCTTGAGCCATGCAAAGCCTAGCTAGAGCCTTCTCTTCTATGTTCCTTCCTTGAAGTGCTATTTGCCTTAAATGCTCCAAGAACCTAGAATATCTTGCAAAAGCTAGCAATGGCCTCCAAATATGGTACTAACCTGAAACTTATCTTGAACAAACTAATTAGTACCAAATAGCTCTTATTTGTTTTGTTATCATCAAAACTCTAAACAAGTGGAGAGTGTAACCTTTTGGGCCAACACGACCGACATACACCACTGTGCATGTGTGCACATCGGTCGACCGACCGGTCGACCGGGAGCAATTACAGTGCTCTCTGTTTTTCCCCGATCGACCGGACCGGTCGACTGACAGAGAGACTCACTCTCTGGTTGAGACTTCAGTCGACCATCCCGGTCGACCGGCTTCTCAACGGTCGGAAATCCGACCGTTGACGGTCGACCGGCCGGTCGACCGACAACAGTCAGAATTTCTGACAGACTCCAACAGCTATATTTTTCTGACTGGTTTTGTGTTGGGTTTCTCCCCAAAGACTCTTTTGACCTTTGTAAGTCATTTTTCATCCCCTATAAATAGAGGGAATATTCTACAACTATTTCAACAAGTTTTTACAAGATTTACAAGTTAAAAATTCAAGTTTTCAAAAGTTTAGCCTTTAGCAAAAGAATTTCCTTTGAGCCAAAAATTCCAATCCTTTTAGCTTGAAGCATTCCTCTACTTCTCTCTAGTTTTGTGCACTACACAATCCCAAAAATATCATCTCCTCATCTTGGTTGTAGGGTTGTGCAAGTGAGCCATTGTTTGTGGTCAAAGTGTTGATCACCTTTCTTCATTGTGAGAAGTTGTAGAGGCATCGACCTTAAGCGAGCTAGTGTGCTCCAAGTTGGTGTTGCAGCACCGCGAGAGATAGGACAAGTGTGTCCTTGTATTGACGATCCAGTGGGATCACCAATAGTGGAAATCCTTCATCGTGTTGAAGGCGGGAACGTAGAGCAGTGGCTCGAACCTCGAAAAATATCTTCGTGTTTGCGATTGTCCACTTTTCTCTAAACTCTATCTCTCCTTTACTTGCTCTAGTACTTGTCTAATTTCTTGCAAGTCTTTTATTGTTGCTTATTGTTTAAATAGTTTTTAAATCCGCATTATTTGTCACTTAGTATAGCCATCACCTATTCACCCCCCCTCTAGGTGATTTCAATTGGTATCAGAGCCTAACCCTAACATTTGGTTTAACCACCTTAGGGAGATCCTCATATTTGGCTATATCTATTTGTTGCATTTTTATTTATTGTGCATTTTTACTTGTATTCATGGCATCTGTTGACTTTTCTAGCATCAAGTCCCCACCTAAATTTGATGGTTTGAACTTCCCTATTTGGAAGGTCAAAATGAACCTCTTCCTAAAATCCCTAGGAGTTAGAGTTGCTAGGGCCATCACCAAAGAATTTAGTGAACCTCTCACTGATGAGAGAACATGGTCCGAAGATACCACTAAGGACTATGAGGCCAATGCTAGAGCCCAATATGCACTCACCCAAGCTTTAAATGAAGATGACCTTTCATGCATCATTAACTGTAAATCTGCATTTGAAGTTTGGAATGTTCTTATTGTAACTCATGAGGGAACGTCCCAAGTCAAGAGATCTAAAATTGACTTGCTTCGTTCTCAATATGAGAATTTTTATATGCTTGAAAATGAATGCATAGATGATATGCTCACCCGTTTCACCAAGATCACTAATGCTCTATTTTCTTTAGGTGACACCATTGATAATGACCAAAAGATCCGGAAGGTCATTAGAGCTCTTCCCAAGTCTTGGGAAGTCAAGGCAACCACCCTCAAGGAGCTAAATGATAGGGAGGAGATGGACTTCTCCGGCTTCATCGGCAATCTCAAAACCAATGAGATGGAGATGAAGGTTAGAGAAGAAAGGGAGGCACCAAAGAAGAAATCCCTTGCTTTCAAGGCCGTTCCATCCACCCATGATGAGGAGGATTCATCGGAGGACTACGATGAAGACTTTGCCATGCTCATAAGGAAGGTGGGCAAAATGTTCTACAAAAAGGGTAGACAAAGTAACTTCCGAAGAGGGAAACCTTAAGGAAGATATGAAAGAAAGAGAGAGGAACCGGGTCCGTGTTTTCATTGCAAGAAGACGGGACACCTAATTGCCGATTGCCCCTCTCTACAAGCTACTACCTCAAAGAACGGGCTAAAGAAGAAAAAGGCGATGGTGGCCACATGGGATGACTCGGAGTCGGAATCCGAAGAGGAGATCGATGCCGCTCACATGTGCTTCATGGCACATGGCGAGGATGCTACCAAGGTATGTCTAAAAAACTCTCTAGATGATGATGACTTAACCATGGATGAGCTTGCTCATTTTTTTGAAGAGTTACAAAGTAGATATGAAATTTCACAAGCTCAAAAAAAAATTGAGAAAGGAAAATGATTCTTTAAAAAGGAAATTTGAACATGTTTTACAAGAGAAAAATGATTTAGCAAATTCTTTTAAAAAGATGAAAAAGGATTTTGAAAATTATAAAATATCTTGTAAAGGAAAAAGTCCTATTTTTACTTGCAACAAAAATGAATATTTAGAGATTCAAAAACGTGTTGAAGTTTTGGACACAACTTTAAAGAAGTATGCTTTTGACATATCTAAACTTGCATCTAGATTTCCCAAAGGAATATCCTAAGGGAAACACATTCATCATCATCATGCTTCAAAATCACACAAACATGCACACACACACAAACATGCATTTATATATGGTAGTGGTAGAATTTATACTTGTGCACACATTGTGGCCGCAAAGGCCATTTAGAAAAATTTTGTTATGCTAAGCTAAACATATTAAATAAAAATATTTGGGTTCGAGAAAATACTAACCCTATAGGACCCAAAAAGATTTGGGTACCAAAAGACACACCAAAAATAATTGATGCAGGTGGGTCGTCCTCCTCCAAGACTTAGGGGGAGATGGTGCCCGGGTGGTGGATGCATCAACGCTCAACGAATACATCGTCACTTGCATCACTATCATAGAGGCACCCATTTTTGGAGAATGCCTATGGTTTGATAATTTCTCCACATAAATATTTTATTTTTTATATACATAGGATTGCTAGTTTACTTTTGTGTTATTGTGATATGTGTTATTGTAAACTTGCACTTCTATTTTTGTTTGTACCTATGCCATGTTTAAGAATATAGTCATGTTTCTTTGCCATATGATATTTGTCCACATATCAAGATTTTGTTCTATATGAATTTTGTCAAAACAAAGATTTATTTAAAACATTTTAAAGCAAATAAATAGAGATGGCAATTGCGCGCCTCAACTCTTATCTAGAGGAATGACGAGGAGAAGTTCAGAACCCTTCACGGGGTATTCGGCTTCAACATCTGTTATTTATCGCTTTATTAATAAATAAGAATAAACATTAAATAATGAATAAAAATAAATATATTTTTGATGTTTTTCATGCCAAGAATGATTTAAAGTATTTTAATATCTTCTTTTTTATAGATATATATGTTTGCTGTAATGGATATTACATTAAAGAAAACAAAAAAAATAATTTTCAAAACTGGCTTGCTATCTGTTTTTTGGCCAAGACCGGTCGACCGATCTGGCCTGGCATAGGCCCGGTCGACCGGCGCGGTCGACCGACCTAGCCTGGTAAAAAAATTTTTAATTCACCCGTAGCCGGTCGACCGGGCGGTCGACCGACTGAAAGAGACTTGGTCTCGGTTTCCCCCGGTTGACCGGGCGACGGGTACCCAGTTTTTCACCCGATCTTTATAAAGCCCTCAACTCTCTCTTTTCACACTTTCATCTGCCTCCTCCTCTTCTTTCTCTTCTCTCACAAAACCCTAACCCTATCCAACCCTCTTCCACTCTCTTAAACCCAAATTCCCTCCTAAAATTTCTAAGATTTGCAGTTTCAGGCTCGGATCCTCATTTTCTTAAGGATTTTTTGGTTTTTCTCCGTAAATTTTCAAGGTAAAAATTTCTTTTCTAGATCTTTCAATTTCCTTTTCCTTATTTTCATTTCCTTGCTTAGATCTTGTGGTTAGCCTTGTTTTTCTTCCATCATGTCGAAGAGGACTCGTTCTGAGAAAGGTAAATCTGCTCAAACCTCTTCACAATCATCCCTCTTTGTTTCAGCCCAAACCTCATATAGACATATTATACTTTCCACTAAGAATGTTAGCTTTGGGAGATGTGTTGTGATAAATGATTTTGAGCATCTACATTTAGCCCCTATTTTGAGAGCTAATTCATTGGAAAATTTTCTGTCAATTAGGGAACAAGTTTACCCATCCATTGTTCAGTATTTCTATTCTAATCTTTCCTTTGAATCTAACCAAATTAGATCTAGAGTCTTGGGGAGGGATATAGACATCTCCCTCCAAGAGTTTGCTCATCATCTTCACTTCTCCTGTGAGGGTGAAGACATTTATAATCTAGATCTTCATGATTTCGTCTATCCGGACGGTGAGTCTGCCCTCACCGCTTTCACGTTGCTTCACGGTGATGACAACCCTAGATTAGTTAGGAATGAGAAGGTAAAATATTACACTCTCATTGCTCAGGTCCTAGCTAAGATTGTTTTTTATAACCTCCTGCCAAAATCAGGAGAGTATAGTCATGCCAGGGGATCTGCTCCACTTATCATCTATTGCCTTCTGCGAGGCATTAGAATCAATATCCCTAAGCTCATCATCAGTGTCATGACTTCTGACCATCTCCTTGTCCCCACTCGGCACTTGCCTTTTGGGATGGTCATTACTTATCTGCTGAAGCAACTCAACTTTAATCTTTCTGCTGAACGGTCAGTTGACCCATCAGTTGACATTAATAGCACTCTTCTCAAGAGGATGCGCCTAGGGAGCGTCCTCCTGCTCCTCACCCGCAACCTTTTCCTCCTGCTGTTCCGATCCCTGGATCCTCTTTTGGCTCGTCTGCTCCTTCCGATCCCTATACTGCTTTATCCACTCAGATTCGGGAGCACCACGAGCAGATCTCTGCTGAGATGACTGCACATCGTCAGCAGATTTTCGCGGAGATGTCCGCGCATTATCAGCATTTGTAGAATGACATGGGCTACATCTGTGACTCTATCCGCTATTTGGAGTCATATCTTGGCGGCATTAATCTGAAGCATGAGTTGTCGGTTCCTGTTCAAACTGCTCATGCTAGGTCACTTCCTACCACCGGCCCTCCGTTTCCCGCCCGGACTCCTGCCTCTCCGCCACAGCCAGCTACTACAGAGGATGAGTTTGATGAGGAGTGACCCCTTTTGATGATATCAAAAAGGGGGAGAGATATTTGGGCTGTTTTGCTTTATATGATATTTTGGGTTGTTATCTTTCATGTATTGGGACATATTTAGTGTTTAATTTGATTTGGTGTGTATGGACATCTTTTATGTATGGACATGTGTTTCTCTATGGCAGTTATGTTTTTCTCTTTGTGGCATATGTGATTGGTTCTGATTATCATGCTTATGCTTTTATTACCTCAATCACCTATTTTGGAGGACGGAGGTATTATTGGATGGATGGAGGTAACCATGTATGCATACACCTATAATTCTGTATTTATTTGTATGTATGGATGGTTGGCATGTGTATCATTTTTATATCCTATATGCCTGTGTTATGCATGTATATCTCTTTTCATGATTATTTCATATATGCATGTGTTAAGGGGGAGCTTCACTTGAAGTCTCCACCCAAAATATTTGTGATAACTCTATATGTTTTGTTATCATCAAAAAGGGGGAGATTGTTGCCCAAAGACCATTAGCCTGAAGTTTTGATGATAACAAACCATATTTAGTTATTTTTTTAACAAGTTTGTTTAAATGAGTTTCAGGTAAAAATTATAGGTTGTTTGACGGCTCCAGTACAAGACTCACACATTTGGAAGCCGCAAAGATTTGGATCCCAGAGCCCAGCACAATAGGAGACTGAAGACTATACAAGATTTGTATTTTCTATTTTAGTTAGGATTTTTAGTTCATTTTGTCAAAACTGAGATGATAGAGGTAGATTACTTTGGGATTGTCACACACACACTTTTCATATTGCTTCATGCTTACAAACCAATTTTCATAACAAAATTTCTAACCTAGTTTTGGAAAAACAAAGTTTGGAAAAATCATTTTTAGAAAAACAAGTTTTTGGAAAAACCGTTTTTGTTTAGACAAAGGATTTTTATCAAAATAAAGTTCAAAATTTTTTGTGTTGATCTATGATCACACCCTGATACTTATAAGTTCTAGAACTCTATTTTGTAGATTCCTATCCAAAGAATTTTTATCAAAAATTCCTATCTTTAAATAGCCATTGGGAAAAACAATTTTGGCCTAGTCCGGTCGACCGCACGGTAGCTAGAAGAGCAGAATTGCTCTGTCGGTCGACCGGTCGGTCGACCGATATGCACCACTGTGCATGTGTGCACATCGGTCGACCGACCGGTCGACCGGGAGCAATTATAGTGCTCTCTGTTTTTCCCCGGTCGACCGGACCGGTCGACCGATAGAGAGACTCACTATCTGGTTGAGACTTCGGTCGACCATCCAGGTCGACTGGCTTCTCAATGGTCGGAAATCCGACCGTTGATGGTCGACCGGCCGGTCGACCGACAACAGTCAGAATTTTTGACAGACTCCAACAGCTATATTTTTCTGACTGGTTTTGTGTTGGGTTTCTCCCCAACGACTCTTTTGACCTTTGTAAGTCATTTTTCATCCTCTATAAATAGAGGGAGTGTTCTACAACTATTTCAACAAGTTTTTACAAGATTTACAAGTTAAAAATTCAAGTTTTCAAAAGTTTAGCCTTTAGCAAAAGAATTTCCTTTGAGCCAAAAATTCCAATCCTTTTAGCTTGAAGCATTCCTCTACTTCTCTCTAGTTTTGTGCACTACACAATCCCAAAAATATCATCTCCTCATCTTGGTTGCAGAGTTGTGCAAGTAAGCCATTGTTTGTGGTCAAAGTGTTGATCACCTTTCTTCATTGTGAGAAGTTGTAGAGGCATTGACCTCAAGCGAGCTAGTGTGCTCCAAATTGGTGTTGCGGCACCGCGAGAGATAGGACAAGTGTGTCCTTGTATTGACGATCCAGTGAGATCACCAATAGTGGAAATCCTTCATCGTGTTGAAGGCGGGGATGTAGAGCAGTGGCTCGAACCTCGGAAAATATCTTCGTGTTTGCGATTGTCCACTTTTCTCTAAACTTTATCTCTCCTTTACTTGCTCTAGTACTTGTCTAATTTCTTGCAAGTCTTTTATTGTTGCTTATTGTTTAAATAGTTTTTAAATCTGCATTATTTGTCACTTAGTATAGCCATCACCTATTCACCCCCCCTCTAGGTGATTTCAACGTGAGGTATTTTCCTTGCGTATATGCATCGCCGACTCGTGTCGCGTCTCCGCTCCGATGTATTTTGGGAAGCAGGGCGTGACAGGGTTTTCTTGGTATCAGAGCCAGGTTCGACATAAAAAAGAATCTAGTTCTTACCGGTTACCTGAGACAAGTTACATTTACACTACAATATACATATACTATCCATACTATGATATTGACTCCATTTGGAATTGATCGTTCTCTCTTTTGGAATCCATCTCTTGAATCTTTTGATATCCCTAATTCCAACTCTTTTTCTAGTTGCGTTCCATCTTGATTCCTATTCTCTTTTCGATTCTATTTCATTGATTTTGCTTCTTGAGTTTGATCACTTCATTTTAAAGTCGGTAGCAGAGATCAGAGCGCGCAGCGGAAGCGTGATTGGCTTATATCGCATCGAGAAGCTATGTGGAAGACGAGAAGAAAATATCAACATCAGATATTCTTTTTATTTTCTCAAATTGCTTAATATCTATTTCTTAACTTTAATTTTCTATTCATTCCCCGCTTTATTGAAATTTCGAGGACGAAATTTTTATTAAGGTGGGTAGAATGTAATATCCCTAATCTAAAATACTGTATTTTTATTGTTCTAAAATATTTATTTTATTTTACTAGTGATATTATTATTATTTATTAACTTTAGTTACAATACAAATTATTTTAAGATAGTAAATGGTATTTTAGCCTTATAATTATATTTAGCATTATTAAATATTATCATTTTAATTACTAGCTAGAATGTTTTCCATTACTATGTTAATAGTATTATTATTGTAGTTCCTATTATTGTTAATATTGATATTGTATTATTTTAGTGATTATTATTAATGGTAGTATTTTTATCAAGTATTATTAGATAAGATTTTTAATGTTAATACTTTTATTTTTATTACTATTGTTGCTATTATTATTGTACTTATTATTGTTAATTATTATTTGTAAAACACCTAGAGGGGGGTGAATAGGTGTTAATGCTAATCTAATGATCTTTTTCAACAAGTATGAAAATATGATGCAACGATCTCCCAAAACAAGACTAAGAGCCGAATACCCGGTGAAGGGCTCTGAACTCCTTCCTCGTGATTCCTCTAAATAAGAGTTTGAGGTGCGTATTGCAATCTTATTGTATGAGAAATGATCCACAATATAGCAAGGAATGAAATGGATGCAATATTGAAGTGCACACAAGATATATCACAAGTTAGGAATAAAGTGCAAAATCACAAGTAAGAAATAAAGAGCAATAATGGATAGCAAAGAATAGAAATCAATCGCAAATACAAAAGGTTTGTTTCGAGGTTCGAGCCACCGCTCTACTCCTCGCGTTCACCGCCGTGAAGGATTTCCACTATATCCACCAAGGATTACAAGGTCTACCGAAGACCGGAGTACCGAACTCCACCAATTACAAGAGGTCTACCGAAGACCGGAGTACCGAACTCCACCAATCCAATCCTCTACCGAAGAGGAATCACAAAGCAAGAAGAACAAGTAACCAAGTGATCAACAAGGGATCACAAACTTCTCTTTACAACTTCCTTATAGAATGAGGAGTGTTTTGGCTCAAGAAGTGTAGTGAGAAAAACAAACTCAGTTGTAAATGAAAATTGCTTGAAAACACAACTGAAAAACAATAGCCAAGAGAGCACTAGAGAATTGAGAGCTTTTGAAACTTTTTCTTTCTTTTGAAAACTTGAAAAACTAGGTATATTTTTTTTGTGTTTAGCAAGTGACCAATCCCCACTATTTATATGGAATGGAGGAGGTCTAAACATGATTAAAACTAGGTAATAGGGTCAGAGAATAGCCCTCAAAGTTTCAGAAAAAACTGACACACAAATCCCAATCAAATCCCCAAAATCAGAATTAGGAAATAGCCGTTGGGGGCTGGAGACGGCTGTCGGTCGACCGGCCCGATCGACCGGCAGTCCAATTGGCAACTAGCCGTTGAACTCGGTCGACCTCGGTCGACCGGACGCCAAAAGAAATTTTTCTATTGAACTGTCGGTCGACCGATAGGAAACAGAGAGCAAAGTGGTGCCAGTCGGTCGACCGGTCGGTCGACTGACAGACATGCACAAATCGTGCATGCCCTGGACTCAAGGCTCGGTCGACCGGTCGGTCGACCGGCCAAGCCTGGAATGGATCCGGTCGACAGGCCCGGTTGGCCGCCAGGCCTGAAACAGAATCTGTTATGGGATTTTTTTTGAACTTTGGAAATTTTTCAAATTAATTTTGTAGGGATATATGGCTAAGTATCATACTGAAAAGGTAGGTATACATGATATAGACAAGATATAAAAATTATAAAAAATTTGAGTCATGTAGAGAAATCAAAGCAAGAACTTAAATCAAAAGCCAAAAATAAAAACCGTATTTTAGAAAATGTGTGTGTGTTCTTGAGCCAATCTAACACAACCTCAAACTTTAACAAACATAGGTTCTAGGTGACTACAAAGTCTTCAAGTGGGCTTCTCCATGATCTTGATAGCTTGGTATATTCTTTGAATAGCTTGATATTATGAACCCGAAATGAACCGACTTGAGCCAAAACGATCTTCATTTAGGGAAGTGCACATCATGAATCCTTAGAACCCTGAAACTTACTTAAATATTAAAAATGATTAGTACAAATAACTATATAAGTTTTGTAATCATCAAAACTCAAAAACCGGTTAATTGTAACCTTGGGCCAACAATCTCCCCCTTTTTGATGATGACAAAACGCACTAGTTATTTTAAAAAATATTAGGAAAAGAGCTTGGAAGCTCTCCCTCAAATCATGCTATGTATAAAAGAATGACTATATGTATAAATGAATGGCTATATACATAATAGATAGAAACAAGGAATTTTGGCATAAAAAGAGAGACATAGAAAAAACAAAACACATTGTTCTCAAAAACCAAAACTCAAATCTAGTTTGCTATTACTTATAACTCAAAAACTCAAAACTAATTTGTTATATCACAAAAGTCAAAATGCATAACTCCAAAGTATAAAAACTCAAAATGCATAACTCCAAAGTCATTAAAACTCAAAAGGCATAATTCCAAGCTCAAAAATAACTAACTTTTTCTCCCCCTTTTTGTCATACATTAAAAAGGGTAAACATAGTTTAAAAAAAAAATTCTTCATAATTCCATAATACAAACATTCAACTCACCACATATAAAGGAAAATCTAGCATAGTCTAGTGGTTTTGTAAAAATATCGGCAAGTTGAAAATCGATAGAAACATAATCAATATCAATATCACCTTTCTCATAATGATCTCTAAGAAAGTGATACCGAATGTCAATGTGCTTAGTCTTACTTTGTTGATTTGCATTTTTAGTCATATGAATAGTACTAGTATTATCAAAAAATATTTTAATATGATCAAAATGCAAATCATAGTCAAGGAGAGTATGTTTCATCCAAAGAACTTGTGCACAACAAGCTCCGGCCGCAACATACTCCGCCTCGGCGGTTGAGAGGGCTACCGAATTTTGCTTTTTGGAAGACCAAGAAACAAGACAATTACCAAGAAATTGACATGTTCCACTTGTACTCTTCCTATCTACCCTCCAACCTACATAGTCGGCATCCGAAAAACTCGTCATTGAAAATTGTCCGGTATTCGAATACCACAAACCCATTTCAATTGTGCCCTTAAGGTATCTAATAATGCGTTTTACCGTAACTAAATGAGATTCTTTAGGACACGATTGAAATCGAGCACAAAGACAAACCAAAAACATACTATCCGGCCTACTAGTCGTCAAATACAACAAGCTACCAATCATACTACGGTAAAGCTTAATGTCTACACATGTACCTTGTTCATCCTTGTCAAGCTTTGTTGTAGTTGCCATGGGAGTTTTGCTTGTTTTAGCTCCTTCAAGCCCAAATCTCTTGATAAGTTCTTTTGTGTACTTGGCTTGATTGATGAAGATCCCATCATTCTTTTGCTTGATTTGGAGACCAAGGAAATAGTTGAGTTCACCCATCATAGACATCTCGAATTCTTCCTTCATGCATGATTCAAAAGCTTAGCAAAGAGTTTCATTAGTAGAACCAAATATGATATCATCCACATAAATTTAAACAATAAGAATATTATTTTCAACATGTTTTGTAAACAAAGTAGTATCTATTTTTTCTTTCTTAAAACCATTAGAAATTAGAAAAGAAGAAAGTCTTTCATACCAAGCCCTAGGGGCTTGTTTTAAACCATAAAGACCTTTGTCAAGTTTGAAAACAAAATCCGGATGTGTAGGATCAGCAAACCCGGGGGGTTGTTCAACATACACCTCCTCTTCAATAAATCCATTTAAGAAGACACTTTTTACATCCATTTGAAAAAGCTTAAAATCTTTATAGGAAGCAAATGCAAGTGTCATCCGTATGGCTTCTAGCCGTGCTACGGATGCAAAGGTTTCTTCAAAATCGATACCTTCGATTTGAGTGTAACCTTAGACAACTAACCTAGCTTTATTCCTAATAACATTTCGCGACTCATCCAACTTGTTCTTAAAGATCCACTTAGTACTAATTGTTGGTCTATCGTGGGGCCTAGGAACAAGGTGCCAAACTTGGTTGCGCTCGAATTGATTGAGCTCCTCTTGCATGGCTAGCAACCAATATGAGTCGGCCTCGGCTTCGAGGATGTTCTTGGGTTCAAAGTGAGAAATACAAGCATAGTGTCCACATAAATCATGAAGTTTAGAACGAGTGGTTACCCCTTTAGATACTTCACCTATAATAAGATCCTTGGGATGATGTGGATTGTATCTCCAATCTTTTGGAAGAGGTTGAGTAGGCTCCACATCAACTTCTTGATTTTCATTTCCTTGAGCCTTATTTTCTTGATCTTCATTTTCTCCATCATCCTTTGGCATATCTTGAATGGTAGGTGAGTCCTTCAAAGTAGCTCTCTCTATGTCTTCATTTAAAGAATCTATTTCTACAACATTCTTAACAAACACAAACTTTACATGAATAGATTCTTCGATAGTTAAAGAAGACTTGTTGAAAACTCTATAAGCTTTACTAGTATTAGAATATCCAACAAAAATTGCTTCATAAGACTTTGCATCAAATTTTCCTAAATTCTCTTTAGTATTCAAAACAAAACATTTACAACCGAAAACTTTAAAGTAAGAAACATTTGGCTTTCTAGAAAAATAGATCTCAAAAGATGTTTTTGAAGTATTTTTGCATAAGAAAACACGATTCGATATAAAGCAAGATGTGTTAACGGCCTCAGCCCATAGATAATGAGGGAGACCATATTCATTAATCATTGTCCTAGCCATCCCTTGTAATATCCAATTTTTTCTCTCAACTACTCCATTTTATTGTAAAATTCTAGGACAAGATAGTTCATGCTTAATTTCATATTCTTCACAAAAAGTGGTAAAGGGTAGGTTATTGAATTCACCACTTTTGTCACTTCTTATTCTTAAAATAGAAGAATCTTTTTCCTTTTCAACTCTTTTCTTAAAGGCTTGAAAATATGAAAAGACTTGATTTTTGTGCTCTAAAAAAACCCCATGTAAAACGTGAGAAATCATCAACTAAAATAAATGCAAAACGATTCCCACTTAGACTTTTGGTTTGAGTAGGACCAAACAAATCCATATGGATCAACTCCAAGGGACGTGATGTCATGATATCCTTGATTGACTTGAAAGAGGACTTGGTTTGTTTCTCAAGTTGGCACGCGTCGCAAACGCTGTCCTTTTCAAAGTTCAAGTAAGGAATACCTTTCACCATTTCCTTGTTGTTTAATCTAGATAGATGGTCAAAAGAAATGTGGCCTAATCTTCTATACCACAACCAAGAGTCATCATCGAGGGCTTTCAAACAAGTAGCATTGCAAAACATATTAGACATATCAATCATGTATACATTGCTTTCACGAAAATAAGAAAATATACATGTGTTAGATTGTCTATCAATAACTCTACAAGCTAAATTATCAAAAATAACATCAAAATCTTTGTCACAAAGTTGACTAACACTCAAGAGGTTATGCTTGAGGCCATCAACTAAAACAACATTTTCTATTAAAGGGGATGTACCAAGTTTAACATTACCAATACCGATGATTTTTTCCTTGGCATCATCTCCGAAGGTGACGGTGCCACCTTCATGGTATCTTGATAGGGTTGCAAAGTTGTTGATATCCAAAGTCATGTGCCTTGAGCAACCACTATCAAGATACCACAATCCTTTACGTCATTGGGCCTTGGACGGTACCTACATCATTTAACAAATTTGTTGACTTTGGTACCCAAATTTTCTTGGGTCCTTGAAAGTTAGTATTCCGAACCCAAACATTATGATGTGAAGCATTAAGTCTATCATAGCAAAATCTAACTAAATGACCTTTACGGCCACAATATGTGCATGAAAATATTTTACCATACATGTATGCATGATGTGTGTGTGTGGAGTGTTGACATGTTTAGGGTGTTTGGCATGATGTAAAGGTTGTGATCTATGAACATGAGCATGAATAGCATGATTCTTAGGCACTTGTTTCTTAGGAAACATAGCCACTAGTCTATTTTTATCAAATTCACATTTTTTCAAAACTATTCCTAATGAATCAATTTTCTCTTTTAGCATGAAAATTTCATTTACATCAATTTGAGGAAATTTAACTTTGCAAGATATTTTATAATTGTCAAAATCTTTTTGTGTGGAAACAAGAGTTGAAAGCAATTCATCCTTTTCTTTTGAAAGAGTAACTTTATGATTTAAAGATTCATTTTCCTTTTTCATTTTCAAATACCTTTTTTTAAGAAAATCATAGTTTTGTGAAAGTTCTTCAAATGCCTCTCCTAGTTCATCCATGGAAAGTTCACGATCAGTAGGAGTATTGGAAATTACCTTGCTTGTGCTTTCATTTGCCATGAAGCACATGTTGGCGGTGTCCACATCCTCCTCGGATTCACTCTCGAAATCCCAAGTAGCCCTTAATGCTTTCTTTTTGTATTGCTTCTTGGAGGTGGAGGGCTTGACTTTATCCGGGCATTCCGCAACAATATGACCCATCTTCCCGCAATTGAAACAAATGATTTTCTTGTCTTCTTTACCTTGCCATTTCTTTTTATTTTGGAACTTTGCCTTGTTATACATTCTCCGAACGTTCTTAACAAGAAGTGAAAGCTCCTCATCATCTTCTTCTTCATCGTCTTCGTCGAAGGATGTGGAATGACTCTTGAAGGCAATAGTTTTCTTCTTGGAGGGAGCCATCTCTTCTCTTGCTTTCCTCTCCATCTCATGGGTCTTTAGGTTCCCAATGAGACCTATAAGCTCCATCTCTTCCTTGTCATTAAGTTCCTTCAAGGTAGTGGCTTTGACTTCCTAAGATGGAGGGAGAGCCCGAATGATCTTCCTTACTCTTTGGTCGTTGTCAACGACGTCACCTAGAGAAGAAAGTCCATTAGTAATCTTCGTAAATTTTGTAACAATATCATCTATGATTTCATTCTCTTGCATAGAAAAATTTTCATATTGGGACCGAAGAAGGTCTATTTTAGCCCTCTTAACTTGTGAAGTCCCTTCATGTGTGACAAGCAAGTGAGTCTAAATTTCATGTGCGGATTTACAATGAATAACTCTAGAGATATCATCATCATTAAGTGCTTGGAGCAATGCATAGTGTGCCCTAGCATTAGCATCAAATTCTTTAGTCTCAATATCGGACCAAGTGTCCTCATCACCGGTGGGTACACTAAATGATTTGGTCACCGCTTTTGCAACCTGGCTTCCTAGGGATTGCAAAAATACGGTCATCTTAACTTTCCATATGAGAAAGTTAAGGCCATCAAATTTAGGTGGGGTCTTAATTCCTTCGGTCATTTTTACTAAATGAGTGAGGATGAAAAATGAATGAAATAATTAGAAATAGGATCTCTCTAAGGTTGTTAAGTCAAGAGCCTAGAGACCAAAGCTCTGATACCAATTATAAAACACCTAGAGGGGGGGTGAATAGGTGTTAATGCTAATCTAATGATCTTTTTCAATAAGTATGAAAATATGATGCAACGATCTCCCAAAACAAGACTAAGAGCCGAATACCCGGTGAAGGGTTCTGAACTCCTTCCTCGTGATTCCTCTAAATAAGAGTTTGAGGTGTGTATTGCAATCTCGTTGTATGATAAATGATCGACAATATAGCAAGGAATAAAATGGATGCAATATTGAAGTGCACACAAGATATATCACAAGTTAGGAATAAAGTGCAAAATCACAAGCAAGAAATAAAGAGCAATAAAGGATAGCAAAGAATAGAAATCAATCGCAAACACAAAGGGTTTGTTTCGAGGTTCGGGCCACCGCTCTACTCCCCGCCTTCACCGCCGTGAAGGGTTTCCACTATATCCACCGAGGATTACAAGGTCTACCGAAGACCGAAGTACCGAACTCCATCAATTACAAGAGGTCTACCGAAGACCGGAGTACCGAACTCCACCAATCCAATCCTCTACCGAAGAGGAATCACAAAGCAAGAAGAACAAGTAACCAAGTGATCAACAAGGGATCACAAACTTCTCTTTACAACTTCCTTATAGAATGAGGAGGGTTTTGGTTCAAGAAGTGTAGTGAGAAAAACAAACTCAGTTATAAATGAAAATTGCTTGAAAACACAACTGAAAAACAATAGCTAAGAGAGCACTAGAGAATTGAGAGCTTTTGAAACTTTTTCTTTCTTTTGAAAACTTGAAAAACTAGGTATATTTTTTTTTTGTGTTTAGCAAGTGACCAATCCCCACTATTTATAGGGAATGGAGGAGGTCTAAACATGATTAAAACTAGGTAATAGGGTCAGAGAATAGCCCTCAAAGTTTCAGAAAAAACTGACACACAAATCCCAATCAAATCCCCAAAAATCAGAAATCAGGAAATAGCCTTTGGGGGCTGGAGACGGCTGTCGGTTGACTGGCCCGGTCGACCGGTAGTCCAATTGGCAACAAGCCGTTGGACTCGGTTAACCGGTCAGTCGACCGGACGCCAAAAGAAAATTTTCTATTGAAATGTCGGTCGACCGACAGAAAACAGAGAGCAAAGTGGTGCCAGTCGGTCGACCGGTCGGTCGACCGACAGACATGCACAAATCGTGCATGCCCTGAACTCAAGGCTCGGTCGACCAGCCGGTCGACCGGCCAAGCCTGGAATGGATCCGGTCGACCGGCAGGCCTGAAACAGAATCTATTATGGGATTTTTTCTGAACTTTGGACGTTTTTCAAATTAATTTTGTAGGGATATATGGCTAAGTATCATGCTGAAAAGGTAGGTATACATGATATAGACAAGATATAAAAATTATAAAAAATTTGATTCATGTAGAGAAATCAAAGCATGAACTTAAATCAAAAGCCAAAAATAAAAATCGTATTTTGGAAAATGTGTGTGTGTTCTTGAGCCAATCTAACACAACCTCAAGCTTTAACAATTTAAGTCTTACATAGGTTCTAAGTGACTACAAAGTCTTCAAGTGGGCTTCTCCATGATCTTGAATAGCTTGGTATATTCTTTGAATAGCTTGATATTATGAACCCGAAATGAACCGACTTGAGCCAAAACGATATTCCTTTAGGGAAGTGCACATCATGAATCCTTAGAACCCTAAAACTTACTTAAACATTAAAAATGATTAGTACAAATAACTATATATGTTTTGTAATCATCAAAACTCAAAAACCGGCTGATTGTAACCTTGGGCCAACATTATTATGGTTAGTATTATTATTTTCATGCAAGCCCAATAAGCTTAGCCCATTCTCCTTTTCCTTTATATTTTCTTTTCTTTTTTATGCTAAGCCCACATTAGCCAAGCCCACTTCCCTATTTTCATCTTTTTTCTATTTTTTCTTTAAGCCCAAAAGCTAAGCCCACATGCCTACTATCTATTTTCTTATTCTCCATATTACTTATTTCTTTTAATTAAAGCCCAATAATATATAACCAATTACCATTGAGACCCTTACCCATTAACCCAAAACCCAATCCTAATCCTAACC
This sequence comes from Agave tequilana, assembly GCA_038442645.1. Lineage (NCBI taxonomy): Eukaryota > Viridiplantae > Streptophyta > Magnoliopsida > Asparagales > Asparagaceae > Agave > Agave tequilana. Next base: position 92,584 of record JAVJIF010032127.1, on the reverse strand, counting down.
CAAATCTATAATCTAATATATATATATAATCATAATTCAAATTCCAATCCAACTCAAATCCTAATCTAATTACTAAATTAAGTTGTCTAAACCTAACTAGAATTCATGTTTCCAAATTATCTAATAATCTATATAAAGATCTAAACCCTTTCTTTCTCTTCTACCTTAAGAGGAAACCCTAATACCAACTCTCCCCACTTTCTCTTTACCTCAAGAGAAAATCCTAATCCCAAATCTCTCCACTTTCATCTTTCCTCTCCTCAAGTGGATCGTGAAAGGAGGTTTCGAGGTACAGAGGTTGATGAGAAAGCAAGGAGAAACAAATCAAGTAAGTAGATTTAAATTTGTGAATTAAATTTCAGATTTTTTTTAAAGAAAAATAATAAATTAAATTAAAACCATGAAAATAAATTATAAATCTCAACAATCTGTGATTCAACCCATATGGCAAAACTCACCATAAAATATTTAATAGTTCTTAGAAATTCACCTGAAATAAATTTTATGTAATTATAATTTTAATACCGTACAAAGCCTTGACTTGAACAAATCAAATCCCAGTAAGTAATTTATTTTCTAAAAAATAATTATTATTGATATAAATTGTTTATTAATAATCACATCTATACCATGGTCTCCATGAATTTTTTATGCATCAAAACCTAATCAAAAATCTAACAAAAATACATATGAAGATCTACCAACTTATAATTTTTAATTTATATTTTTTCTGAAATTTTGTTTATAACAAAGAATCAAAAAACAAAAAAAACTTTGCCTGCTCTCGGCCAATGGCCGAGAGCCTGTAGCAGGCCACCCGGGTGCAACCGCACCCTGGTCTGTTTAGTGCACAGTGGGCTGGGCCGGCCAACTGTGCATAACACTCCTTTTATAAAAAAAAAAATCCCAGGCCTGGCCGGCCGACCCAGGCCAGGCGGGCTGGGGCTTGGCCTGGCTGCAGAGGGCCTAAAGGCCCTGTAAAAAAAAAGAAGAAGAAGAAAAAAAAAAATTCTGAACCAGGCTTGGGCCTGGCCTGGTCCAGCCTGGTCCAACCCGGGCCTGGACATGGGCCTGGGCTTGGCTGTTGTATTTAAAAGAAAAAGAAAAGAAAAGAAAGAACGAAAAGAAAATATGAAAGAAAGGAAGAAAAGAAGGTAAATTTGCAATTAAAATAATTAGTTAAAAATATCAAAAAAATAGTGAAAAATGTAAACAATAATTTATAATGCTTCTACATTCTATGATAAAAATTTTAGAGTGATACCAACATAAATTAAATTAAATCACCTACTTTAAACCTTTCCCATTCAAGCATGTTAAGTATTTTAATGATTTAAAGTATAAAAAAATTCAATAAAAATTAGAAATTGGTTTAAATTAAACCTACTAAATTCACTAAACCTAAAGAATCATATCTCTAACTCTCAAACTAATTAATCAAGATTTAAACTCCTTAAAATATCCTTTTAAAAATCTAACAATTTATATTAAAATAATTTATGTAGATTTATTGGAGCCTTGTAATTTCAGTGCTCTGGACTTGGGATGGATCTCAGGTGAGTGTCACTTCTTTGTTCAATTTTGTGAGTGTCACTTCTTAGTTTAATTTTATTATTTAATTTTATTGTGAGTGTTCGTTCATGAGACATCCATGATTTGTCCACTTTATTCATGTAGTTGATAATTGCTTGTATTAGCATTATTTCATGTGTTGGTAGTTTATCGTTATTGGCTTAGGCCTAGTTTTGATACACCTTAGACTATTATTTGACTCGGTTTGATCTTGAGGTTGATATAGTTTATGTTTGGAAGATTTGATATTCATGTATTTGGGGACTATTCCGACAGAACTCTTTTAGAGATTATGGATAGGTAGATATGACATTGAGGTACCAATACTGACTTTCTTGATTTTTGATCACTATAGACTTATTTAGGGTTAGGATTGACCTGAGCTTTATATTCTTTTATTGGAGTCTCGATTGATTGGTAGAAGGAATGTATGATGGTTGGATTATGATCAAACGTGTGAATATGATACCCTTGACTCTAATGTATATGATGGGATGGAATTTTGGACTGTTAGGAGCTATTATTTATGAATTTTCACATTGATGAGTTTGACTGATGTATTGATGATCTTATTGATATTGACTATTAGATATAGGGTTGATCTAGACCCTATGTTGATCGAGGACGTTACACTGCGTAGTTATTATTTTGATTGATTGGGATATTGATGATTTAATAAATAGGAGATCTTTATTGATAAAATGAAATTTTGGACTTAAACCTGTCGGTAAACTCGATTGGATTTGAGTTGACTTGGGGGTTGAGAAATAGATGTTGATTGGGTTGACCTGACCATGTGGATTTTAGAGAGATTTATATACTTGATAAGTTATTTGATTTTGAGATCCTGTGATTGACCTTGATAGAGTGAGAGTGTGTGACGATCTTGATTATGGTTGGATAAATTTAATTTGATCTCGAGGATATATATTACTTCGTGATTGGTTCTTGACAATTTCAGTTATGGAGATAGAGTTATTATGAATTATTTCATTGATACCGATGACTATATTATATATTTTGGAGTTTTATGATAGCTATTAATCGATCTGATTATTGATGACTTAGAGGATGGATATATCGAGGACTTTGAGGATATGAGTTGATTATATACATTGCCCAGATTATTCTATTCATGACACTAGATCATTACTCATCCTGAATATCTTGATTTACATGAGAAACTTGATTATTTATACATGATCTACTTGATACTATTGTCCATGTTACTTAATTGCTGGGAAAATATTGTTACACAGTAACAACACCCTCATGTTATACTTGTTACATATTCCTGTTATACTGGTATCCTGATTACACGTGTTGATATTGTTACCGTGACTGCCACTGAGTTATTCCAGTAATTTAAGTAACATGCACATTAAATAATCTTGAAAAACTAATAGCATGCTATTAAACAACTTACACTGGGATTGGGGAGATTGATGGAGGAGACAGCGTCTGTATTTTGGGTGGACCTAGGATTTAGGTTGCGCAGCCAAAAGAGGGTTCCACTGCAGGGTTCCCGTGGGGTGACTGGCACCCCGTCCTGTTTCCTATTCCTGTTATACATGTTCCTGACTACCTTGCGGTAGGTCCTGGTTCAGCGCCAGGAGTCTGGGCCGTGGTCCCGGGTATGCACGGGACCCACCTAAAGCATGGACAATGTCTCCAACCGATCAGTTTCAATAACTGAGGACATCGATTGGCATATGTGGTAGGCGTAGTATGGGATGCGTCTATTACATGTGACAATTGGTGTTCGCTAACATAATTAATAATAATAAACTGTTAATGTATTGTGATTAACTATGATCACCCGACTGTATTTATATATATATATATATATATATATATATATATATATATATATATATATAAAACTATGATATATATAGGCTTGTACACCAGACTAGTGACATGTGCTACGTTATACCTTCAGATATTAGTTGCTTGTTTACAGTTGTGATATTTGACTTTTATCTTCATTCATGTTGTTATGCAGTTATCTATTTACCATGCTATTTAGTTATCTTCTGTCTGTAGTTTATCTGATTATTATTCTTTGCACATTGGTGTATGAACGAGCTCTCCCATTTACACACACACACTCACTAGGTCGCTTTCTGACGATCCTGGATTTGCACGTCCAGATATTGGACGCTTTGTTTCTATTGGCAGGTGCTCGATGAGACCATACATATTGCGAGGAGTTTTGGGTCTCTCTCTGATTCTGGTATTCTCATCTCTCTTATCTTCCTGTTATTTTCTGATTCTATCTTTATCGCATCCAGTTGCCATTTTCTTTCATTTATTCATCTGTTATCATTGTGTTAGATATTTATATGTCATATTGCAGTGATATTGATTTATCATAGTAGATTTTGAAACTTGTTCAGGCTACTTTAGGCTTAGCGCGTATACGTGAGGTATTTACCTTGCGTATATGCGTCGCTGACTCGTGTTGCGTCTCCGGTCCGGTGTATTTTGGGAAGCGGGGCGTGACAGATATTGGGCAATTAGAAGCAAAGACGGTTCAGAAGAGGGGCAAAAAATTCATCAAGAGACTTGCTAGGAAATTTGTTCCATATACACAACCATGAATGCAGTAAGGAGTCGACCATTTGCCCCAAAGACTGCTTGTGTATTCAGACACTGAGCTAAATGGAGGCTGCATACATATAAACTCCCAATTCCAACTCAATATGTATGCAAACACACATGTAAATGTAAAGGACAGGCTGCTTTATGCATGTGTTTGGTGAATAGCCCACTAAATGGTAGCATCTTCACAGTTAGATGGCATGTAATGAGTGTCAAAAAACTTCAGAATATGTTGAAGTACCAAAAAAAAAATTACTAAACTTGCGAATTGAAATCCTTGGTGAAACTGCCTATATGAAATATCCAGGAATATGCAGTCATCAATTTATTAAAATCCTATATCTACTGGGTGCATTACATTGTACTCATTGAATGACATATGCCATTTAAGTTCGAGACAACATAATCTATAACCTTTCATAAACAAATTTCAAGCGGCAAAACAAGATCTGTCATCTACTACTTTCCAGAGAAGTCTCAAAGGAACCTCCACTATGACATCACTTGGCAAATGAGGATAATTGGCTTATGAAAATGTGGACAGAAGACAAATGTGGACGTTGAAGTTTTCTCTAAATCGGCTTTAATAAAACCATTTCTTTAAGGAAATAAAATATTGGGTTCGATTGTTATCAAATAAAGACAGCTAAGCTAAGTGCATAGAACAACAGGCAACTGTACAAAACTAAAAATATCCTACATGTCAAGTATCAAAAGGAATCGAGCACCATAGGATTACTCTAGAAGATTTGGAATGATGAATAGGACTTTGTGTATACCTGTCCATGCTTTTGCTGCCAAGAAAGCCTGTTTCCCTTCCTCCTTGAAAGCCTCTCCTGTCATGCACGGGCTTACCCCATGAATCTCCAGCACCACCACGAGATCGAATTCTATCCATAAAGTCCGTACTCTTTGACTCCTCAAAAATACCAGACTGAGAAGGTGGCATATTTGAAGAAAATGCAATCCTGCTGGCACCAGGACCAGTGGCTTTCTGATCAAACCGAACCTTATCATCCAAGTCACGTATAAGCTTCTCAACTTCTTTTTCTCTTTGAGAAATTTGCTCATGGAGACTAGTTTGTTGTTCAGCAGAAATCTGCTCAGAATCTCCATTTACAGTTCCCTCATTTTCCTCAGTTAATGTCTTCCTTCAGCTGATTTATTCTCTCTTTTAGCAGCTTTTCTTCTTTGGTCTCTGGTCTGAGAATTAACGATACCAAAACACAAGAGAAATCTGTAAAAAAACAAAAAATAATCCTAAGGAGAAAAAAGATAATCTTCCAATATACAGAACATTAAAATTTGAAAAAAAAAAAAAAAAAAAAAGAGTAAATGTCATGCTTTTTCTATCAAACTAGTAATTCCAAAACTTCTCTCTCAAACTAAAACCAAAATCATGAAAACGTATGTACTATTTGCGCACCTTAGTACACATTTCAAGCCATCAACAATTTCCTAGTCATTTTATACACCTTATCTGTGGCCAGAAAAGAAAGAAAAATTGCTTTAATGTCCCTTATGAACATGAAAGCATTAATGCATCAAACAGTATATAGATTTCTATGCTTACAAGGAATCACAATAGACCAGTTCTGTTTACAAAGTTGCCTAGTATTTTCGCCTCGTATTTCTAACTTGAGACCAATTGCAAGGGAACCTTTGAAGACCTTTACTAATCCTTCATTTCACTTGTTTCCAATAAAGTAACCATTGTGCATCCTCAGCCAGCTTTGCCAATTCCTATAACATTTGAGCCCCACATGTCAAACCAGTTTACTTTTTTAATCACCCCCATGCCAGCCACACTTCATAATATGATAATATTTCACAGAGTTTACCAACATCCAGTGCAAGAGATCATAATATTTGCAAACCACACCAGTGTACTCCTAGGAGTACCCTCTTTACAAGACCACAAGATATTTCCTGACTACAGCTTAGTCTATCATTAAACTGAACAATAAGTAGCACTACTACAATTTATAGATTAAACTTCAAACATTTAAAGTCATATTTTTTTTTTTTTCTTAAAATGACGTTAAGAAACATGTGGCGGCAATTTTGTAAATAATTTATGAGTTTTAACGTTGGTTCTTTAAGAACTGCCGTTAAGGAAGGATTTAACAGCGCTTCCTAAAGAAACATCGTTAAATTCCGAGATGTAATGACGGTTCACTAGAACCGACGTTACATAACATGATTCAACGACAGTCTCTAATGAAACCGTCGTTAAATCATAGTGATCTAGTGGCGGTTAATTTGTAGTGATCTAACGATGGTTTAACGACGGTTTCTAACGGTGATTTAACGACAGTTTCTAATGAAACCGCCGTTAAATCATAGTGATTTAACGGCGGTTTGAATCACCATTAAATCTTTGGCACTTTGGCATTTTTGAAAAAGAAAAGATGTCGGTTACAAAATAACCGACGTCGTTTCCTATTTAAAAAAAAAAAACCCGCCTACCCCCTGCCTTAAAATCCGACCAACTCCTCACCACTCGAATCGCCGACGTGGCGTGATTCCATGGCCCACACAAAGCCAGCTCCTCATCTTTGCCCTGAAACCCCACCACTAGTTGTCCTCATCAATCTCTCACTAACTCCTCATTCCACCCTGCTACTTCTCCTCGCCCCACTCCGACGCGTAGTAACCGTCCTCCATCGCATTCTTTGACAGTGTCAAGAACACGCTCCCCCACTGAGGGAAATGCACGAACGGCACCGGCATCATGCATGCCATAATCATCATCCTCATCAGAGTCAGCCTCGTCCCCGTCGAGTACTGTGAGTGATGGGAGAATTCACTCTCCTGTTTTAAAATTAACTGCAAGTGTACAGTTGACAGTTATAGCACTTGAGGATCAATCTATAGGGACATGTGATTTTTATAGTTTCAATACTTTTAGGCGAATTGATAAAAAAAATTGAGAGTTTGTTTTGAACTACATGTTAATCTAAGCAAATCGGGTACCTAGGGTTGAAAATCCCTTAAACTAGCATTATGTGATCAATCTCGATCTTTCTACTATTGGGTTGACGACCATCAAATACCTATTTCTAGAAAGGTAACTAATTCTAGAAATTCTGATCTAAGCACATGTTATTATCCTATATTCCATAATCAAAGAATGAATAGAAATTAAAGTAATTTAAATAACAGCAAAAAAAAAGTAAAATTCTAAGCACAAATTATTAATTTAAAATACATGACCTGCCAAATACCTGACTATTTTAGAATTTATTTTCTATAGGTATAAAATAATTGATGTGTACGTGATAGCCTCAGTAAAAGATCTAACCAGTCCACATAAAAATCTAGGTTAAGTTCATCTCTCTAGAGACCTACAAGGAATCTAGTTACACATGACCAAATTACTAACAAAAAAACAATCAACATTAAGAGCTAATCTAACAGACTGCAATAATAATTAATCTAGCTAATTAAATAAAATTAACTGATTAATTAAATATTTAAACAAACTAATTACATTAAATAAAAATTGATTACCTGCATCAACCTAATAGATCGCCGATCACGCACGCCGGCCGCGGCGCTTTACGATTCCCATGCACAACCGCCTTCGTGTGGGCCTCGCTGAGCCAGATCTCCATTGTGCACCAACGGGATCCGAGGGCAGAAACGCGGGGACTCTTTGCTGATCCACGGACGGCGAAAGGCAGCTCCCAACGAACCGCATTCATACACTGGACACGAGGCAGAGTCCCACCCGCCGCCGTGATGATGGGGCCGCAACACACAAAGATGAAAAAGGAAGAAAATAAATCAAAACTCAAGCCTCAGCATGGGCAACAAACAAAAGCACTAATAATCGAAATATGATCGTAGCCGCCATCATCATTAAAGCAAAAAAAAAAAAAAATAGTTTATATTAAAGAGTGATGCGGAAAACAAGAAAGAAAGGGGAAAATAAATTAAAACAAAACCAAAAAAGATCCTTTATAAAATATTATGAAAAATAAGCAAAAACAAAACCAAGCCTGCGATTGACAGCCACCGAATTTTGGTATTATAATATTTTCAAACTTTAAAAAAAAAAAAACCTTTGAGATTAGTTATTACATAATATATCTTTCGACTCAGGCTCAGATTCTATAAATGTTTAATACAAACAGTCAAATTGATCATTCGGCAAACGCTCTCAATATGAAAATTGTAGATCTTCATATTTTCTTTTCGTAGACACCTTAGATGGTCTCTGTCGGAGTACTGTTTACAAGATTATGACCAAAATACCCCAATATGTTTGGAAGGGAATCTTCAATCTTTACAAATTGCGTGTTTTCACTGCTGAAAGTAACTAGATTTCTCTTTTTCCCCTTCTTTCTCTATGTATGTAACGCCCCGATCCCGGCGGGTACGGAGACGTTACTGCAACGTATATACGCAGGTCAGAAATACCCTCACGTATATATGCTAAGCATCAGTACAGGCAAGAATCAGAGTACGGAAGCAAATGGTGCATTATACATTCCAACATATGAGTACAATTACAAAGTTATCACCAGAGGTGATCCAATATTACATGAATATTACATCATCGATTTGCGCAAATGCGAGAATACAAAGATATGTATATGTATGAACGGTACAAAAGGGCGCTCATGAGATAGCAGGAAGAGCCGCGAGCCAACAGGGGGAGCAAGGATGGGACTGGAGCCACAGCTGATCTGACTGCTCCGCAGAAGTGAACTTGGTCCTCAGCAAGAAAATACCCTACGATCCAAGCTCCGAAACCTGGACATGAGGATCCAGAGGAGTCAGAACTCCCCAGGCGAGTAGTGGTACAAATGCCAGATGGCGTGCTGAGATAAGTACAAGTGTATCGATAAAACCGAATCATAATCATGCATTGAAAACCGTGTCGTGAGCAGGAGCATGTATAAGCAGGTAGATATGTAACAAGTGCTATCAGGCAGGGAGTACTCAAGGTATGACAAGATAAGAGCAGGTAAGGTGGTGAGAAGTAGAATAGATAGGACAACACCAGATATCTCTTAAATTAACATAAAAACCGATAAAACCGATAAAACCGAATAAAGCCGATTACAAGCAAAACCGATCGCACAAGCTTAGGTCACGGCTCCATGAGACTAGTACATCGAAGGAATAATCCAAACAAGGAAACCCTCATCTATATACCTTTATCTCATATCACCGTAATCCAAGCGCATACAACCCGAATTACAAAACAACACAACAAATTGTATATATTAGTCTATTATTATTATTAGGGCCGTCTAAGTTCCAGGCTTCAGTATGTGTCCCATTCCACATACTTCCGCTTACAGCTTATATAGCAAGTTATTTGGAAACTGATAAAGTTCGATGAATCATGTTCTGGATGGGCCCCGTACATGCCCGGGACAACGGTTCAGGAGTATCCGGTGCTGAGCCGGAACGTACCGCTAGGTACCGGGACTTATGGACGCCCGAACAGGAATAGAGTATCGCAGATCCCATAGAAATAGGCCTAGGGTGTATGCATACCCGGCAGGAATAATCAGGAGTAGGGGTGCCAGTACACCCCACGGAATCCCTGGTGGCCGCCAGGTGATCCCTCAAGTATTTGGCCACGCGCGGCTCGATATGGCCACCATAAACATGATTAATCAGGGCCCATCAGTTTCCCCCAAACCAGGTGCAAGTTGTCTACTTATAATAATTTATCAAGTAAATATCACTTTATGGTAAGAACCGAAGCAGGACATGATCAGGAATTCAGGAGTACATAACAAGAATCATAACAGGAGATCAGGTACAGACAGGAGGTGATCCTACAGATTCAAGAGGTGGCCCCCACAGATTCAAGAGGTGGCCCCCACCATGTGTGTGGTGTGGCACTTTGTTCCATGTGGCACTTTGCTCTGAGGGGATGGATTCTAGAGGTGGCCCCCATAGATTCAAGAGGTGGCCCCCACCACGAGTGTGATGTGGCACTTTGTTCCGTGTGGCACTTAGTTCCATTCAGGATTTGACGGGAACAGGTGGTACAACATGAGTCAGTGTCAAGTAGTAGTATGTCAGGTGTTAGGTGATAACATATCAGACAGGTATATGTCAGCTTGTATCTGGCGATGGTAGAGTGATAGTTGAGTAACATCAAGTGGAGCTGAGCAATTGAAGGCACATGATCAATACAAAATCCATGGGAAGGGTCTATTTCTAATAAAGGGATCAAACACAGCAGTCAGCCAATTCTAGTCGACTAGGGAAAATAAGTAGTCGACTAGAGAAGGAGTTAGTCGACTATAGAGGGGGACCAAGTCGACTAATAAGGCCGCGTCTCATAGAGCCGCGTCTTCAGGAAACAGTTAGTCGACTAGGGGAAAAAGATAGTCGACTAATAAGGTTGCGTTTGGTAGGGTCGCGTCTTCAAGAAAGAGTTAGTCGACTAGGAGCAAGGGAGTAGTCGACTAATAAGGTTGCGTCTCGTAGAGCCGCGTCTCATAGAAAAAGTTAGTCGACTAGGAGTAAAGGAGTAGTCGACTAATAAGGTCGCGTTTTCAGAAAAAGGGCGCGTTTCAAATAAGCTAGTCGACTTGAGGTAAGGGAGTAGTCGACTAATAAGGGTTCAAGTCGACTAATGACTAGGTCAAGTCGACTAACAGAGTGCAAACAGAGAGCAGAACTTGTCTTTTGAGGGTTGCGTTTATTGATAAAAATACAAGTATGAAAATAGTTATCCATATCTTGGCGAGTAAAGTTACTCGCCTAAAATGTTCCTTTGATGCGTCTGACGAAGAAGAGCACGGCCCCAATCCGAACGGAGGGCACCGGCCTTAGAGTCTTGCCAACGGAGAAGAGCGCGGCCCCAATCCGAAAGGAGTGGCCGGCCTTCACAAGGGAAGGAGGTTGATGGTGCAAGTATAGTTCACTTTGAAAAAATGAGATTTTGCAAACGAGGTTATGGGGAGCGACGAGTTGGCTAGAATGAAAGAGCTCGTCGAGGAGTTGATATTGGTGTGGTTCGTGGTGTCCAAGGAGGTGTAGGTGGTGGTGGAAATGGTGGAGGAGGTGGTGGTGAGAATGGGTTGTTTGGTGTTTCTTGGTGAAAAAGAGGAGGAAGAAGATGTTATGGAGGTGTTGTTGTTGTTGGAAATGGAGGAGGAGATGGAGGAGAGAATGATGGTGGAGTTTGTGGTGAGAACGAAGGAAAAATGGTGGAGGAATGGGTGGCCAAAGGAGAGAGAAGGAGGCTCTTTTGGGCTGCTGTTGGCCTCTCTGTTGGCTGCAAAAAGAAGAAGAAGAGAAAATGAAAGAGAGAGAAGGAGTGGGGGTATTTATAAAGGGTGGGAAAACATTATAATAATGTTGCCATTGCTTATCAAAGCAAAAGAGAACGCACCAATTAAGTTGCGTCTCAACAAGGCAATGGCTGCGTCCAGGCCAAAAGAACTGGACGCGGGGATGAAAGCCGCGTCCAGGAGGAAATGCAAAGGCTGCGTTTTAACAAAAGGACAAAAGTCATAATGACTTGATTGGAATTGATTAGCAGTGCATTAAAGGCAGCATGGGAGGCGTGGAGAGGATCTCCGCATTAATGTAGAATCCCAGGTAGGTGAAAACTCGCGTTTGAGGAAGGAGGGAGAAAATGGAAAAAAGGAGAAAAGAGGAATATTTGGATAAATTCTCGGTATCTGGGAAAATACCGAAAACTCTGGAAAAGTCAAAAATAACATAGCTTGGAAAGTTTCCTCAAAAATTCTCAAAAATAACACATATTATAAAAAGATTTTTTGGTGAAATCGGTATTCAAAGATTCAATCTCATTTTCAAAATAAAAATCCTTAAGTCAACCGTCAACCTCGGTATACACCAGATTGGCCGGATTTTTAATAAAATTAGAAAAATCCCAGAAAATGTATTTGGATAGAAAATATGATTTTAAGAAGTTGCAGGAAAGCCGTTTCTTGAAATTCAACTCCGTTTGTAAATTAAAAATCCGAGAATCGGTCAGTGGCACTGGTCGACCCGGTTTTGAAGATTTACAACTTAATTCCGGAAATTTTCAGAAAATCATGAAAAATCTAAAATATTGGAAAATAATGTTTAAAACTGAAATCAGTCAAATCGGAATAGCGAAAAGATCAAATCAAGTAATTCACTAGGATCGGGTTCTCAGTTCAGACTAGGGCTGACTCCGAGTCCGTGAATCCGGATCCAAGACAAAACGATCATATAAATAATTCATAATACAAAATAAATATAGGAAGTAAATCGAAAAATATGATCAGAAAATACGAATACGCAACTAGGTACGTATTCCGGGAGCGGGGTGTTACAATCCATCCACCTTACAAAAAATTGCGTCCTCGCAATTTCGATAAGGGGAAGATGAACACAGGAAAGATCAGGGTTGACACTGAGAGAATGATAAGGTGGAATATTTACGAAAGATTACCAACTCAAAATACAAAAGATCAGGGGTAGCGGTTACAGTGACATCCTTAAGATTCCTGTTCTGGATGCTGGGTTTCATATTCTGCTGTTGCTTCGCCTGATGCCTCTGCCGTCATGTCGTAGACTTGACCTCTACCATGATCTGCTCTAGTTCTCACTCCTCTCTGTAGATGATCATACTGCTGGGGCGGGAATGGAGCTCGTCGGCCAATGGTCTCTGGGTTTCCTCTATGTGGTGGAGCTGGAAGTGCTAGGGGTGCTGCTCGTGCTGGAAATGCTGGTGGTATTGGATAGTTCCTCTTGAATGGACAATCACCTATAGAGTGATTTCCAGATCCACATACCAAACATAGCCCATTAGCTTTTCGGCAATTGCGTTGGATGTGTCCGGGCTTTCGGCAGTACCCGCATATCATCTGCTGAAGGGGAGGTTGGAATGGTCGTTTGATCATCGGACCATTGATTGTCCTAGCTGTATCTTCCTCATTCATCAACTGAAAGGGTCTCTTTACTGACTTGTTCTGCACCTGGTTCTCACTCTTCTTCTCCAGTCCTCGTTCCACTTCGCGGGCAATGGAGAGAACCAGAGAGTACGTCTTCAGCTGTTGAGGAATAAGGAACATCTGGACATCCATCTTCAGCCCTTGCTGAAACCTGCTCGCCCTTTTCTCTTCGTCTGCCACCATGTAGGGAGCAAACCTGCTAAGCCTCAGGAATTCAGCAGCATATTCATCCACTGATCGATTGCGCTGCTGCAGGCGGATAATTGTTCTTCCATTTCCTTTTGGGCTATTGCCGGAAAGAATCTCTCATAGAAACCCTTTGAGAATTGGCCCCACGTAATGGGTTTCTCCAGTGCTGCTTCTTCTGCCAACCACCAGGTTCTGGCCACATCTCTCAGCTGTATCTTGGCCACTTCCACTTGGTTCTCATCAGGGACTCGGGCCGCCTTCAAAAGGTCTGTTGTGTCTATCAGCCACTGTTTTGCATCCAGAGGCTTCTCCGTTCCCGAAAAGATTGCCGGCTGTAATCTCCTGAAGTCTGACACGTTGCCTGGCCTCTGCTCTCGGGGTGCAACCAACAGTCCTTGACGCAGAAGCTCTGTCTGCTGCTGTTGACTCTGCATCATCCCTTGAAGTACCCTCATCATACCATCATTGTCTCTGCTTGATCCATCTTGAGAGGTACTAGGACCATTGCGCGTTCCCGCCTTTCCATGTCTGAGTTTTTAAAAAGGGTGGCAAGAAGGAGCTGGAAGGTAAAAGATTGAAGGGTCTCAGGATTCAAGAAATGGATTAGAAGGAAGAGAAAGATAACTTTGCACTTGTAGTTGGACTGTATAACCAGGAATCAAGCATTCCAGTTGCAAATTTCTTTACCATTAATTTGCCGTCTGGACGTACTGAGGATGCGAGAGCCTAGGCTCTGATACCACCCTGTAACGCCCCGATCCCGGCGGGTACGGAGACGTTACTGCAACGTATATACGCAGGTCAGAAATACCCTCACGTATATATGCTAAGCATCAGTACAGGCAAGAATCAGAGTACGGAAGCAAATGGTGCATTATACATTCCAACATATGAGTACAATTACAAAATTATCACCAGAGGTGATCCAATATTACATGAATATTACATCACCGATATGCGCAAATGCGAGAATACAAAGATATGTATAAGTATGAATGGTACAAAAGGGTGCTCACGAGATATCAGGAAGAGCCGCGAGCCAACAGGGGGAGCAAGGATGGGACTGGAGCCACAGCTGATCTGACTGCTCCGCAGAAGTGAACTTGGTCGTCAGCAAGAAAATACCCTACGATCCAAGCTCCGAAACCTGGACATGAGGATCCAGAGGAGTCAGAACTCCCCAGGCGAGTAGTGGTACAAATGCCAGATGGCGTGCTGAGATAAGTACAAGTGTATCGATAAAATCGAATCATAATCATGCATTGAAAACCGTGTCGTGAGCAGGAGCATGTATAAGCAGGTAGATATGTAACAAGTGCTATCAGGCAGGGAGTACTCAAGGTATGACAAGATAAGAGCAGGTAAGGTGGTGAGAAGTAGAATAGATAGGACAACACCAGATATCTCTTAAATTAACATAAAACCGATAAAACCGATAAAACCGAATAAAGTCGATTACAAGCAAAACCGATTGCACAAGCTTAGGTCACGGCTCCATGAGACTAGTACATCGAAGGAATAATCCAAACAAGGAAACCCTCATCTATATACCTTTATCTCATATCACCGTAATCCAAGCGCATACAACCCGAATTACAAAACAACACAACAAATTGTATATATTAGTCTATTATTATTATTAGGGCCGTCTAAGTTCCAGGCTTCAGTATGTGTCCCATTCCACATACTTCCGCTTACAACTTATATAGCAAGTTATTTAGAAACTGATAAAGTTCGATGAATCATGTTCTGGATGGGCCCCGTACATGCCCGGGACAACGGTTCAGGAGTATCCGGTGCTGAGCCGGAACGTACCGCTAGGTACCGGGACTTATGGACGCCCGAACAGGAATAGAGTATCGCAGATCCCATAGAAATAGGCCTAGGGCGTATGCATACCCGGCAGGAATAATCAGGAGTAGGGGTGCCAGTACACCCCACGGAATCCCTGGTGGCCGCCAGGTGATCCCTCAAGTATTTGGCCACGCGCGGCTCGATATGGGCACCATAAACATGATTAATCAGGGCCCATCAGTTTCCCCTAAACCAGGTGCAAGTTGTCTACTTATAATAATTTATCAAGTAAATATCACTTTATGGTAAGAACCGAAGCAGGACATGATCAGGAATTCAGGAGTACATAACAAGAATCATAACAGGAGATCAGGTACAGACAGGAGGTGATCCTACAGATTCAAGAGGTGGCCCCCACAGATTCAAGAGGTGGCCCCCACCATGTGTGTGGTGTGGCACTTTGTTCCATGTGGCACTTTGCTCTGAGGGGATGGATTCTAGAGGTGGCCCCCACAGATTCAAGAGGTGGCCCCCACCATGAGTGTGATGTGGCACTTTGTTCCGTGTGGCACTTAGTTCCATTCAGGATTTGACGAGAATAGGTGGTACAACATGAGTCAGTGTCAAGTAGTAGTATGTCAGGTGTTAGGTGATAACATATCAGACAGGTATATGTCAGCTTGTATCTGGCGATGGTAGAGTGATAGTTGAGTAACATCAAGTGGAGCTGAGCAATTGAAGGCACATGATCAATACAAAATCCATGGGAAGGGTCTATTTCTAATAAAGGGATCAAACACAGCAGTCAGCCAATTCTAGTCGACTAGGGAAAATAAGTAGTCGACTAGAGAAGGAGTTAGTCGACTATAGAGGAGGACCAAGTCGACTAATAAGGCCTCGTCTCATAAAGCCGCGTCTTCAGGAAACAGTTAGTCGACTAGGGGAAAAAGATAGTCGACTAATAAGGTTGCGTTTGGTAGGGTCGCGTCTTCAAGAAAGAGTTAGTCGACTAGGAGCAAGGGAGTAGTCGACTAATAAGGTTGCGTCTCGTAGAGCCGCGTCTCATAGAAAAAGTTAGTCGACTAGGAGTAAAGGAGTAGTCGACTAATAAGGTCGCGTTTTCAGAAAAAGGGCGCGTTTCAAATAAGCTAGTCGACTTGAGGTAAGGGAGTAGTCGACTAATAAGGGTTCAAGTCGACTAATGACTAGGTCAAGTCGACTAACAGAGTGCAAACAGAGAGCAGAACTTGTCTTTTGAGGGTTGCATTTATTGATAAAAATACAAGTATGAAAATAGTTATCCATATCTTGGCGAGTAAAGTTACTCGCCTAAAATGTTCCTTTGATGCGTCTGACGAAGAAGAGCACGGCCCCAATCCGAAAGGAGGGCACCGGCCTTAGAGTCTTGCCAACGGAGAAGAGCGCGGCCCCAATCCGAAAGGAGTGGCCGGCCTTCACAAGGGAAGGAGGTTGATGGTGCAAGTATAGTTCACTTTGAAAAAAATGGGATTTTGCAAACGAGGTTACGGGGAGCGACGAGTTGGCTAGAATGAAAGAGCTCATCGAGGAGTTGATATTGGTGTGGTTCGTGGTGTCCAAGGAGGTGTAGGTGGTGGTGGAAATGGTGGAGGAGGTGGTGGTGAGAATGGGTTGTTTGGTGTTTCTTGGTGAAAAAGAGGAGGAAGAAGATGTTATGGAGGTGTTGTTGTTGTTGGAAATGGAGGAGGAGATGGAGGAGGAATGATGGTGGAGTTTGTGGTGAGAACGAAGGAAAAATGGTGGAGGAATGCGTGGCCAAAGGAGAGAGAAGGAGGCTCTTTTGGGCTGCTGTTGGCCTCTCTGTTGGCTGCAAAAAGAAGAAGAAGAGAAAATGAAAGAGAGAGAAGGAGTGGGGGTATTTATAAAGGGTGGGAAAACATTATAATAATGTTGCCATTGCTTATCAAAGCAAAAGAGAACGCACCAATTAAGTTGCGTCTCAACAAGGCAATGGCTGCGTCCAGGCCAAAAGAACTGGACGCGGGGATGAAAGTCGCGTCCAGGAGGAAATGCAAAAGGCTGCGTTTTAACAAAAGGACAAAAGTCATAATGACTTGATTGGAATTGATTAGCAGTGCATTAAAGGCAGTATGGGGAGGCGTGGAAAGGATCTCCGCATTAATGTAGAATCCCTGGTAGGTGAAAACTCGCGTTTGAGGAAGGAGGGAGAAAATGGAAAAAAGGAGAAAAGAGGAATATTTGGATAAATTCTCGGTATCTGGGAAAATACCGAAAACTCCGGAAAAGTCCAAAAATAACATAGCTTGGAAAGTTCCCCCAAAAATTCTCAAAAATAACACATATTATAAAAAGATTTTTTGGTGAAATCGGTATTCAAAGATTCAATCTCATTTTCAAAATAAAAATCCTGAAGTCAACCGTCAACCTCGGTATACACCGGATTGGCCGGATTTTTAATAAAATTAGAAAAATCTCAGAAAATGTATTTGGATAGAAAATATAATTTTAAGAAGTTGCAGGAAAGCCGTTTCTTGAAATTCAACTCCGTTTGTAAATTAAAAATCCGAGAATCGGTCAGTGGCACTGGTCGACCCCGGTTTTGAAGATTTACAACTTAATTCCGGAAATTTCCAGAAAATCATGAAAAATCTAAAATATTGGAAAATAATGTTTAAAACTGAAACCGGTCAAATCGGAATAGCGAAAAGATCAAATCAAGCAATTCACTAGGATCGGGTTCTCAGTTCAGACTAGGGCTGACTCCGAGTCCGTGAATCCGGATCCAAGACAAAACGATCATATAAATAATTCATAATACAAAATAAATATAGGAAGTAAATCGAAAAATACGATCAGAAAATATGAATACGCAACTAGGTACGTATTCCGGGAGCGGGGTGTTACAATGTATGTATATGTTCGCTACAAATTAAACTAAATATACCCGTGTAGTATTATTTATAAACAAAAATATAGATAAATAGGAACATAAATGGTATAAAATGATGCCAATCAGCGAACTCGTGAATAACAGCAGCTACGTGAGACCGACGCCGAAGTTGCCTCCTACTCCATTCATTTCTTTCATGATCCCGAGGGACCGCCGAGCGACGAAGGGGACGACACTAAACACGGCCTCGCAGGCGGCCTAGGCGCAGGGGGAGAAGCAAACTATGGTGAAGATGAACAACGAGAGGGACTTTGCTTGGCCCAGCTAGACGCAGAAAGCATCGCCCAGCATCTGTAGGATCCACATGTTCCAAAGGTAAGTGAGAAAGTCAGAGACGAAGTCGCCGAAGGGGCGGGAGATGATGTTGGCCATACCGAATAAGGCGGTGATGATGTCGGAGGTTTTGAGTTCGAGGTCGAAGTGGTCGTAGTAGTACTCGTGGATGACATTTTCGGTGGTGAGCTCGATGCCCATGCAGAATTCATGAATGAAGTTATCGTGGATTTTTTATTTTCTTTTTAAGTAGAAAGGTTTTAACGTCGGTTCTTATAGAGAACTGATGTTAAAAGTCCAGTAACAACGTCAGTTTTTAGTCAAAAACTTACATTATAGCCGATATATGATGGCAATTTTTAACCGTCGTCATTTATCTAGGGACCTTTTACGATTCTTGGATAGACATCGATTGTAAATACTTATTTAAAGTCGGTTTTTAATCGCCATTACTCATATATTTTGTACTAGAGTAGGGTTCTTAGCATAGAAATACTACAAACGACAATATTATTTGAAGCATTACAATTTGTGTTGCATTGATAAATTTGATGAATTTGTACATCAAGTAACTTCAAGCAAATGACAAGCTATGACATGTTACCATGCTCATTTAGACATGTTTTTAAAGTTTGATCTCATGACTTAGTGAAAGCACTAATTCAGTCTGAAACGGGCACCACGAGTTCAGCATGTTAAATCCTTGATAGGCAGCATGAAACTTTGGCAACCAATGATCGAAGACGAGGCGTTCTGTATGAGTAGCAAACTGTAGGAGTAGTAATAGTAAGTGAAACAACTGATTAGTTAGAATTCGAACTATCCAACTATGCGACGTTTGCTTCTGGAATCAACTCCTTCTTCTTGTTTCTTAAGCTTTGGATAATCAACTTTCTAATGTCCTTCCTCTTTACAGAAAGCACATTGATTTTTCATCAAATCATGTCCTGGACGTCGATCATTCACGATCACCATTGACTCTTTTGAGTATAACTCCTTCCTCTTATAGCCAATACCTGTGTCAATGTGCTATTAGAGGACACCTTGTCCTTCTAACTTAGTTCATGATTCACAAGGGCAGCTGACATCTCATTGCAACTAAGTGAACACTTACCATTGATCAAGGTCAGAACAAAGATTTCATACTCATCATCTGATAGTGAACTCAACAGATCAATGCTTTGTCCTCGTTCTTAATCACCTCCTCCATGTTTGTAATCACCTAGAGGGGGTGAATAGGTGATGTGCAAATCAAATGGAAAAAAAATGTTAAAACTAATTATGCAATCTAAAACTATTATACCAACACACAAAGTATAACCAAAGGGTGCAAACAAATTCCTAGTGAAGGGCTCTGAACTTCTCCTTAAGATTTCTCTACATTAAGAGTTGAGGTACTACTATAGCTCTCTTGATTAAATACAAGTGTGAGCACAAGAAATCCCAAGCTTATAAAGATAATGCAATACGAGCATGCAAGATATATATAAACACAAGTGAGTAAGAGAGAGATAAGCAATCGCAAACACGGGAGAATTTTTTTGAGGTTCAAGCCATATTACAAATAATTTCAACTATTTTTGAGGTATAGAATTTAAAGCTTAAACAAAAAATTGTATTTTTCAAAAATAAACTTTCTAAATGGATAATCGATTTTTTGAAACTTGTTCAAATACAAAACTAAGATATTGAAACACTTTTGAAGTATAGTGTGTATGGATAGAATCCAATACACATAGAAGATGAAATATGCTTATTTTTGATAATAAGCTCAAAATAAGTTTTGATAAATACAAAACTTAAAACCATGAATTAGAAATATTAAAATAAGTTTTTCTAAATATTTGAACTATCAATGTGTATGGATAAAATCTAATACACATATAAATCATGTAAACTTATTTTGATAAACTCTATTTATGAAACCTAAAGATATGTACTTGAAGCTCAAAACCAAAATGGTTAAAACTAAAGCTATTTCTTTTGAAAATGATATAGAAATTTTATGTGTATGTGTATATAAGCTTGAGCAATCCACAATTAAACTATCATTTGCATTTTATCTAAAACAAAATCTTAAAATTACAAACATAGACTCAAGTCTTCTCTTGAAAATCTTTTTTTCATCTTGACTTGGTCCAAACTTGATTCAAAGAGCGACAACTCCATCTTTGAGTACTTGATGCAATCTTAATGCGCGAGCTCTTGAATCAAATATTGCTATTTTCAAAACTTAACTTCAAATCTTTTGTTAAAGCTGAACGTCAACTAAGATTTGATTGAATATCTAAAACTTATTTAACACAAGATCATTAGTACTATAATTATATGAGTTAATCATCATCAAAACTAGAGTGATGGACTTTGGGCCGACAATGTTATCTAAGTATGCAAGAAGTTTCGTGCAGTTGTTCATGTGCTCGCTTATAGAAATCTTCTTTTTCAACTGAAAGAGATAAAGCCTCCTCTTGAGATGTAAGTGATTTTCAATGCTTTTGATCAAATAATTACTTTCTATGATTTCCCAAATCTTCCCTCGTCGAAGTTTTGTTCATCACATTATACTTAAGATCCTTTGTCAAAAAAGATTTGATGATGCCACACGTCGTTCGATTTATTTTGTCCCGATCCTTCTCCAAGATCTCATTTGGTTTCTTCTCAAACCGAAGAGCATCTTCCAAGTTTGATGAAGTCAGCGCATCCATCACCTCGCATCTCCATATGTCAAAGTTGTCCATGCCATCAACTTCACCACATCGATCTTCGCTTAGTGAACGTTCGCGGTCCATGGGGTTGACTGCTTTCAGCCATATTCTTCAGAAAACCAAAACACAATTGCGAAAACTAATGGAACATATATCCAAATTAGATAAAGACAGAAAACATTACCTCCAAACGAAACCCTAGATTGGATTTCTGAAACTAATCTGCTCCACCCGAACAAACTCTCCACGAAACCTGGAAAGCATAGATATAGCTCGTTGGGTTCCCCAGAGTTCAATCACAAAAGTTTAGAGTTGTAGATAATAATCACAAAAACAAGAACATAAAACTAAAGTATGGAACAAAACACTTAACAATGTTTAGAAAATTACCTATGTCCTCGGGACAGAATGGAGAGAGATCTTATTAATCAAATCGCTAATACCTGTTACAAAATAGGGCACAATAACCCTAAATATATAACCAGAGAAATCAAGAAGGAAAGAAAACAAAAACTACTCAAATCGATGATGAAATGAAATCAAAATTAAGTAAGAATACTGTCAGTTCACGTGCATCGATCGATCGAGCGATCGACTGGCTCCTTATAGCGGTCAACCATCTGGTCAACCCCTAGGCCAAATCTCCAATAACTATGTTCTATTAAATCTCAGTCGGTCAACTGGGTAGTCAATTGACATCTGCTGCAAAAATTTCAACTTATGGGTCAGTCGATCGCATGGTCGACCCCCCCGATCCTTTTGTTCTCCTTTTTACACCTTGTGCACATCGGTCGACCACCTAGGACCTGCGCGACTCCGACTGCTAATGGTAACTACTAAACTCCAACTTTCTCTGGCCTCTCCAAATGAGTTTAAAAAACTCTATCAACAAACTTTTAGATCCTCTCCCAATAGAAAACTGAGCAGAACATGAGCATATATAAATTTCACCAAGGTAACAGAATACAACAAAAGGCATGCTACAAGATAACTGCGACGAGAAAAATACAATGTCTTGCCCAAAAAAGAAGATAAATAAGAACTATGTGGTCACTAAATCGTATCGTGCATGTCTCAATTAGTCACACAAAAACAAGATAAATAAGAACTGTGTGCTCACATTATATCTCATTATATTCTAGATTGTACAAAATATGCAGATTTGTTTCTTGCTTCGGATTAATGAAACTATATCAGATTTAATTAAATTTGCATTCTGTTAAGGTTGTCTATATTAATTCAACAAATTTACAAGGTCAATGACTTAATTTAATGGGTCATTTTCTATTTCTAGGCTTGATTCTTCAGGACTTAGTGTTTGCATTTGGAGATTAATCAATGGTTAACGCTCAGAGACATAGCCAGGATTTCAAAGATGTTAGGCTCAAAACAACATCTAATAATATTACTCAATCCAATATAATACTTTTTTAATAGTAATTTAACATGCAAAAATGTCTCTAATTTTGTAACACAAGAACAATATTTGATATTTACAATTTAGCTTACAAACAATACCAAGTTAGAGACATTTTTGTACGCGCAAGCTTGCACACGCAATCCGAGTCCTTCTTGGTCTTGGGTCGGGACCGGGTTGGGTCACTTAGCCCAGCCTAAGCAAGTCCAATCCGTTTTAGTTTTACACTTATCGATCATAATCTCACTGCAATTTGGGTCCTTCTCAGTCTTGAGTTTTGGCTAGGTAAGGTCATATCTGACCTAAATTGGTCCGACCGATTGTAGGTGTTAGATACTCTTATGTTTAGATATCTTTATTCTATTATTAGATACCCTTATCTTTAGATACCATTATCTTACTATTTGTTTTCTTATCAATCTAGTCTCTCTTGTATCTATATATATTGATGCAATTGCTTTATAAATAAATATGTAGAAACTTCTTCTCCAAATTATCATTATATCAGAGCCTCTCAAATTTTCTCTACTGATCAAAGTTCTCTCGATGTTCTCGAGTCTGTGTTGGGTCGCTCTCGCATAGTGTGTGCCTAGTGTCAGGCCACTTTTGCCTTGTATAATATCAGATCTTTCCTCATCATCCTCGTGCATCCTTCTCTACCTCAGCTAAGACCGAGTCCTCATTGATCCTTTTGCATCCCCCGATGTTGGCTCCACCATTACCCGTGTTCCTCTAACAGTGCAGAATTCGATCTAAACCCTCTTAGGCCCTATTTTAGCCCTCATAGGCTTTCTCATCATTCTTGCCCTTTTGGGCTCTATTTTAACCCTCTTAGGCTATCTCATCAATTTTGCCCCCTTGGGGTCTACTAGCCCTCTTAGGCTTTTCTTTATACTCAGATGATCGGTTGCCTTCCAACACGCCGCTAGTCAAGTTCGTGTAACTCACAAAAAATCTCCTTTTGCCTGATCCATCCGAATCTCACCCCACCTGATCGGAATCCATCCGGATCTCACCCTCTTATCTGATGATCTATCTGTATCTTGCCCTGGCTGATCCTTCTGGATCTCGCCTTCTCTCCGGATCCTTCTGGATCTCACTTTGCCTGATCCATTTGGATCTCGCCTTGCCCGATCCATCTGGATATCGCCTTCTCACCTGATCCATCTGGATCTCGCCTTGCCTGATCTATCTGGATCTCGCTCTATGGAGCTCTCTATCCTCTCGAACATCTAGATCTCGCTATGCCACCTTCGATTGCAATCTGCTTCATCGATCAGCTCATCAAAAACCTCCCATTAGTTTCGCGCGAGATTTTATTCAAACTCTTGATGTTTGCTCCACCATGAGCTTGAGGGGAAACGTTAGATACTCTTATTTTTAGATATTTTTATCCTATTCTTAGATACCCTTATCATTAGATACCCTTATCTTAACTTATCTTACTGCTTTTTTCTTATCTATCTACTATCTGTTGTATCTATATATGTTGATGTTATTGCATTGTGAATAAATATACAGAAACTTCTTTTCTCAAAATTATCAGTACGTTTTTACTTATCTATCATATCTCACGTAAATCTTAGGCAGGGACTCTCTTTGTTTTCCAACATGGTGCACAAGTACTGCAAGCTCAGGATTCGATAAGGCGTGCACCATATATTAAAGGGGAAACATGTTATAAATGGGTTGAGAAGTTAACTCATTATCTGAACCTGCTTATTAAATTGATTGGTCAGATCATAAACAAGTTGTACCGAATAGTGTTGACCCCTTAGCTTGTTAGGGCAGGCTGAGTACGAGTTAGATCAGAGGATTGTGTTCTGATTGCCACCCTTATTTACAAGTGGAAAAAAAAAAAAAAGAAGTTTTGAACAAAAAGCCTTTAGTCAATGAGTTCATGACAAAGCAAAGTAACCAAAAAGCATCAAAAGGAGGAAATTTTTTTTAGCATATATGTTGTGTTATATGTGCTCTAGATAATCCGACATCGAACAATTGAGTAAAAAGTGAAACAAATTAATATGGAGTTGGGACTCTACCTACCAGCTTAAATTTTTACCTCAATAAAATATTAGCTCATATTTGTGTCTTTATTAGTTTATATCTCAATTAGACCGGTTTGTCATAACGTTACATGATGCCTAATTGGATTAAAATGCAGGTGGTCCACAATTTCTTGAATTTAATAAAGTTAAAGCATTGTTTAAAAAAGATAATTTCTATGATAAGTTTTGCCATATTCTCACTTATATTATATTTCCTCGAAGATGCCAATTCTTTTATTTTTTTTAAATAATTAATACGACTTTTGGATAAATTATATATTTTTGTCTCGAAATTCATAAATAATAGCAATTTGGTCCTTACAATTATCATCAATTTGTCCGAAGGCGTCGACTGTGCTCACATGGGTTATTGCATCTGACCCACGTTTTTTGAACTGATTCAAATTATGTATGTTGTCTTCACATGATTTTTTTCTCTGTGGACAACCCCTTCTTTAATTAATAATACTTTTAGATAAAGTTATAGATAAATAAACAGCACTTTTAGATAAAGTTATAGATTTGTGTCCTGAAGTTGATAAATAAACAGCAAAATGGTCCTAGCTAAGTTACCAATAGTAATATCATCAATTTCTTAATTTCTTCACATAGGTAGTGTTAGTGTTGCCCATGCAAGCAGGATACAAGCCTTCTGCTTGCTTGAGGTTTGTTCCAAAGGAAACATCACATGGGCCGTTCCGGTGATCAAAGAAGTCAGGACATGAGAAGTAGGAAGACTGTGTTCCAAAATACTGAAGGCAACTTCTTTTATTCATTTACTAACACATGTAGAAAACCGGAGAGAACGCAAGCATATATAAATTTCACCAAGGAAACGGAACACAACAGAAGGCATACTCTAAAAGATAATTGCGACGAGAAGAATACAGTGTCCTGACAAAATAAAAGAAGATAAATAAGAACTGTGTGCTCACTGAATCGTATCCAGCACATCTCAATTAGTCACACAAAAAGAAGATAAATAAGAACTGTGTGCTCACATTATGTCTCATTATATTCTATATTGCACAAAATATGCAGCGCAGGTTCTTGCTTCGGATTAATGAAATTGTATCACTTTTAATTAAATTTGCCTTGTGTTAAGGCTGTCAATATTATTCAACAAATTTACAAGGTGAAGAATTTAATTTATTGGGTCATTTTCTAATTCTTGGCTTGATACTTCAAGACTTAGTGTTCGTATTTGAACACTAATCAATGGTTTACACTCAGTGGCCTAGTCTTAGATTTTAAAGACGGGAGACGCAAAATAACATTCAATAATATCAATCATTTTTAATAGTAATTTAACATACAAAATTTTTATAACTGTCTAACACAAGAACAATATTCGTATTCATAATTTAGCATTAAAAAAAAAAGAAAAAAAATCAAGTCCAACACTTTTAGCATACAACAATATCTGATGTTTGTGTTTGCACCCATATGTGTTTGCGTAAAGTTTACGTAATTATGCAAAAAGTTTCTCAATAATTTAATTTCTTGTAATGGGAGAGCAAAAATTTGTATATGTGATTGTTTTTTTTTTTTTATTGTGTTGACGTGAGGCATGGAGATGTTCTCAAAAGAGACTAAGAGATCTTGATCTTTTTTTTCCTCTTTGAGAGAGAGAGAGAGAGAGAGAGAGAGAGAGAGAGAGAGAGAGTTATTTTGACGAGATGGATTTAATTGGATGTGTGACCCAGTAGGCCCAAGAGAGAGAAGTGTTATAATGGCACATCCTGCTGGAGTCATAATTTGAGCACATTTCATGTGCGCAAAAGACCACGTCTTAAATTATTGTTTACGGTCAGGGAAGGTCACGAGACCAAGTCCTAAATTATTGTTTACAGGTCAGGGAAGGTCACGAGACCACGTCTTAGTTTATTGTTTACCTTTGGTGACAACCAGGCCTATAAATATCAGCATTACCACAAAGAGGATCCATACTCAAAACCCAAAAGAAGCTGCGGCTAAAGCTCAAGTTTCCGACCATGATGATGTCTTCTCATTATCACTTTGCAATATTTCTTGCAATCATTGGTAATATTCTAAATCTATTTGTCTTTATGAAGTTCTGTTATATTTAGTACTTTATTTTTGTTTTAGATGAAGTGTGGGATCTCAAACTCCAAAGCCGCAATTTGATTCATTGTGTTATTCTATTTTATGACTTGTTTGTAAGTTCTGCTTTATTTGGGTTGAACGTTGCAGGCTTTGTCAATACAACAACTGCATGTACATCTTACTTTTTTGATATAACCCTAAAATTATTAATGTTATTTTAAATAACCTACAAAATAGTTGTCCAATTCATCAACTAAGAACGTGAAATTGAATTTTTAGAGGCCTCAAGATGATTAAGATTGGTCTATGGCATTTGATCCAAAGAAAAAAAAAGAAAAGAAAAATGTGTGAACTGTCTCCAGAAATAATATAATAAAGGCTTTTTTTTTAGATATATACCCTTCAATCTTTGTTATTTAGAAATTTTCCCTACAAATGTTTGACATTAGACATGAGCCCTCCACATCTTTTAGATCTTGAAAGTTTACCTCTCTTTTAGAATAAAAAGATTATATTCTGTTAACTTGTCTAATTTTTTGATAAATGACAAAAATATTCTTATTTAAATAATTATACCTTATATCCTAACTTAAGCTATAGATCAATTATTTTTTCTTCTTATTTTGTCTCCTTCTCCATCTCTCTCTTTCTCTTAAACCAACATATTTATATTTTATTCATCAATCATAAAATCCATATCAAATCATTAAAAAACCCTCTAAGAAGTTTGAGAAAAAATTCAAAAGAAAATTTAAGTAAAATTTAAGAGAAAATTGGTGTAATTTTAAATGAGAGAGAAGAAGAAGAAGAAGAAGAAGAAGAAGAAGAAGATAGTTAGGAGATATAAGAATTTCGGGTTAATAGAATTTGAGTTAGGTCATAAAAAATACTAAAGAAGAGAGGTAAAGAAGAAAAAAAACATAATGAATAAAACACTCTTAATTCAATCAAAATCTAGCTAGACGGATAAATTTTTAAGATTTAGTAGATTTGAAAGGTAATTTTCTAATATCAAAGATTTTGATGATAAATTTCTTAGTACCAAAGATTAAAGTGGTATATATAAAAAACTTATAATAAAATAGGATATTTAAATTATTGGAGTTTATTTCATATCGACATCTAAAATCTTTATTAATTTCATTTTTATCCCTACAACTTTTATATTTTCATTTTGATCCAACCTGTTGTCAGTTATCATTTTATCTCTAATAAGAAAACATAAAAAGACTACACTATCCTCGGGGGATCCATGCCCCAAAACATAAAAAGACACACATACAATACAATAAGAGAGTCAATCCCGCAATTACCCGTGGATTAGACTTTTTATAATCTCTTATAATATGCGTGTGAGGCCCACACACATAACATATTATAAAAGGATTAATACACGTGTCAATGCGTGATTGGCCATCTTATTGTATGTGTATGTGTGTGTGGCACACACATATAAACCGAACCCAGGCACAAACTCTTTTTTTAGTTATCTTTTGTTCTCTAGGGGGAAGAAGGTAAGAAGACTAAATTACCATCAAGGCATTGAAGAGGGTACATTTGCAGTAGCCCTCTTGCCGAACCCAATTTCAGTACTCCCTCTCTCTCCACCCCATTAGGAGAAAACCCAGCGCAGCTTTCACCAAAATGGAATTCCAAATTAATAATAAATGTTTGGAGGGGTTGGGAGAGGGAAGAGAACCACTGGGGTGGGGTAGGACACCAGTTAGAGAGAGTTAATTGGGTTTGGTTTGAGGAAATGAGAAGAGGAGCGCGGTTTAAAACTATCGTTAAAAAAATGATAGAGGTTCAAAAACCGCCGTTTATGTCAAAGCCGTGAAATGTCTGGGACCTTTCACGGCGATTTTTCAACGTCGTGAAAAGTCTGGATTTGAATCCTACCCTTAAACTTGTCACGATGGTTTTGGGAAAACTGCAAAAACCGCCGTGATAAGTTACTGATAACGGCGGTTCTTAAATGAAGGGAAATATATCACAGCGTTCATATAGGAACCGCTGTGATACCTGAGTTTAATTAAAAAAATAAAATGTCATAAGACCCGTCTCAGTTCCAAAAAATTCACAAATTTGCTCAGTTCCAAACGACTCCCACAGTTTCATTGAACTTGCTCAGAAAATTTAAAATTTGCTTTTATGAATTAATAGATCAATTTTAAAATTTGCTTAGTTCCTAACAGTTCCAAAGAATTCCCACATTCACAAATTTGTCCAGGAAAAAAATTAAGAAAATTCAACAACAAAAAAAAAAGCAACTCCCACACTTACATCGAACTTACTCTGCACGATCCTAGGAGTAAAAGCAAACTAAAAGCAAAAGTACCCCATGGCGATTGAGATCGTTGCAGCCCTCCGGAATAGCGACGAAGGTGATGGAACCCCATGGAGATTGATGAGTAGTGCTGAAGTGAGGGTTTGGCAGGTGGTGGAGGTGTCGATGTCATCGTCGGCGTCGGGGAGAGAGGGGGTGGTGGAGCTTGGGTTTTGCGGAGGTTGGGGGTGGTTAGGGCTCCACATGCGCGGCCCACTCCTTGGCCTCCTCGCCTTCCCTTTTGACCACCATCTCCTCTACCTCGATCCTCCCGCTAGCCGAGTTCGGGGTCCCATCGCCGAACTTCCTGAGAGGGTGGTGGTGGTTGGGAGTGGTGAGGGCTTTGTGAGGTAGCATGAGAGGATCTGGTGGGTGAGGGAAGACATGGTGATTGATGAGAAGTGAAGCAGAGAGGGGGAGAGAGACGAAGTGAGGTTCATCGAGCAGGGGGGGCGGCTTTGAGAATAGAGAGTGTGGATCCCAAAGTCGAGTTCTGCCGTTAGAATGAGAACTCTTACCTCTGCCCAAGATCAACTCGATCCGCGAGAGAGTACTGGCGTGGGTCCTAGTTTTTGAGACGTGCGTGAGGACGATTTCGTTATCAGCCAAATGATGAGAACAATTTTATTTTTTCCGCAGTTTTTAAAAAAATTTGCTGTAAAATTAAAAATGTCACTATTTTTTATGTCACAGCTTTGCAATGCTGAAACGTGCGCCGTCTATTTCTAAATTTATGCTAGTGTAAGAAGGGTCATTATTTTAGAAAGATTATATTTGATGAGAAACTAAAAAATAAATGTTTCAGGAATCTTTTCATGTATAATGACTATCAACGGGTGGGTTATTGTCCCAACTTATAATTCTAAGTGTAATAATGGGGAAAAAAAAATTTAACTTTTGTCTGACTTTAGCTTAGCATACAAATGAGTTTGGGATTGTCCGGACCCGCTTTGACTCTCATTTATATATTTGCAACCCAAACCAGTGGATTGAATATGGGTCTAAAATCCTAGATCTACAATTCATACAGGTATAGGATATAGTCTCCATTTAAAAGTGAAAACCCGACAACCCCTTGAGACCTGATGAAACTTATTTTTATTTTGAAAACATGGTTTCCTTCATGGTATTTGTTTGTAGATTAACGACAAACTCACAACATTTTATATGCTTTCTTTAAACTTGTGCTTTGTTATGTCCTTCCGCCGAAGATTCATGACTGATATGATCACTACCATTTCGTAACATTATGATTCAGTAGCAACAGCAACTGCAACTGCTGCAGACACCAGCTACGAGCAAACCCCGGTCATCAAAAATTACACTCTTAATGTTGATCAGCTAGACAAACCAAAATACGCGACGAATTCCTTGAGGATGTACGCAAATTGTTGCAACAGATACATATATAGAAGGAGTTCCTTTGTTGCCCCCATACTCGAGGATCCCTTCTGGTTGGACCTGAAGCTCAGAATAGAAGGCAAAGAAACTACAGTAAAGATTGACGGGAACAATCTTAACGTGGTAGGTTACCAGACCCAGGAAACTCCTCCGAAGTGGTATGTGTTTAAAGGCTCCAATTATATCCCAGGAGCCACGCCCTTGAGCTTCAGGGGTGACTACCGCGACTTGTCAAGTGCAGCAGGGATGAGTATTACCGAGGTACCACTGAGCAGGAGCGCATTCATTGGAGCTGTAGAAGCACTCGCCGGTCCCAAACCTTCTAATGAGGCTATTATTGCCAAAGCCGTGATCGTCGTGGCTCAGATGGTCTCCGAAGCATGTAGATTTGTTTATATCGCCGATTATTTTGGCACCAATCTCGGCAAGCCGGATACCAAACTCGAGGAATGGATGCTTCATTGTCTAGAGGGAAACTGGAGAGACTTCTCCGCCGTTTTGCAGTGTTATGACTCGAGAAGGCCCCGAAAGCAACGGCTACTGATCCGCGCAGCAGACTAGGCGTCGTACTGAACACTATGATAGCTGAATGCGGGGAGGATTGTGATGATGAACTGCTCAAAAGTGCGACGAACGACCCTCTTTATCGCCTCCTCCTGCTAATTATTCTATGCCTCGTGCCGGTGATGCTGATGATCGTGCCGTCGTTTAGTGACCTCCTCGACTACTTTCAGATATCTATCTAGCCACTTATCCACCTTAAATAAATACGTGGCAGTGTATGTGTGTTTGGTTAAATAAGTAATATGGTCTTGTGCCAGTGTTGTTAATTATTATGGCTTTGTATGTGTGTTGGTTAAATAAATAATATGGCCTTGTGTCGGTGTTGTTAATTATTATGGCTTTGTATGTGTGTTTGGTTAATGTTGTTCAGGTTCTGGTGATTTAGGCAGGTGTTGTTGATTATTATGGCTTCGGTAAGGAATTATTAACAATAAAATTTCAAGGATATTAGCATATATATTCTTATGTTTTATGGAAAATTTCCTTTAAGAGCCCAACAAATTTTCGGATGTCCAAAATGGGCTTGTATTATCAATTGCGGCCTAAAAGGCTCTCAATACTGATTTTTGTGCACTCAAGGGCTTGTGTAAACAATTGTAGTCACGCGGGTCTGTTTGGTCAGTGAAATGTCCAAACTACCCTCTCCTCAAGCTGTCTGTTAAGTTTGCAGGCTTCTCCTTTCTGGTGGTTGCTGGCTTTAACAGTGTAAAAGAGAGAAAGGGAAGAACAAGAGGAGGAGATCGCTGGCATAGCTCGTGCTCCAGCTCGGAGAGGCATCGCTTGAAGGCAGGAGGCGGATCATGTGTTCGCAGAACTCTAACTAGATCCACTGACCAGATTCCTAATCCTCCACTCCTCCTCCATGGATAAGGCCATAGATTTGGCGGAGCTCGGGCTTGGTTGCCGACGCTCGCAGGCAGAGCTCGTGCTCACAGGCGTAGCTAGAAGGCATCAAGCAACGATATTTAGGGCACAATTTTTTGTGTATAACAGTGAATCTAGGCACATTTATCATAAGCATAATACCATTAGGCAATTACTTTCAAATGAAGTTATCACAATTGACTTTATGGTGTCAAAGATAACTTAGCGGATATGTTCACTAATTGAGCGGAGAGCGTATAAATGTAGGGAGAGAGGAGATAAAAACTTAATGGTAGAGTTTTTTAACTCATTGGCAGAAGTAGTACAGAGATCAGAATTCAAAAGGAGCGAGAAGGCAGTCTAAATGCAGGCCAGAATATTGACCGACCGATTGCCCAGTCGACCGACGTGCACAACGTGTTGTGCGCTGAACAACAACCACGTAGAGGAAACCCTAGATCCCACATGCAAAATAGCAGTACCATCAACAACAAATAACAAACAATCAATGAGAAGAACACAAAACCAGATTTAACGATGTTCGGCCAATTTCGCCTACGTCCTCGGGGCAAGGAAGAGAGATTTCTATTGATTTATAATCAATACAAGTATTTCAGCATTACAATTAAGAGAGCTCTGTCTCTCTCATATACCCCAAAAGAAAACCCTAAGAATCAGTTTCCAATTTGGGCTGAATTCCAATTCAGCAAACTTCCCGAAGCAGCCTGAACCCGACTGTCGGTCGACTGGTCAGTCGACCGCTACAACCTTGTGCACGTTGGTGCACAACGGTCGACCGACCCGGTCGACTGTGCCGCCACTACTGCTGCTGTTCCTTGCTGCGATCGATGACCCGGTCGACCGTGCTGCTGCTGCTGCTGTTGCTGAATCTCTAGATCATCGTCGACTTCCTCGACTTTCCCTCTCCTCTTCCTACAATTCTCCACCTCGGTGAAGATTTCTCAAATCTGAGCCAAAATAAAACATATGAACCATCAACTCAAAAGTGGCTGCACCAGTGTGGTTGTCTACGTACCCTGCCCAAGGGATCAAGCTATCCGTAGTTCATCCAAAGGAGCTTCAACAAGCTCATGATACATGAAGGACATGGAGCAAAGTTTTAATGTACAAACTTGACTCCTGACACCACCTTTATAAGCATGTCGGCGGGATTCTCCTTTGTGTGAATCTTTAGCAGTTCAATATCACCCTCATCGAGAATCTCCCGAACAAAATTAAACCTGACATCGATGTGCTTCGTCCGTGCATGATAGATCTAGTTCTTGGCTAAATAAATAGCACTCATACTGTCACAGTTAATCTTCAGTAGATCCTGATCCACCCCCAAGTCATCAAGCAAGCCTTGAAGCCAAATTGCCTCCTTCATAGCCTCCGTCATGGCCATATACTCAGCCTCTGTGATAGACAATGCGACGGTAGACTGTAGAATGGAGCGCCAACTCACCGGTGCTTTAGAGAATGTAAAAACATACCCCGTCGTAGACCGGCGCTTGTCAAGGTCACCAGCATAATCTGAATCGACATACCGATACAATCCTGCTTACCTGTGGAGTCCTTCTCAAATACTAGATCAACATCAATGGTACCTTTAATGTACCGCAGAATCCACTTAACTGTCTCCCAATGACCCTGTCCCAGATCATGCATATATCTATTGACTATAGAGATAGCTTGTGACAGATCTAGTCTTGTACACACCATAGTATACATAAGACTACCAACTGCGCTAGCATATGGAATGTGAGTCATGTACTCACGTTCTTCAATATTCTTTGGAGACATAGTAGCAGATAACTTGAAATGAG
Organism: Agave tequilana; assembly: GCA_038442645.1. Taxonomy (NCBI): domain Eukaryota; kingdom Viridiplantae; phylum Streptophyta; class Magnoliopsida; order Asparagales; family Asparagaceae; genus Agave; species Agave tequilana. The sequence continues at coordinate 59,054 of JAVJIF010032127.1, read as the reverse complement.
GAGCCAGTGGTGTACTTACAGACTTTGCATCCTGCCGATGTTGAACCTCTGAAGTACCTTTTGCAAATACCCCTTCTCTGTCAAGCTCACCCTGCCAACCCTTCGGTCTCGAGTAATTTCCATGCCTAGCACCTTCTTTGCTTCACCAAGATCCTTCATCTCAAACTCAGAGGATAAGTCCCTCTTTAGTGCATCAATTACAGATCTAGACCTTGAAGCAATAAGCATATCATCTACATACAGAAGTAAATAGATATACTCCCCTGTTCGTAGCTTGTTGTAATACACACATGGGTCATAGTGGCGACGTGTGTACTTCCTTCCTCTGATGAAGCTGTCGAACCGCTTGTACCACTGTCTTGGAGACTGTTTTAGTCCATACAGCAACTTCTTCAGCTTACACACCGTATCTTCTCTCCCTGTAGTCTTGAACCCTGTCGGCTGAGACATGTAGATCTCTTCATCTAGATCACCATGGAGAAAGGCTATCTTTACATCGAGTTGATCAAGGTCCAACTCGTACTATGCCACCAAAGCCAATAAGATACGAATTGACGAATGCTTTATAACTGGAGAAAATATCTCATTGTAGTCAATTCCTTCCCTTTGAGTATAGCCTTTTGCTACCAATCTGGCCTTGTAGCGCACCATATCTTCTTGATGAGATCCTTGCTTCTTTGCATACACCCACTTACAGCCTATCGCCTTCTTCCCTTTGGGCAACCTGGTGAGTTCCCAAGTGTCGTTCTTGTAGAGAGACTTCATCTTTTCTTCCATGGCTTCTTTCCACATCTTCGACTCTGAACTGATTTCAGCTTCTCTGAAGGTGGATGGGATAGCCTCCTCAATGACCGAAAGTGCATACGCTACGACCATATCTATAGTGAGCCAACCTAGTTTCCTTGTGTTTCTCCTTGGTCTTCCAACTGCAGTAGAGTCAGGAACATTACCCATGACCTATTCTTGACCCTCTTCATCATCAGCATCTCCCTCATCTGCTTGATCATTACCCTGTGTCACCCTAGGTATGATCCTCACCAATGTTGAACTTTCTAGAGATAGTGGATTTGCATGATTCTCTGCCTGCTGCGATACATCTTTGGTCTTGCTAATCTCCACCTGCTGAGAGACCTTAGGCTTCAACATAGAAGCCTCATCAAATGTGACATCCCTGCTGAGAAGAAACTTCATGTCCGTTGGATCCCAAATCTTGAACCCTTTGATTCCCTTCTTGAAACCGACGAACACGCCTTCTTTGCTCTTGGGTCTAACTTATCATCTTTGACATGATAATAGGCTGGACAACCAAACACCCTTAGCAAATCATAATCAGCAGCTGCTTTTTCTGACCAAACCTCGAGAGGAGTTTCCCCCTATCGCAGATGAAGGCAACCTGTTCACAAGATAGCATGCGTATGCCAAAGCCTCAGCCCAGAAGTTCTTCGATAAACCGGCATTGGACAACATACACCGGAATTTCTCTAGCAAAGTCTTGTTCATCCTTTCTGCTACCCCGTTCTGTTGCGGTGTCTCCCTCACCGTGAAGTGTCTCTCTATGCCCTCATCAAGACATAGCTGAAGGAAAGGATCAGATTTATATTCTCACCCATTATCTGAACGGAGGACCCTGATTTTCCTTCCCTTACTTCTTTTCAAGTTCTTCTTCCACTTCACAAACAATTCTAGGACTTCCCCTTGTGTCTCATGGTATATACCCAACAACGCCTAGAATAATCATCAATAAATGACACAAAGTAATGGTTACCTCCAATTGATGCAGTCTTGGTAGGTCCCCAAACGTCAGTGTGAACATAATCCAGAATCCCCTTGGTGTAATGTGTTGCTGTGCCGAACTTCACCTTGGTCTTCTTCCCGATGATACAATGTTCACAAAATTTCAGCTTGCAGGTTCCGACACCCTTCAATATGCCTTGTCTTGCAAGATTTTGCAAAGACGTCTCTCTTACGTGTCCCAGCCTTATATGCCATAGCCTGGTTGAGTCATCATCTGAACTAGTAGAAACCGCCACTTGTCCTGTAATAGTACTACCATTCAAGTAGTAAAGATTGTTCCTGCGAACGGCCTTCAATACCACCATCGAACCTTTGGTCATCTTAAGGACTCCCTCCTTTATTGACACCACAAGGCCCAATGCCTCCAAAGCTCCAATAGAGATTAGGTTTCTCTTCAGTTGAGGTACATACCTCACTTCCTTCAGTTCCCTTATCATCTCATCAAACATCTTTATTTGGATTGTTCCTACACCCTCCATGATACATGGATGATCATCGCCCATAACGACTGAATATCCCTCCAGCTTCTTAAAACTAAAAAACCAATCCCGATTAGGGCACACATGGTATGTAGCACCAGTATTCAAAGTTCACTCGTTATCTCCTGAGTAGCCAACGATGGGAGTAGTGACAGAGAATGAGAAAACCGACGAGTCCGAGTCTGATCCACCTGCCTGTGAAGTACTGCTCTGAGTACTGACCACCTTTGCAAGATTTGCCTCAGTCTTAGACTCCTTCTTCTTCCCTTTAGCCTTTGGACAATCAACTTTCCAGTGCCCTAATTCTCTACAGAAGGCACACTGGTTCTTCTTCAGATCTCGATAACCTGGCCTGGACTTCGATCTCCCTCAATCATCTTTGCTCTTCCTATATGAACCCCTGCCTCTTACTGTTAGCGCCTCTGTTGATGAGCTTGCCTGAGAATGCTGTCTTTCTTTTTCCTCGTCTCATAATTTTCCAAAGCAGACATCACTTCATGATAGTCAAGGGACTGTCTCCCATTTATGAAGCTTAAGGTAAACGTCTCGTACTCCTCTGCAGGAAGAGAGTTCAAGAGAATTACCGCTTTATCTTCTTCATCTATCTTGACATCCACATTGACCAAATCCGTAAGAAGCTTCGTGTAGCGATTCAGATGTTCATTTACGAAGCATTCTCTCTTCATCTGAAACCCGTACAGCTTGCTTTTCAGCTGTAATCTAGATTCAATACTCTTGGTCAGATATTTTCTTTCAAGGATCTCTCACAACTACCTCGCAGATGTCTCGTGTAACACAAGATATTTGATGTCTTGTGTTAGACACGATCTAATTAAGCCACACGCAGATCGGTTCATCTTCTCCCACTCTTCTTCAGTAGTTGTGCTTCGCTTCTTCTCCAGACGTAGAGTATCCTCGAGGTTAGATGCATTCAGGGCATCCATCACCTCGCATCTCCATATGCCAAAATTGTTAATGCCATTAAACTTCATCACGTCAATCCTTAGATGAGGATTCATGATCCTCACTGAAGTACTTTCTTCTGCCATCTTTCTAACTGGATCCTCTATGTAATGTGAAAAAACTAAACAAAGATAGATAAACAACTTTGATAAAGATCAGATCTTTACCTTCTCACAAAACCTAGATGAGTTTCTGACCAGATCTACTGCTCCAATGATTCCTTGAGCACTCCACGTGCTGTTCTGATATCGACACATGATCCCATGAATAGTGTCAAAGCTGATCTGAGATCGACACACGATCTCTACCAAATCAGCAATCGATGCCCTTCGAATCTCCAAATAATCCCACGATGAATCTGGGATGCTCTGATACCACTTGTTGTGCGCTGAACAACAATCACGTAGAGGAAACCCTAGATCCTAGATGCAAAATAGCAGTGCAAAATAGCATACCACCAACAGCAAATAACAAACAATCAATGAGAAGAGCACAAAATCAGAGTTAACGAGGTTCCGCATTTTCGCCTACGTTCTCGGGGCAAGGAAGAAAGATTTCTATTAATTTATAATCAATACAAGTGTTTCAGCATTACAATTAAGAGAGCTCTGCCTCTCTCATATACCCCAAAAGAAAACCCTAGGAATCAGTTTTCAATTTGGGCTGAATTCTAATTCAGCAAACTTTCCGAAACAGCCTAAACCCGACCGCTGGTCGACCGGTCGGTCGACCGACCCTAAGCACCGTCGACCGTGCCGGTCGACCGTGCCTAACCAAGAGTTAGGCACTTTCATTGGGTCGACCAGGCGGTTGACCGCTACAACCTTGTGCACGTTGGTGCACAACGGTCGACCGACCCGGTCGGTCGACCGTGCTGCTGCTGCTATTTCCTTGCTGTGGTCGATCGACCCGGTTGACCGTGCTGCTGCTGCTGTTGCTGAATCTTTGGATCATCATCGACTTCCCCTCTCCTCTTCTTACACAACGTGCACAGGAGCAGCCCAGTCGACTGCCTGGTCAACCGTAGCAGGGAGCGGTTGACCGACTGACATGCATAAGTTTCTATGGCAACGGTCGACCGATCGGTCAACTGAAGGATAGGGTCGGTCGACCGAGGCCCAGTCGACTGACAAACGAATCTGCTTCTCCTGTTGGAATTCAGACTTCATTTTTGAAAAGGAGTCAAATCCAATTATGGTTTCTTGAAACCCTGAAACTTTCTGGCTATAAATAAAGGGGTAGAACCCTCATGAATTGTATCTTTTGAAATATTTGTACTTGATCATTGAATCAATAAGTTCTCTCTCTCACTTTCCGAGGATGTAGGTAAATTGCCGAATCTCGTTAAATATTGTGTTTGCTTTCTCTTTATTTCTTTGTTCCTGTCTTTTGGGTACTTCTATACTGCATATCTCTTTGTCGGTAGTGGTTCCTCATTGGTTGTTGCCAAAGCATGCGTAACAAGTGGTATCAGATCATTCCCAGGTTTATTGTGAGATCGTGTGTCGATTCTAAGAGCATTGGTGGTTATTTGGTGGAGGTCGTGTGTCGATCTCAGAGTAGCATTAGGACTATTTGTGAGATCGTGTGTCGATCTCAGAACAATATTTGGATTGCACATGGAATCAAATTTGGTGAAGTAGATTGTAGAAACTCTTCTAGGGTTTCACTTTGAGGTAAATGTCCTATCTTTATATAGTTTTTTATCTAACTCCACATTTTTTTTCCTTATTGTCTTTTGAGAAATCTATTGAGAAAATGGCTGGAGATAGTACATCTATGATGAAAATCATGAATTCACATCCATTGAAGATTGATGTGATAAAGTTTGAGGGTAAGAATAACTTTGAGATGTAGAGATGAGAGACGATGGATGCATTGATGACATCAAACCTCGAAGACACTCTATGATTGGAGAAAAAACGCGAGACTACTTTTGAAGAGGATTGGGACAAGATAAATCGAATGATGTGTGATCTGATTAGGTCTTGTTTGACACAATACATCAAGTATCATGTGTTATATGAAACATCTGTAAGGCAATTGTGGGAGATCCTGGAGAAGAAATATCTAACAAAAAGCATCGAATTGCATTTGCAATTAAGTAGGAGGCTTTATCACTTGCAGATGAAGAGAGGACTTTCCGTTGATGAACACATGAACAACTACACCAAGCTTTTTGCAGACTTAGTAAACATAGATGTCAAGATTGATAAAGAGGATAAGGCGGTGATTCTACTGAGTTCTCTTCCTGATGAAGAGTATGATACCTTTATCCTAACTTTGATCAATGGTAGACACATACTTAACTACAGTGAGGTGTCGGTTGCTCTCGTAAATTATAAACTAAGGAGGTAGGACAAGCTGTCTTCTTCTAGGAGTGCATCAGCAAAGGCATTGACGATAAAAGGCAGGAGTTCCAATCGGAGGGGTAAAGGTGATCATGGAGATCAAAATCTAGGCTAGGTTTTAGATATTTGAAGAAGAATCAGTGTGTTTGCTGTAAAAAATAGGGCAGTGAAATGTTGATTGTCAAAGGCCAAAGGTAAGGAGTAGAAGACCAGGGCAAATCTCGCACAGGTGGTCTGTACTCATGCCACTACTTCACGGGCAGGTAGATCGAACTAAGACTCATCGGTATTCTCTTTTTTCATTACTACTCTATCATTGGTTACTCAGGAGACTCTGAGTGGATGTTAGATACCGGAGCTACCTATCATGTTGACCAAATAGAGATTAATTTTCTAATTTTGAGAAGCTAGATGGATGTTCTGTTATCATGAGTGATGATCGCCCATGTAATATGAAAGGCATAAGTATAGTCCATATCAAGATGTTTGATGGGATGGTGCGAGAATTGAAGGAAGTGAGGTATGCACCTCAACTTAAAAGAAATCTTATCTCAGTTGGTGCTTTGAAAATATTGGGTCTTAAGGTATCTATAAGAGATGGTGTTCTTAGATGATTAAAAGCTCGATGGTGATTTTAAAGGGCGTCCGACGAAATAATCTCTATTACTTGAAGGGTAGTACAGTTACAGGTCAGGTGGCAATTTCTACAAATTCAGATGATGATTTTTACAGGTTGTGGCATATGAGGCCCGGACATACATGTGAAATTTTTTGTAAGCTCTTACAAAGTAATGTCTATTGAAAGGTACTAGAACCTGCAAATTAGAGTTTTGTGAATATTGCGTCATCAAAAAGAAGACAAGGTGAAATTTAGCACAATGACTCACTGCACCGAGAGAATTATGGATTATGTTCACACCGATATTTGGGACCTACCAAGATGGCATCTATTAGAGGTAACCACTACTTTGTGACTTTTATTGATGATTATTCTAGGCAATATGGGTAAATACCATGAAGCACAAAGGAAAGTCCTAGAATTATTTGTGGAGTGGAAGAAGAATATGGAGAAAAGCACGAAAAAGAAGATCAGGTGCTCCAGTCAGATAACGAAGGTGAAAATAAGAGTGATCCTTTGCTAAAGCTATACCATGATGAGGGCATAGTAAAGCACTTCACAGTAAGAGAAACACCGCAACAAAACTGGGTAGCCGAAAGGATGAACAAAACCTTACTAGAGAAGATTCCATGTATGTTATCCAATAACAGATTATCAAAGAATTTTGGGCTGAGGTTTTGGCATATGCTTGCTATCTTGTTAACAGGTTGCCTTCGTCTATGATAGGAGGTAAAACTCCTCTGAAAGTTTGGTTAGGAAAAATTGCTCAGGATTATGATTTATTTGAGTGTCCGGCCTACTACCATGTTAAGGAAGATAGTTAGATGATCGAGGCGGAACTAGCACTCAACAGTGTGTTTTTATGTAAAGTCAATGTAAAAGCTCGAATGCGTGCTAATGTACCCTCGATACTTCCGTTATAGCATTGGCTCAATGGGTCGTATCCACAGGGAAGGGAGGCGATAGAAGCATTAACAGTTTCTATTCCCGTTGTTTGTTAACAATTCTTCTTTGTTAAAAGAAGAAAAAGAAAGTGAAAAGAAAAAGAAAAGGAAATCTAGAAAGTGGTAGGTGAGGAGAGCGATGAAAACGGCGATGTGAAACAAATAGAAGAGTGTGGTTTGGAAAACAAAATAGAAAATAGAATGGAACAAAGATGAACTAAGAAGGATGGAAAAAACACCGATGAAAAGATAAAAGAATTGCCTTTAAAAACAAGAGAAAAGAAAACTCATGGCTACTAACTGCTAAATACTCCACTAACCATGCTAACTCTTCATGATAGTTGCCTCACATTTTGATCCTCGGCCATCAATAATCCTTGGCTTCAAGAGACGATACAAAGCATGTGTAAGATCCCTACTAGTAATACAGTATTTCCATATTCCTAAAGTATTTATTTTGATTTACCGATTATTATTAACCTAACTAGTTAATTATTTCTCTTGAGATTATTATTGTAGGAGATGCAAAATTATTTTCAGATAATATAAGACAAATTATTCTTCCATTATTATTTATTGCTATTTCTAATAGTGTTATCTTTATTTTGTTGTCAGAGTTTATTAATATTTATTAGTGATAATATTATGTTCTTTATTTAATTTAAATATTAGTATGAGTATTGGTGATAATGGTTATTGACAATTATTAGTTGTTATTAGTATTGCTTATTTTAATATTGGCATTTGTGTTAATACTAACCTTGGTGGAGGTGGTGCTCTCCTTGTTTAGCTTCTCACCCTATTCCTACTTACCCGTTTGGATCCTACCCACTAGCATACTCATAACCTATTTGGATCCTACCCGTTGGCATGCCCACTAGCCTAAACCCAACACTCATTTACTTAGTCGGATCTTACCCAATTATTTATTTGGATCTCAATTCATTTGGATCAAACCAATACCCATTAGCTAATTCAATCCTAACCCTAAGATCATAACCTAATAACTAATCTCTCCTTAATCCTCTCCCCAATCCAACAAACAGCCGACCACACCACCCCCATCATTGCCGCAACCTTCCCCCTCCCCTCCTTGGCGCACCAGCGACCCCGGCAACCTCCTCCACCGCCCAGGCCACCTCTTGGCGCAGACCTCAAAGGAGCACAGCCACGCAAGCCTGAAGCCATGGTCGAATTCTCCATGGCTTTCTCCCTTTTTCCTCTCTTTTGGCTGCCGCCCTATCCACCAGACAGCACCCCATGATCCCCTTGGTCACGCCATAGCACCAAGCAATCCAGGCCGCCCCTTTCTTCCAGTAGAGCCCCCTCCATGTACACCTGCGTGGTACAGAGCACCAACCATCCTTGGTGAGATCTCCAGCGCGCGATGCGAAGCACAGGCCATGACAGATCCAGCGGGCGGCGGCAGCAGCAGATCTGGACAGCAGCCTTCTACCCTGCGCAGTCCGACAGCGAGCTCTCCTCCCTGGCGTGCACAGCCCTTCGGCGCATCCCCAACAGACCCGGGCAGCCCACGACTACCTCCACGGCCCAGATCTGCAACAGCGGACAGCCCCCACGCAAGACGAGTCCAGATTCAACAGCGAATGGCAACATCCAGATCTGGACAGCAGCAGATTCAGAACTGCGCAAGTTCGGGCGAGCTGGTCGTTCTCCCGATCCACGTCAGACCTTCGCCGGAGACCAGCACGGTGACCTTCTCCACTGTCTTGGCCACCCCCCCCATGCAGTCCGTTGGCCAGGAACCGCACCACAGCGACCACGGCAGCGACTCGCCCGTCGACGCGCACAGCAGATCCAGTTCAGACCAGCAGCACAAGCAGCGGGCGAGCGGCGATTCCAGGCCCTTCCGGCGAGCGCGAGACCTCCAGATTGCAGCCAGGTCTTCCCCAGGACCCTGGCTACCGTCCTATGCAGTCCGACAGCGAAGAGCGGCGCCACGGCGACCGTAACGGCGACTCGCCCGGTAATGCGCAGATTTCCCAATGTGAGTGTTTCTCTCCCTCTTTCTATTTTCTATCTCATTATTATATGCACTGGTTTATAGATGTATTTTAATGTGTATGTAGAGTGAATGTATAACTTGTATACTTTGTTGTGTGAGAGAGAGGAGGCATATACATGTTTTATTGTGTAGAGATCACCGAGCATGAAGGTGGACGGTCATCTCCCGTTTATTTTACATGTTGGATGTATAGGAATATGATATGCATGATTCTTGATACATGTTAGAACCCCCATGTTTGTCCTATGTATATCTAGAGTATTTTTGTAGACATAACAAGATGTAGCATGAGGGTGATTGAGATGGATATTAGTGGTAATGACTTGATCTAATAGAGCTTAGATGCACGTATATGTGGTGATACCGAATATTGGGATATCATGTTTGACCTTAATAGAAAATGTGAACTCTTGAGGATTGGGGATCATAGTTGTATGTTAAAGTGAGATGACTAATACTGGATATTGTTATATGTTGGAATGACGATTATTGAATCAGATTACTAGATGTGTAATGGAACTTGACGATCATGTAACTGTTGGGAATGTGAGTTGGATATGATGACTTTGGATTGATCTGGGACTTATGCTATTTACATAGAATGGTGATCGGAGATTAGACAAAGACCTTATTAGTGGATATTTGAGGACATGTTAGATATGATCTTACTTAATAAAAGATTAGTGTTCTTGACGATTGGATGGTACATGGACTTATTCTGATTTGGACTGAATTAGAGTTATAGAGGTCAGATGACATATTTCATGTACAGGACCTTCCAGCTTGTTATCCTTTCATTGATAATAATTTAAGTTATGATTCATTCAGATGTTGATGTGTACTTGTTATGATATTAGAGACTGGATTACTTGATAGCTATTGATCGACTTTACTTATGGTGACTTTGAGAGTGATGTATGGATGGTCTTGAGAACCTGAGTTTATAGTACTTTGCTTGGATTAGTCTGTTCATGACCAGTAGATTATTACTCACCTTGGATAATCTTGTTTTACCTGTGAAACCTGACTGGTTATTCTTTATATGTATACCTGACAACTATCATGTTCATGTTACTGAAATTTGCTGGGAAAAATATTATTACACGGTAACAACACCCGCATGTTCACTTGTTATATATTCCTGTTATACCGGTATCCTGTACTTGACATGTTGTACTCCTGTTATACGGTATCTTGACTTTCACATGCTGATATTGTTACCGTGACTACCACTGAGTTATCCCAGTAATTAAAGTAACATGCACATTAAATAAACTTGATAAACTAAAACATGATAACACACAACTTGCACTGGGCTTGGGGAGATTGATGGAGGAGACAGCGTCCGTATTTTGGGTGGACCTAGGATTTAGGTTGCGCAGCCGAAAGAGGGTTCCACTGCAGGGTTCCCGTGGGGTGACTGGCACCCCGTCCTGTTTATTCCTGTTTACATGTTCCTGACTACCTAGCGGTAGGTCCTGGTTCAGCGCCAGGAGTCTGGGCCGTGGTCCCGGGTATGTACGGGACCCACCTAAAGCATGGACAATGTCTCCAACCGATCAGTTTCAATAACTTAAGGGCATCGATCGGCATGTGTGGTAGGCGTAGTATGGGATGCGTCTATTGCATGTGACAATTGGTGTTCGCTGACATAATTAATAATAAACTGTTGATGCTTTGTGACTGACTGTAATCACCTGGTTGTATATTATATATCATTATGATAGACCCATGAATGTAACCAGGACCAGACTTATGACCAGACTTGGATACCAGTTTAGTGACATGTGATGGATACCTATTGACATTGATTGCATATTTACAGTTGTGCCATTTGACTGCTATCTGTATTCATGTCTTCATCATATGTGTTACTATTCAGTTATTTATTGTGTTATTTAGTCTTTCTATCTGCAGTTGTTCTTATTACTAATTATGCACATTGTTTCTTCTGCACGAGTTCTTTCCCCTTTACACACACACTCATTATGGTCGCGTTCTGACGACCCTGGATTTGCACGTCCAGCTATTGGACGGTTGTTCTAATGTGCAGGTATTCGATGAGACGATACGCCTTGCGAGGAGCTTGGGTCCTCTTCCTTTGATTCTGGTATACTTGCATTTTTATCTTGTTTCCTATATATCACCTTTGACTTCTGTTCAGCTGCCATTTTTGTCCTGTTATTCATTGCTATCATGTGTAGTCTTATATGTATTATTGCAGTGACCTTTGATTATTATGCTTCTGATTTATAGCTTGTTCAGGTTACATTTAGGCTTAGCGTATATACGTGGGGTATTTTTTCTCGCGTATATACGTCGCCATAACGTCTCCGTATCTTTAGGATCGGGGCGTTACATAACTATTCCTCTTTCAGTCTTCTTCAAATGACAAATCACATGCAAATGCAAATGCAAACAAATTAAAGGAAGGTACAAGTCCAGCCCACCATGACCCAGATAACCCTTGTCTTCTTTGTTCAGAAGCTCCAATAGATGACCCTACATTCACATGTATTTTTTGAGTGAACATGATTCCACTAGAATTGCCAGTTTAAAACAACAAATTCAGACAACCTCAATCAGAGAGTATAAACATCCAAATTCCATCCAAAGGTGCCGTAGGTATGTCTCTAAATACATTAAATTTATTGGCTTGTGAAGCCCAACGATTCCCATGACAGAAAATTGATAAAGAAAATAGGAGGTTTATATATAACAAAACTCTAGTAATAACTGTTGTGTACAGAGTGGTGGTTGTTTGTAGGCTCTTCTTTCCACTTTAATCAGGCATTATATAAGATGAATGCCCTCTATTCTTCAGTTTTGCACTGTTTCAAAACTTTACTTCTGATTCTTTTTATTTTTGAACATATACTAACAATATAATTTCAATGGTTAATATGAATAATGGTATTATATATCTCTTATAAGATGTTATCAGAATTACAGTCACAATGTAACAATGCAGAGAAAGTTGTGCCCACAAAGACACAAACTACTAGTTTCATAAAAGCAGGTCCTATTTCTACCATCTTATCTACGTACATGTCCTATTTCTACGTCAGGGCCATCCTTTCGCCTTCCCTCGACGCCGATGTCATCATTCACAGATTGTAGGGGACGCCTCGCATTTGCCTGTCTCGACAGATCATCCTTCAAATGGACCGCCCTTGAATTGCCCAACCACGACCACAGCTTCAAAGATGCCCTTCCTCATCTCCCCCCACTCGCCGCTGGTGTCCTCGGTGGAGTCACCGGATGGAGAGGACTTGTTCCTTGTGTACAGAGAGTTGGATTATGACGATCGTGGTGAGCCTCCGAGGACCCATCTTTTCAAGGTGTTAAAGCTTGACAAGGACAGTTGCAACTTCCGGAGGAATCTAACACGCCAATCACCAAGATTAGCATTCCAACACCGAGTCAATCACGAGCCAATATAACACAAACTAAACAGCCAAAAGAAAAGGCGAGAACAAACAATTTAAATGAGGTTAAGGAGAAGATCTTATTCAAACAACTGAGTTATAAGGTTACAAATTGATCTGAAAATCCAAATCGAGAATCTAGGCAATTTGGCCGCAGAATTCTCTCAAACAAACTAACCTTAAAACTCTCCAATACAATTCACCAATTCAGGGTTACTCTCAAGGTTGGGTTAGGGGTGTAGGTGTAAAACCCTCCTTATATAGCCAAAGAAACAACCAATAGAAAGAAACACAAAGTCAAATCGAAATCCATTTCAAAATAGAAACATGAATCCAACTCGAATTGCACAGAACACGACTTGCAGTCGACCGGCTCCATGTAACGGTCGACCGTCGGTCGACTGCTAGCTCATTCTGTTCCAACTGGTCATGTGCAGAACTCAGGTCGGTCGACCGCACATTCGATCGACTGCAAATTTCATGTTTCAAGTTTGCAGGCCGGTCGATCAGTCAACCGTTTCCTTCTAACCAATGTGAACGTTTGTGCACATGCGGTAGACCGCACGACTTCTCTGCTATTTTATTCAAATGAGTTTAAAAGCTCTACCAAGCTTTTTACTCTGATCTTCTCCCCCACAATTCTCTATCTCGGTGAAGATTTCTCAAATCTGAGCCGATCACCAACGAATCGCCAATGTCAACTCAGCAAACGGGCTGCACCAAGAAGGCTGCCTACGTACCCCTGCCAAGAGAGATCAAGCTACACAGTTCTTCCAAAATAGCTTCGAAAGCTCAACTATCAACTGAAATTAAATCTGTAGCACCGAACCCAACTGGCTGAGTCATATGAATCTCATCATTACGATCGTCATGAGGAACAATCGTGTTCAAATTGAGCTGATCTCGCTCATCAACTTGAGATTCATGCTTCACTTACTTTCGTGAATTCATCTTGATTTCTATAGCTGCAAACTCAACTTTTTCTTTAACCTATTCAGTATCCAAACTGGCTACATGATCTCCACCTGGTGTCACATCCAGCGAGATCTCAACTGATCCTGAATCAACTGGAGATGATGGAGTAGTATCACCTCCATCCCCTGTGATACAACTTTGGTCTTCATCCTCTCCACCTGCTAAGAGACAGTAAACTTCAACAATAAAATCTCATCAAATGTGACATACATCCTCAACACGATCTTCTTGTTTCGGAGTCTTAAAGCTTGTAAGCTTTCAAATTCCTTTTGACACCCAAAACACAACTTTCTTTGCTCGCGAATTCAACTTGTTATTTTTAACACTAAAGTAGGTCGAACATCCAAATACTCGCAGCAAATCATAGGCTTGAGCAACTCCAACTGACCAAATATCCCACAGAGTTTTACCTCCTATCGCAGTCGACAACCTATTCATGAGATGACTAGCATATTCTAAAGCCTCAACCCAAATCGATTTGTGTAATTGTGTATTAGACAACAAATACCGGACCTTCTCCAGTAAGGAACGATTCATCTCTTTAGCCATCTCATGTTTCTGAACTGTGAAGTGTATCTCGAAACCATTGTTCTGGCCAAATTGTAGAAATTGATTCCTATTGTACTCTCCAATTATCAAATTGGAGCACTTTGGTCCCATCAACTTCTTTAACTTCACAAACAAATTTAGAACTTCAAACCTTTATCTCATAGGATGTACCCAACAATGCCTAAATAAATCATTAACAAAGGAGACAAAGTACTGATAGTCGCCAAGTGATGCAGTTTTGGTAGGACCCCAAACATCAATGTGATAACAATCAAGAAGACCTCCCATGCGGTGAATTGCGGTGCCAAACTTCACCTTTGTCTTCTTGTCCAGAACATACGTTCACCAAATTTCAAATTGCAAGTAGTTGCACTTTCAATAGTCTTTTCGCCAAAGCTTGCAAAGAATCCATATCAACTTGTACGTGCCTCATCTGTCATAACCTGGTAGAGTCGCCTTTCAAATATTCTAAAGCTGTCAAATTTTAGCAACTACACTACCCATCAAGTAGTATAAGTTGTTGCATCGAATGCCCTTCAGAACTACCAACGACTCACTGAACAGTTGAGATGCCTTTTCCAAGAGTCCCTCTTTCAGGCCCTGGGCCTCCAAAGCTCCAACTAAGATAAACTTTTTCTTCAACTGAGGAACGTACCTCACATCCTGTAACTTTCTCACCATCCCATTGAACATCTTGATACGAACTGTACATTCCCCTTCAATATGACATGTGTTCATCTCCAAACAACACCATGTCTCCATCTAGTTTTCATAAATTAGCAAACCACTCCTGTTTTAGACAAACGTGATAGGTAACACATGTGTTCAAAATACACTCAGATACCTATGAGTAGCCAAACTATCAGAGTAATAGAGAGAAAACACTAAAGTGTTAGAATAAGTACCATCGTCCTCTGTGCGATGTTTGCCTCTGATTTCGGTCCCTTCTTCATCTTGAACCTTGAACAATCAATCTTTCAATATCCTTTTTTGCAAAAAGCACACTAATTCTTCTTTAAATCTTCATATCCATCAATTTTGGACTTTCCAAACTCCCTTGCCCTTCCTATGATTAGAACCAACTGCTCTTGTAGTCAACGCCTCCGTTAATGTGCTATTGGAAGATTCCTTATCCTTCTTTCTCAATTCATGATTCACAAGAGCAGCCGACACCTCATTATAGCTAAGTGATTGCTTACCACTGATTTAAGTCAGAACAAAAGTCTCATACTCATCATCTGAGAGAGAATAGAATCAACGCCTTGTCCTTGTCCTTAATCACCTCTTTCACATTAGCTAGGTCTGCAAGAACCTTCGTGTAGTTGTTCATGTGCTTAACAATGGAGATTTTTTCTTCAACTGAAAGTGATAAAACCTCCTCTTCAGATGCAACCGATTCTCGATGCGTTTTGTCAAATACTTACTTTCAAGGATCTCCCAAATGTTTCTTGTGGAAGTCTCATTCATCATATGATACTTCAGATCTTGTGTCAAACAAGACCTGATGACGCCACAAGCCGTCTAATTTATCTTGTACCAATTCTTCTCTAAGTCTCCGCTGGTTTCTCTTACAAAAGCAGTGTATCTTTTAAATTCTATGCATTCAACGTATCCATCACCTTACATCTCCACATGGCAAAGTTGTTTGTGACATCAAACTTCACCAAATCGATCTTTAATTAGTGGATGTTCACGGTCCTCATCGTAGACTAATTAGCCTCGGCCATCTCCTCCAAAAAATACCAAATACAATGTGAAAAACAAAAAAATAGATCTAAACTAGATAAAGATCAAAAAAAATTCTCAAAGTGAAATCCTAGACGAGTTTTTGAATGATCTACTCCACTCAAACAAGCTTACCACAAACAGAACCAACGCTGCCCTGAGATTGACATACGATCCCAAGAACAGTACAACGTTGATGTGAGATTGACACCGATCCCAGCCGAACCTGGAAGCTCTGATACCATTTGTTGCAACTTCCAAAGGAATCCAACACGCCTATCACCAAGATCAGTGTTCTAACACGAGTTAATTACGAACCAAACAGCCAAGAGAGAGTAAGAAAACAACATTAACAATGTACAACAACTTGCCTACGTCCTCGGGATAGAAAGGGAGATCTTATTCAAACAATTGAGTAACAAGGGTTACAATTGATTCAAAGATCCAAATCGAGAATCTACGCAATTGTCCGTAGAATTCTCTCAAACAAACTAACTATAGAACTCTCCAATATAATTCACCAGTTTAGGATTACTCTCAAGGTTAGGTTAGGGTGCAGAGACCCTCCTTATACAACTAAAGAAACAATCAATAGAAGAAAACTCAAAATTGGATAAAAATTTGCTTCAAAATAGAAAACCGAATCCAACTTGAATTGCACAAAACACGACTTGCGATCGACCGGCTCCAGGTCGACCGCTAGCTAAAACTGTTCTGTGCAGAACTTTCGAGTCGATACTGCAAATTTCACGTTTCAAGCCGACCGGGACGGTCGACGAGCGTTCGATCGCCCGTTTCCTTCTGACCAAAGTACATGTTTGTGCACATGTTGTCGACCTCCCTGCTTTTTCTCTGCTATTTTTCAAATAAGTTTAAAAACTCTAGCAGGCTTTTTACTCTAATCTTCTCCCCAAGGTTACAACCTTGCATTGTTCGTGGGATCTCTACCGTCTCATTCTTCCATGATATTTGCAATTTTTATTTACATATATTGTTCATAGGTTGCATCTGATGAGTATGATTCCCCGTAGGCACATTGGGTGGATCCAACTTCAGATTTAGTTTCCCCATAGATCTAATAACAATTACATAATGTTCTCCTTATTTTAATTTTCAATTTAGTAGTGGCTTACATTGATGCAATATTTGGTCGGGTCAAATGAGATGATGAGAAAACACGCCAAAAAAACTAAATACTTAGCGGGAAAGAAAAAGCATGCCCTCTTTTACTATTGTTGACTTGATTTTGTACCTGTTTAGTTAAATATTTATACATTTATTCATGTTGATATGTATGTATATATATGTTATAACCTGTGTCATTCTGAAAGGATTCGAGATCGAATCTCTCTCAATCAAATACAACCCTACGGCATCCGAATGCAAGATCCACTCCGTTAAAGTTGATCTATATTATTTCAAGTAATAAAAAATCAAAAATTATATATTTGGAATACTTTTTGCCCAAGTAGGCACAAAATGAAAGTCGAAATAGTGAGTTGATTTAACGGTGTAAATATTTGAAATCTAACAAAAATTGATATGTGAGGGTTTTTAAGTGTTTAAATAATAATGAAATGGTCGGATGAGAATTTGTATGTTTAAAAACATAGATCTAAACAATATGCTATTTCGGTCATTCATTTTACGCTACTTGATGGATGAGCAAAAAGTATTCAAATTACATAATTTTTAATTTTTAGTTACTTGAAATAATATACATCAACTTCAATGGAATATCTTGCATTCAGATGTCATAGGGTTGTAATTGAGTGGGAAGGATTCGGCCTCGAATCCTTCCGGATGGCACAAGTCTATATCATATATATGCGCGCGCGCTTGTGTGTTTAAATATATATACATAATAATACATAACTTTTATATATACACATATATATCTATATACCTATATATATGTGTGCTTAAGTATATCTTCACATTGTAAATCATTTGTTTAACCCGTCAAAATCTGTCCAAACCTGTCTGGCCGGCTTAAAATCAGAATTAACTGGAAATCCGATGGACGGGTTAAAAAAGACCCAAAACCCCACCTGAACCCGATCAGGCGGGTTTTCATTTTCTTCAAAACCCGCCCAACCCGACCTGTGAACACCCCAGATGAGTGCTAGACAGCGTAGAGCAAAATTGGGCAAAGAAGGACAAGATCGGTGGAGATAGCAGAGACAAAGATGCGCGTGTCATCGGAAGTTTAAGAGATGGTAAGGTGATATAATCTTCATGGTGGATGGGACGAGTATTTTGCCTAAAAGGCAATGCACGATGTGTGATGAGGTTCGTGGTGAAGGGAGAGATTGCCGTCATGATGTTTATCATCGCTCATGTTGATAGCATAACATCATGTACACATAATTTCTATCACTGAGAAATAGTCTCTCGTTGCACGGATTCGCCACCTCAGTTGAAACTTTTATAATTCAAACGAGTAAGTAATTGTAGGGATGATGATCAGGGGCGGCTCAACCTCTAGGCGAATGAGGCAATCGCCTAGGGCCCCCAAATATAATGGGGCCTCCAAAATTATAGTGTAAATTAGTATTTAACTAAAATAATAAATAGAAAAATAGAAAATGTTTTTGTTTGCTCAACTGGGCATGCCGGAGTGGTTATCAGACATGACTAGAAATTGTGTGGGCTTTGACTACACTAGTTCGAATCCTGTCATCCACACTTTTTTGATTTTTTCCCTCTTCATTTTTATATTAACAGGAAAAGCATGAGTTTCTTTCACTTTTCCACCCTCAGTTGTCTTTTCCACTCTCCTTAACTATTTAATTATAATTAGAGAATTTTTCAAAATTAAACTCTCTCTTTGTGCAGCCTCGCTCTTCGCCGCCCCCGTCGCCCAGACCTCAGACTGACGGTAGGACCTGCAACTGCTCTATAGAAAAAGATACGTTAGCAAAACTTGAATACAAAAAATTGATTAAAAATTTTGCATCTTGAAAAGCTAGAAGAATTATTTTTCAATAAAATATTGATTAATAAAATATTAGTTAATATTAATTACTTTTTTTAAGTATATTTTAAAAGGGCCCATTCGAAATTTTCGCCTAAGGTCTCTCTAGAAATTGAGTCGCCCCTGATGATGATGATGTGCTCAAGGAAACTAACGAGGCTTCTCAAAGCTGCAACCTTCACAAGCTAAGCATCAAGAACTAAGTAGAAATTGGTGCATCTGACGGGTCAAAAGAGCGGGGAGGGAGAACCAGCTAGAGATATAGAGAAGAAGGCTATGTGAGAATTGCTGAGTGTTTACTGTCAAATACTCCAGAAGAAAGCTGTCAGCATGTAACTTTTTGGCTCTATTTTTTTAAAGTTTAAAAAAATTTGCTTCCTATATTTGTTTATTTATGCTGACTGAAGGCCATATATGCATAGGATTTTTCTCCCTCCTCCTTTATTTCTGATTTTCATTTTTGAATCCTCAATTAATCGGCCCAGCCTTGTCCAGATTGGGCCAAGTTTTACACCGAGCCCTGTAATTTCATTCAAGTTAAAGCGCAAAATTATTTCTAGATTCACTGATACACGCCCAAAAGCCTTCTTCATGTCACACAGGCTCCAGGCCCAGCCAAGATTGGGCCATAAGATAAACTGTGGCCTTTGGTTATTTTCATGAATAAACGTTTCAGGCCCCTTGAATAAAATTATTATTTATATTATTATATTTTAATTGGCTAATTTGTCAAAGGAAATCTACATTGTTGCTTTTTTCTTTTTTCTTTTCTTTTTTCTTTCCCATTTTGGACTTTTTTTTAACTTTTATGTAGTACTTGTGCAATATCTATATAAAAACTCTTACAAATACAAAAATCACGAGTTGTAGACAGAAATGATAAGTTACTGCTGGAAATTGAAAAGAGTGCGGCAATAAAAAGTTTGAAAAGCAAAGGGTTTCTTTTATTTGAACAATCAACGAGATTCAAGAAAATCATTAAAAATCAAAGAACTAAACATAAATTTCTTTATTAGTTTTTTTTTTGTTGGTTTTGTGGAGAAACATTTTCAGATATTTTTTAATTTTAAAATCTAGTGTGACAGTGCTTGTTATGTTTTAAATTAGTATACAATTGTATTTAGATTATAATTTATAGTTTTTACTGTATTATCATACCATAGATTTTGCAGGATGACAGTTTAAAAAGGAAAAAATATTGATAACAGAATTATTTTCAAAATATTTGATAACAGAATTTATTTCAACTGCATGTGAAATATATTATGGTCGAACTGGAAGTGTGTGTGTGTGTGTGTGTGTGTGTGTGTGTGTTTGTGTGTGTTTGTGTGTGTGTGTGTGTGTGTGTGTGTGTGTGTGTGTGTGTTCTTGTACTACTAGTTGCTGTCTCTAATAACCTCAATATTCTGTATGAAAACTTCAATAATAGAACCACTCATGTAATAATCTTAACTAAACCATGGAAATAATCTTAACTAAAATCTGATCAACACTGATGCAGGAATAGATGCAAAAAAGAGTCAAAAACAAAATTCATTTCTATTTATTCATCCAAACAGGACTCGATTGAGTT
Source organism: Agave tequilana (assembly GCA_038442645.1). NCBI lineage: Eukaryota > Viridiplantae > Streptophyta > Magnoliopsida > Asparagales > Asparagaceae > Agave > Agave tequilana. The sequence goes on along the minus strand of JAVJIF010032127.1, from coordinate 38,651 downwards.
CATTTCTAAACTTCCAGGTTTACGTCAAGGGGAAAACGACTTCTAACTCATGTAAATTGGAGTGAAAATAATTTTGGAAGTGGTTATATCATTTCAATTTCCTTTCTTGAATGATATGACATTTATTGCAGTGTCGTGGAACTGAAATACAGTTGCCGTTGCAGCTGGAGCAAAATAGCTGAACACATCATTGAATAAAGCCTTTTTGACCCCACACACCATTTCCACTTCTGTGTGATGCAGATGTTCACAGCTTTAAGTTTTTTGCCTCATATTGTTTAGAGGCAGTGATAGACGCATAATGTTTTCTAGTGTGAGTGTAAATATAATAAAAATTTCAGTATGAGCATAAACGTAATATGATAAGAAATAAAAAAGAAAAAAAAATAATGTTACACTCACCAAGACTTTTAACTTGTGACCTCAATAACTTAGATTTATAAGTAACCACTTGAGCTAAAACTTAGAATTGACTTTTATGCTAGTGAAAATAATCTAATAAAAAAAGAGATTATATACCAAAAAAGTTACAAACTATATGTACTATTTCATTATTTTATAAAATCCAATGTGGGCGTCCGCCCACACTGGACTTATGTGGGTCCGCCCCTGCTAACAAGTAATAATTTGTAAGATACACTATTAACTTCTTGGGGAGGAACAGATCCATTGCTTGCTTCCTTTGCCTTTGCCTTGCCATAATCCCATGCACCAGGAATGACCTTTCAAAGGCTTCTATTTGTTTGTTTGCATAGTCGGCCAACCATCTGAAGCTGATGCCCGACATCCAAATCCTCAATGACATGTTTATGTATATTTCTCACTGGAAAGTCTCACCTTGTGGGTACAGACTATAATAAGGTTGATTGTCACCATAAGAAGTCATAAGAAAGTAAAGACCTGTAAAACCATTCACTGTTTGGTTCATCATTTTTTTTCTTTTCCTTTTAATGTTTTTACTACTGTTGTTTTTTGTTGTTGACAATGGTGACAATAACTTAATTTCGCTGAATGTCATCTAGCCTACCACGGGCATATGATAGTATAACAAATACTCTATATCACAGACAGACCTAAAAAAATCATAAATGGCTTGCATTTCAACTACACTATTCTTCTATTGGTAGACTGTAGACACTCCTGGGTAGGATGCACTCACATCAGATAATATTTGTATTTGTTTTTCTTTCAGCATATACCGATCCAGATACATATAATTTAACTCAAAATCTATGTTTGTAGGAACAACTATAGCTTTGGATCAGATTCAGATATTAGTGGGATATTAACAGAAATTTGTGTGGTGTGTGTGTGTGTGTGTGGGTGGGGTGGGGTGGTTGGGGGTGGGGGTAGAGAGATGACTAGTTATATATCCTTGATTTTAACCTTTTTTTCGTCTGAAAGTGCTAAATATACATATGATTGCAATAGCTCGACTTTGTTTCTTAACCCAACATATCACATCATGCAATAATTGATGTGCTTGAAATTAAAAACAAATTTGGTATTTTGGATATATATTTGTATCTCTGGATAGCTTTACCACTACCATATCCATAACCATATGTTAAATAGATATAGGATATTGAATTTCAAAATTCAGAAACTAATACGAAATCTGATACAGAATGGAACAATCCGTTTGCATCCCTGCTCCTAGTCATCGTAGTGCAACCATTCGGTTCATCACGTCGGTGGCCAGTCAATCCAATATATCAGTTACTCAGATCACAAGCACTAATCCTAGACCAATCCAGTTCACTACCTCACGAAGAAAGATCACATAAGAAGATGTTAATTGTCTTTTATGTATCTAACTCTTTACTTGGTATCATGTCTCTTTTTTTTTAAGGATCCTTATTCTTAAGGCCGGACTGGAGATGGATTACCATGTAAGATTGTATGAAGGAATTTTAAAGAATATCCAAATATTTGCTGAAATTTTGGGTCAATTGTGTCCAGAACTTTTATCCCTCCTCTTTGTAGATGATTTGGCCCAAGACTAGTGCATAATTAATTATATAGTTTAGTTAGGTGGTTTATCACTTGTTCAATTATTTTCTAATTTTTTTTCTATTGATGTCATAATTTTATTCTAGGAGAAGTCTATACTGAAAGTTATGTTCTAGAATCGTTATGCATGAAGCGCAAGACACATTAGGTTCAAATCTCATCAAGGTTCTTACATGGGACACAGAATCAGTGCCAATGCTGAACACAGTTTATGCATTATGGCCAATTGTGCTAGCATGGTCAGTCTATTGTTGGTTTTATTTAGGGGAAAATTATATTGATTTGAAATGAATCACATGTTTTCAATGAAATGAAAAACATTGTTTGGAGTATTCATAATAACTTATAAGTAATAGTAGTAACAGTTGTAGATATTGCAAGCTATTCTAGATTGTTATTATTATTCTTTTCAATTTGGTGATTCTCAAAATTGACCTAATTTTCTACCGTTTTCCATTTTACTGAAATATTATCATATTGATTTTCCATTTTTTATTTTCTATATTTTATTTTAATAATTTATAGAATATTTTGTGATTACATCCGAAACCGACCAAAATAATTCATGCCCTTAGAGATGGTTCAGACAAACCATAAGTTATAATTAACCATTTTCAAGCCTTGCCAGGTTACCTGAAGATAATCTCTTCTCAATCATACCTAAATTCAGTGATTCAATTTCACACCACATTGTCTATCACAAGACCCAACACATCACAGATCAAATTATCTTTGGGGGGGGGGGGGGGGGGGGGGGGGGGGTCATGGCAGCCATAGCATAAAAAAACAACTTTTCATTCAAACAAAGATAAGTAGGCATCCAGAGGCAGTCAAAATTTAATTCATGATTGAAGTTCTTTTGAGATATGTTACATTCCAATATCCCAAAAGCAGGTTAAACCTGAAAATTGAAATTCATTACTCAAAGTCATCTGAACACAATGAGCATTCTACTTTAAGGAATCAGGTATTTTATTTGATAATGATGAAAAAAAAATATTCTTGATCTGTGGATTTCAAATGTAAATTTAGTTCATGAAAAGTAATTTAGTATCAAGCTACAGAAGAATTGGCAGATATCATTTCCAATAGCTGTCTATGTAAGTTACCATTTGAAACAAGAACACCACCTGAAGGAAAGAAGATCCTACGCTCCATTTGATCTGCTGCCAAGTCAAGCAGGCTTCCACTCCAGTCAGTAACCTGTATGACAGAGTCATTTTTTTCCCACTAAGATTTCGGTAAGCAAAGAACTTTAATTGAAGAGGGTGTTTGACATCACTGAAGAGGGTGTTTAACATCTATTCAAAGATTTTTTTTTTTTCCCTTCCAATTTTACTTGGCTAAATTTTTTTCAGTTATCTCGAGTTTAATGATATATAGTTTTCAACTCAGTTCAAGATCTACATTTCTGGGCCACTAAGAGAAATGTATGCTAGAAAATGTTAAAACAGCTTGGCTATCAATAAATTGTGGCACATATGGAAGGTAATAAATGAAATATGCTTGTGGAAAAGCTTCCAACTCTACAACTTCAATGGCTGATATTTAGGCTACTTATATTCCAGCAATTAAGCAAGACTGTTGAAAGGCTGTTAGCAAGGAAGCAAAACTAATTGTTGGCTATAACATTCAGAGACTGCCTTCTCCATCAGCAGAACAAAAAATCCTATATGATTGCAATGGGAAATTGATTACCGCAAGATAGGTTTTGATACGCCAAAAATTAAGGAAAGAGTGGGTATTGAATTTGTTGCAAGGCAGACATAGGAAAAACCTAGCATGACAGGTAATGAAAGTTGCCAAGAATATCAGTTAATGATGCTAAAATTCAGTTTGTGCTGGCTGTACAGCAGAAAAATCATCAAGGGTGATCAGAGGCAAGAGAACATCAAGCAGGTAATAATTGGACCTTGCTTAGCAGTATTTTTGAGTTACTTAACAAATTTGCTCATCAGTTTCTTCTGAGGAAAATGGTAGTAGATTGTCTGCTAAAAGAATTATAGATTGTAAATTCTGAGGTATCAATGTTCCTGAGCATATATTAAATGCATGCAGGGAGGACGGAGGACCTTCCAGTACCTCGACAACATTAAATTGAGACTTAGAGTGAGTTCAGCTTTGTGACTTGTCATGTTGTGAGATTTGTTGACATTGTAAACATAAGAGAGACACCTGATAATCTTATTTAAGAGTTTGGACCTCATGATCATTATCAATAATAAAAATAACATTTAGAGAGATGGGTAATTTCATTATCTATAAGATCTATATACATCACTAGTATCTGGAGAAATACAAAATAATGCCAGAAGTGAAAGAAAGCAGACCTGCCCTCCCGCTTCCTTGACACATATGACACCAACAGCATGATCCCAAACCTGTGTAAAGATAATCTGAAATTAGCATCGAATGTTTCAGGCATGTTTCCTCTGTAATGGCTCAAATTTGAAGCTTATGTACTTGATTAGAGTTTGAACCCTGGCTTGAAGAATGAAAACTGATGCTCTGCCCGAAGCGACCATCATGTATTTACACAAGCTGTGGAAAGAAGAAGGGCACATTTACCAAACAGAAAAAAAATGAGGGTGGGATATTTACTCGATTTGGATCCTTGGCTTAGAATTTGTGCACTGGGATGCATGTAATTGCTTGTGGGGTAAGGATCAGGGAGCATAACAATATAATGAGAGAAAAAAATGATCGGAGCTAGGATCAAATGAATACAGCATATGGGAATAGTCAAGGAAATTAAGAGCCGATAAGCAAAAGGAAATAGTTACGAAGTTTACATAACTTGAGATTTACACTGAGAAATTGAATGCCTAAGCAATAGAAGAAATGAAGCAAGATATTGAGGTTTGGCAATGTTACAACATGGAATATAGGGAATAGAAATATCTAGAACATGGAAATGGGAAATAGAGCAGAAACTAATTTGCAGCAGTTTTGAAACTAAAATTTTTGGCTCTGATAATGCACGAAAACAATGAGAAGCAACTAATACATAGCAATTACCAGAAATCAACCCCAACCCCAACCCCCACCCCCCCACCCCCCAAAAAAAGCACAAAAACACAAAAATACACCCTGCCATCCCCCCTCTCTCAATGAGAAATGGCAGAACAAGAAGATTAATTGTTTCCGATGGAGCAATGGAAGAGAGTGTAGTCTTCTCTCCTTCAATGATGCAAGGAAACCTACAAAAATACGCTGTACATTTAGTAACTAATGGAGGAAGTGCAGTCTTTTTCCTCTCCACGACCAAATGAAAGAAGTAGGGAAAAAAAGGTTGTGCATGGAGTTATGGAGGTGGTTGTTGGCCCAAAGGCCTATCACCCTAGTTTTGATGATGATCAACTCATGAAGTTATATTTACTAACGATCTTGTGTTTAATTAGTGACAGATTCATTATCAAGATCTTAGTTGGTGCATAGCTCAACAAAGGATAAAATATCAAGATTTGGAGCTAGCACGGTGTGATCCAAGGAGCTTTTGGATCAAGCTTGGACCAAGTCAAGAAGATGAGAAGCCTTCAAGTGAAGACTTCAAGAAGATGAAGACTTGTGTCTAGGTATAAGATTTAGTTTTTGTTTTAGTTAAAAATGTAAAGGATAGATAGTTGTGGATTGCTCAAGTATTTATCACACACACACTCTTGATTTAATTGTCTTTTCATAAAAGAATTTTCAGATTTAGAAAAGACTTTCATTTTTAGAAAAATATCATATTTTGGTTTTTGGTATTTCTCATATACCTATCTTTTAACCAAAACCAAGTTTAGAGCCTAATGACAAAATCATAGATATTTCATCTTGATTGTGTAGTGGATCATATCCATACACACTATGCCTTAAAAGTATATCTTGTTTTTGTATTTGATGAAGATTTTGAAAAACAAAGTTTAGAAAACATGTTTTGGAAAATACAATTTTTATCATGGGCCAAATATTTCCAAGTTACAAAAATAGTCCAATCTTTTATAACATGCCTTGATTTTGTGCAAGCATGTTTGTATATCAAAGTATATGGTAAAACTATTTTTGTAGATTTTTTTTGTATTTTATGGGATTTTATATGAGCCAAAATGACTAACTTTTTAATCCCAGAAAAACTGTTTTCAGGCTTCAGCTAGTCGACTTGCCTACCCTTATAAGTCGACTAACCCTGAAGTCGGTCGACCGGGTCGGTCTACCGACGTGCACAAACGTGCACGCCTGTGTGTACTGGTGGACGGTCGACCGTGCCGGTCGACCGCTCCAGAGAGCAGTGCTCTCTGGAAAGTTCGGTCGACCGCACGGTCGACCGTGGCTCCAACGGTCAGAAATCCGACCGTTGGGGTCGGACCGGCCGGTCCGGTCGACGGCAGTACTGACAGATCCCAACAGCTATAATTTTCTGGCCTATAAATTGGGGGGTCTTGTCATTGTTTTGTCACAAGATTTTGGAGACCTTTAGAGCCAGTTTTTCCCATACTTTCAGAAGAGTTTTCTCCACAAATAGAGAGCAAATATTTCCTATCTAAAGGGAAGTTTTATCAAGAGTTTTAAAAGAAAGTCTTTGAGTTTTCCCTCCACCTTTCACATCCTTGTTTTTTCTCACACCACACTTGAGCCATCCATTTGATTATTCATCCTATAGGTGTGTTTGTAGTGAGAGTGCTTTAGGTAATCAAAGTGTTGTGATCACCAAAGATCTTTTCATTGTTCTTTGAGGAGACGGGCAAGTGTGCTCGTCGTTTTTTGAGTTCGGGTGCGGACTCGGTTGTTTGAGGTGCGGCCTCGGCGAGCCGGTGGGCTTGCGGTGTGTACGGGACTAGAGAGTCCGAGGGCTTGTAGGTGTTGCGGCACCGAGGAGAGATCCATTGGGATCTTGCATAGTGGAAATCCTTCGTGTGTCGAAGGCGGGGATGTAGAGCAAGTGTGCTCGAACCTCGAAACAAATCCCTTGTGTTTGCGATTGCTCACTCACTCTCTCTCTCTCTCTCTTTGTCTCTTGTTTATATCTTGCATTCAATTATTGTCTATCTTTATATGCTTGATATAGTCATTTGTGCTTAATTGATATACTTGTGTGGGATTGTTGCTAACACTTGTATTCAACAAGAGAGCCAACGCGGCACCTCAACCATTCAAGGGGAATCTAGAGGAGTTTGTCCAGAGCCCTTCACGGGGAATTCGGCAACACTCTTGTGTTATACATAGTGTTTAGTGTAAAAGTTTTTATTTGGTCATAATTGCTTTTAGCTTCCGCATTATTTGCATCATTCATCATTAAGTGACCATTAGATTAGCCATCACCTATTCACCCCCCCCCCCCTCTAGGTGATTTACAGTGGTGCGGTCTACTTTAAGATTTGCTGCTAGACACAGAGAAAACACTGGAACAGAATTGCTCAATGTATGTGTATCAGGCGCAGATGCAATTTTTTCAGTCCAGTTCCTCTAATTCCAGCCTGCATATTATACATTTTCTTTGGCGGACCCTACAGTTTAAAGCCCAGAGGGCCAGAAGCTAAATGCTATAAGATAGAAACTGACTTTCTAATCATGCAGAACATATCATCCGCTGACAAGCTTGATGACAGTGTTCGGAATAAGGAGAATTGTATGTTAAAGAGAACAGACTGGACAGAGGATTACCTTCCACAACATGTTGGTATAAGAAGTATTTCCTGTTCATCTTTAATAGAAGTATCAAGTGTTGAACTAAATAATCTAGATATCGGCATTGATTCCAGGTTTGAATGTCAGGAATACAGAAACGCGCGGCATGCACCAGTTGGCAACTATCAACAAAGCATCTGTTCCAAACATCTTCAATTCTCATAAGGTTGCCATCATCTTTAAGAAATCTCCTTGTCCATGTTCCACAGCCTACATGAGAAACCATAATGGTCCCAAACGCACCCACGCCATTATTCTGGTCTTCAGTTGAAAGCAATTTTTCTTTCCAGTTTGGACAGCCCATTACACCTAATACAATGTTTCCTTCTACAACAAGAGCCAAACCCACCTGAAATCCATGAAAGTTCATTTCCAATACATAATTAGACCCAATCTCATAGTTATAGTAATAGCAATAAAAATAAACAAAACAGTTGCAGGATAAATATTCTTAATATCCAAACAACATTAGCATGATTTTTCATTGGCAGAGGCTCTAAAACAGAACCATCATCCAAAGGATATTTTCACAGTTTAATTGCATAGATAATCTTCAAGCTGCATTATTTACAAAGTTAAAAACATGGTGCATTTGTCTTGAGGAGAAGATGAGCAAACCATGTAATGTAGGCTGAAGAATAGACAGGATATAGAGCAGATATTGCTATTATTTATATCCATATCATTTTTATTCTGTGAATACAAACATGAATGAAGATGCCAACTAGACACAAAATTTCTACTCATATTTTTGTACACAGATATAGATCTGAATCAAATACCGATAAAAACCATATCTATATTACCTATGCAGCACAAATACTTTGATGAAGGAGATAAGAGCTTATCTGATACTTGGATATCAATACTTGATGGATACATGTCCGGTATTCCTTTTAACATATCCTTATTATCTTGGAGACATATCAAAAATGTATTCGAGAAAAAAATGTTAAAAATCTAATTTTTGAATGATTGGACTGCTTATGTTTTATAGTCCATAAATACATTGCATTTATATAATTTGTCTAGTTTCTTAATAAAGACTTCTTAGTAAGGACCATGAGTGTTCTCATAATTGTCAATTTATATACTCAAAAAGTTTTGTCTAAGATATTGCAGGGTTTTGATTGTTCTAGACTTAAAATTTATGATATAGATAATTAATATTAATGCAAAATATATAAGTATAATTTTAGAAAATAAGAATTTGTATTTGTATTTGTATTTGTATTTGTATATGTATTTGTACGATTACCATAGTGTATACACATACCATTACCTTATCTTGTATATGTATTTGTACTGACGCATCATGCATTCTACCTATGTATGTATTTCACGCACATACAAACACATACACGTAATTTTGGCCATATCCACACCGAACCTATGTCCTTGTTTTTGAAAAATAATTTGACCATGTCCATGCTTTATTAGTTACCACAATTGGCAAAAAGGCGCATCCATTATAATAAAATATATCAAGTTGGTGGGAAATAGAGAAGTAATATAAATTACAACAACATCATATTTGATGTATTATGATTATTTATAATTGGATTTTACATGAATATACCTAAATTTGTTAGTACCTACAGATACAATATACAATACATAAAGGGAATGATTTTTTTTAAAATTAGTAAGTATTTGTGATAGGTATTCATGGTATAAATAAAAGTAGGTGCATGATACAATGTACGCAATGCAATGAAAAATTCAATATATAAATTCATGGTGTTGAGATTAAGATTGTTTTAAGGTACTATTGTAATACCCCTTTCCCGGAATACGTACTTAGTTACGTATTCGGCCCTTTGACCGTATCTTCCGATTTACCATCCGTATTTGACCGATTTTGATTTCAAACATCATTTTATAATATTTTAGATTTTATGTGATTTTCTAGAATTTTCTGAAATTAAAATGAATTTCTTCAAAAACCGGTTGTCGGCCAGTATCGCTGACCGATTTCCGAATTTTATCTTCCAAACTATTAGGAATTTCTAGAAAGTCCTTTAGACTTTATTGCTTAGAATCATATTTCTTACTTACACTCTTTTTCTGAGATTTTTATAAATTTATGAAAATTCTTTCGGAGTCGGTAAATTTCTGATTCCGGGATTTTAATTAAAAATCTATACAGTATTTCTTCAAACGAATTTCACCATGGTCTTCAAATATTTTCTTGATTTTTGGTAAAAATTCCAGCAGACCATCCAAAATACTTGAATTTTTAGCATTTTTCCAAAATTTGCAAAAATTGATTTTCCACTTCACTTGCCACCTCATCATTCCACTCACCTCACCTACCCCCCACTCACTCTCACCCTTCCCCATGGCCGGCCAAGTGTCAAATGGAGGGACAATCACCCTCACACTTTTGCAAGAAAGCCCTCCACTTCCATTATAATCACAACTCCTTTACAAATTCCCCAAAACTATATATTCATTCCATTTACAAAATTCCCTTTTTCCTTCTCTTTCACTTCACCAAGAGAAATTCCTCCATCTTCATCTCCAGCAAACCTAGCTCTAGGGCTCTTCAACCTCTTCACCTCAAAAGCTTCAAGGATCTCTTCTTCAACCTCTACTTCATCAAGGCAACTCCAAGAAGAGTTCTTCAACTTCTAGCTTCATCACCAAGTGTGGAGTGAAGCAATCTCCTCCATCCATAGGATCAAGCTTCAGATCTGAACCATCCAGGTGAGTTCTTACTCACCAAGACTTAATCTACCAATTACATGTGCTAGGGTAGTGATCCATATTCTTGGGTATGATAAAAAACCCTATTTTTAGGTCATAACACTCAAATCCAACATAACTAGGTGAACCTATCATTTACCTTGACTATTCTATGTTCTAGTGAGCTTGTATTAGTAAAACAAGACTTGTAATGCTGTGAAAATCCCACTTTTAACCGTTAGAATCAAACCACACAAATCTGGAGTTCTGCTCAGTACACTGTTTTCCCCTCTATTAGTCGACTAATCCTAAGGACCAGTCGACTAGAACACTTAGCTAAAACTTAGTTTTCTGGAAAACCTAGTATTAGTCGACTTTCCCAAAATACTAGTCGACTAGTAAACTCTCGGGAAACCCTATTAGTCGACCCCTGAATCCACCTAGTCGACTAATCCCACTATTAGTCGACTAACCCCCTTACCTAGTCGACTAACATGCACAGCAACATAATTTCAATTCTCTGTATCCTAGTTTTAGTCGACCAATCCGAACTCCTAGTCGACTATAGGCCCTATTAGTCGACTAATCCATGTCCCTAGTCGACTAATTCTGGGAGTATTGCATAGTTAAATTCTGTTCTGAACTTGGTTCTTATACTTGTTAAAATGTGTTGTATCTTGATTGTTCATGCTTCAATACTGGCTCTACATGGCTCGTTACTGAATGGATGTGTCTATTGTTATCACATGACCTGTTATTGCATATAATTGTTCCATGACATGTTAAATAACAATACCACCACCTATCATGCCATCTCTTAAAACAAAGCATGATACCCTTGACTTTTACATAAAATACACCAACTTACACATGGGTCGGGGGAAATGTGCGGAATATCGGTATGTGTTCGTGTTTACAGTGGTTCCGGTCTGACCGTGGTACGCCAGGGGACCGAGCAGGCTTCACTATTCCGGTTTTGACCGAGCAGGCTTCACTATTCCGGTTTTGACCGAGCAGGCTTCACTATTCCGGTTTTGACCGAGCAGGCTTCATTATTTCAGGTTTCACCCACTGTAAACATAGTTCGTCGATACAACCGCTATTTCCAATAACAACCTTGTCATACTAGGATATGGATCTATGTGCTCTGGGACGCTGGGCCACATAGCTAGATATCACAGTAAGACAAGTAATAATAATAAGACACTCATTGTATATTCATTTCATATGTCATTACCTTACATAGTTACATATCCTGAGATGCATGGTTACTTAGTATTGCTCTTCTACCACTATTCACGATCCTATTGTCACTTGACTATTTTATTTCTCGTATTATGTCTTGACCCTTTGGATTTGCACATTCAGATTCAGAGGCCTGGAACGAGGTGGAGCCTTCCACTGAGGACTTGGCTTACCTTGGAGATCAGTCCGACCAGTCCTAGATCCAGCGTGCCCGGCACTTCTTTTGGTTCACGTGGTCTCCATCCACACGTGAGCATTTTTGTATTTTGGGTTGTATCTCGTTTCATTTTGGACTGGGGTTGTGATATTGGACACTGTATGGTGATTTTGTATATCATAACTTGTATAACTCTGTACTTTTATCTTGTATGTTGGCATATGATTGTATCTCGCTGTGTGTTATACTCTGATACTTGTTGTACTATATGCTTAGCGTATATACGTGGGTGCACCCTTGGCCTACGTATATGCGTCGCAGTGACGTCCCCGTATCATTGGGATCGGGGCGTTACAGGTTGGTATCAGAGCCTAGGCTCTCAAACCTAAAAGTACAATCAAGTGGCAAATTCTAGTGATTTGCTAATGCCAACTACAATGTACAAAGTTATCTAGTCCTTCTTGATTCCGTCCTTGACTCATTTCCTCGTATCCTAAACTCCTTTCCTTGCTTCCAATTCCAGATCTTATCCCTTTCGGTATGGAGAGACGTTCGGGTCGCAACAATGTCGGGCAAGTCCCGAATGGACCCGTGGAGGAGAAGGGAGTGCTGATGTCCTGAAGATCATTCAGGCAATGATGGTAACCCAGCAACAGCAGGTGGAGATCCATCAGCAGCAGACTGAGCTTCTCAGGCAGGAGCTAGCAGCCCCGAAGGAGCAGCAGAAAACCGGGAACGTTTCAGATTTTCGGCGGCTGCAACCGGCTACCTTCTCGGGGATCGAGAGGCCTTGGAGGCCGAACAGTGGTTGGTGGACACCACTGACTTGCTGAACGCCGCCAGGGTGCCCAAGGAGAGCCAAGTGGAGGTTGTAAAGATCCAGCTAAGGGACGTGGCCCGGACTTGGTGGTTGGCCGAGGAGGCCCGTTTGAAGAAGCCTATCTCCTGGGATACCTTCTCTAAGAGCTTCTACAGCCGTTTCTTCCCCGCCACTGCTCAGAAGGACATGGAGGAGCAGTTCATCAGACTGCAGCAGGGAGACAGAACTGTGGATGAGTATGCGGCAGAGTTCCTCAGGCTGAGTCGCTTCGCCCCCTATATGGTGTCAGATGAGGAGAAGAGGGCGAGCAGGTTCCAGCAAGGCCTGCAGATGGAGATCCAGATGTACATGATGGCTCAGCAGTTGAAGACCTATGCTGAAGTTCTTTCTATCGCTCGTGAGGTGGAGCGAGGATTTCAGAGGAAGCAGAGAAGCAGGAGAGCCAGGCCTTGAAGAGGCCGTTTGTGCCGATGGGCAGAGGAGGACCATCCAGGGCAGCCAAGATCCAGGCCAGACAGCCGTTCAGAGCAGTCCATATCAGACGGCTCGACCAGGTCCTATCTGCCATTTCTGCCAGAAGCCAGGACACACCCAGCAGAATTGCCGGAGGGCCAACGGATGGTGTCTTGTGTGTGGAGCGCGGGATCATGCCGTGGAGACATGTCCGCACAGGAGAGTGGGGTTTGCTACCCAAACCTTGCCAGCACCAGCACCTCAGGGGCAGTATGTGCAGAGGGCGCTACCGGGGCCGGTTGGACAGAGGCAGCAGGGACCGGTGAGGAGAGCTCTTCCCCTTCCACCACAGCAGGTTGGCCGCCCAATGCAGAGAGGAGCCAGACCAGCAGCAGGGCGTGGCAGGGGTCAGGCCTACAACCTGACAGTAGAGGAGGCAGAGGCTTCGGGGGAGGTGATCACAGGTACTATCAGAGTTCATTCTATACCTGTCCTCGCACTCTTTGATTCAGGTGCATCCCATTGTTACATCTCCGACAAGTTTGTGGCTTTGCATTCTATTTCTGTTAAGGCTTTAGACCATGGATGGGAGATTAGTACTGGGAATGGGGTAGTTTTATCTTCTAGAGTTTGTGCTGACTGCCCAGTAGAACTTTGTGGGAAGGTCTTGTCCATAGATATGCTCGTACTAGACACCAAGGGGTACGACGTGATCTTAGGCATGACCTGGCTCAGTCAGTACCATGCAGTGATTGACTGTAGGGGGAGGAAGGTCAATTTCAGGATCCCACATCAGCCGGAGTTCCAGTTTAGCGGAGAGGTGAAGCCTGCTAAGGAGAAGGTTCAGTTGACCGCCTCGGAGGCTCAGAAGGGAGTGCCAGTGTGGGATGAATTTCCAGAGGTCTTTGCTGAGATTTCAGGTCTTCCACCGGAGAGGATAGTGGAGTTCTCCATTGATACAATTCCAGGGACAGCTCCTATATCTAAGGCTCCATACAGGATGGCACCGACGGAGTTGGAGATCCTGAAGAAGCAGCTGCAGGAGTATTCGGACAAGGGATTGATCCGGCCTAGCACTTCACCATGGGGAGCTCCGGTGCTACTGGCGAATAAGAAGGATGGTGGCAAGAGGCTGTGCATTGACTACAGGGAGTTGAACAAGGTCACCATCAAGAACAAGTATCCCTTGCCCAGGATTGATGACTTGTTTGATCAGCTTAATGGGGCCCGTGTATTTTCTAAGTTAGATTTACAGTCGGGCTACCATCAGCTGAGGGTGAAGAAGGAGGATGTTCCTAAGACGGCATTCAGGACCCGATATGGCCACTACGAGTTTCTAGTGATGCCTTTCGGAGTTACCAATGCCCCTGCTGTGTTCATGGACTTGATGAACCAGGTGTTCTCTCCTTACCTGGATCAGTTGTGGTGGTGTTCATAGACGACATCCTGATCTATTCCAAGAGTGACAAGGAGCATGCAGAGCACCTGAGAATCGTGTTGCAGACTCTTCAGCGGGAGCAGCTTCATGCCAAGAGGAGCAAGTGTGAGTTCTGGCTGGACAGCATAGCTTTCCTCGGACATATAGTTTCAGCTGAGGGAATCTCGGTTGATCCTAGTAAAGTCCAAGCGGTGCAGAATTGGCCAGCACCGAAGACGGTGACTGAGATAAAGAGCTTTCTTGGACTAGCCGGATATTACAGGCGCTTTGTCCAGGATTTCTCTAGACTTGCAGCTCCGTTGACCAGGCTTACCAGGAAAGGGAGAGATTCATATGGACAGGAGAATGTGATGCAGCTTTTGAGCAGTTGAAGCAGAAGCTTATTTCAGCCCCAATCTTGAGGACCCCTTCAGGAAGAGGAGGGATGGTCATTTTCTGTGATGCATCGGGTAGAGGCCTGGGGTGTGTGCTTATGCAGCATGATCATGTTATAGCATACGCATCTAGGCAATTGAAGCCTCATGAGAGGAATTACCCAACTCATGACTTGGAGTTGGCGGCAGTGATCTTTGCCTTGAAGATTTGGAGACACTACCTTCTGGGGGACAGGTGTGATATACACAGACCACAAGAGCCTCAAGTATATTTTCTCACAGAAGGAGTTGAATATGAGACAGAGGAGGTGGTTGGAGCTTATGGCGGACTACGATGTTGACTTGCAGTATCATCCAGGCAAAGTCAATACCGTTCCAGATGCACTGAGCAGGATGCCGGAGTACAGGGTGCTAGTTCACCTTACTCAGCAGAAAGAGTTGATCCAGGAGTTCATCAGATTAGATTTGAGGTTGGTACAGGGAGGTGATAAGGCAGGGCAGCTTATGGCATTGCAGATCCAGTCCTCATTGGTAGAGGAGATCAAGGAGGCTCAGAAGGAAGATCCAAGATTGCAGACATTCAGGACTCAGGTGGAGGCTGGACTGAGGACAGATATTTGTATTCGTCCGGATGGTGCTTTGTATTATGGTAGTAGACTTTGTGTTCCCCAGGGAGAAGTCAGACAGAAGATTCTAGAGGAAGCACACAGTTCTGCCTATTCTATACATCCGGGAGGAAACAAGATGTATCAGGACCTGAAGAAGCACTTTTGGTGGAATGCCATGAAGAGGGAGATAGCCCAGTTGTTGCCAAGTGCTTGGTTTGCCAGCAGATAAAGATCGAGCATCAGAGATCAGCTGGACTACTTCAACCTTTGCCAATACCCGAATGGAAATGGGAGCACATCACTATGGATTTCGTGACAGCTTTGCCTCGGAGTCCTAAGGGTAATAATGCGGTGTGGGTGATCGTTGATCGCCTCACCAAGTCTGCTCACTTCATACCTTTCCGGGTTGGTCAGTCGACAGAGGTTCTGGCAGATAAGTATCTGAAGGAGGTGGTTCGTCTGCATGGAGTTCCGGTGAGTATTGTATCAGATAGAGACTCCAGATTCAGGTCCCATTTCTGGGAGAGTCTCCAAGAGAGTCTGGGCACTCATCTGAAGTTCAGTACAGCATATCATCCCCAGACAGACGGGCAATCTGAGCGGACTATTCAGATCCTTGAAGATATGTTGAGGGCTTGCATGATGGACTTTGGAGGATCTTGGGAGGATCATCTACACTTGGCCGAGTTTTCATATAACAATAGCTATCAGGCCAGTATTAAGATGGCGCCATTTGAGGCACTGTATGGTAGGAAGTGCCGATCACCGATTTGCTGGGATGAAGTCGGTGAGAGGAGTCTTTTGGGGCCCGAGATGTTGATGCAGACTACAGAGAAGGTCAGGGTTATCAGAGATCATCTTCGAGCCGCTCAGAGTAGGCAGAAGAGTTGGGCTGATACTCTAAGGAGGCCATTGGAGTTCCAGACCGGAGACCATGTACTCTTGAAGATATCACCTACCAGGGAGTTATCCGGTTTGGCACGCGGGGGAAGCTGAGTCGAGGTATATTGGCCCGTTCGAGATCCTGGATCGTGTGGGAGACGTGTCTTATAGATTAGCATTACCGCCGTCTTTAGACGGGGTGCATAATGTCTTCCATGTGTCCCAGTTGAGGAGGTATGTCCGGGACGACAGCCACATTCTGGATCATTCCGAGCTAGAGCTGCAACCGGATCTATCATACCAAGAACAGCCGATGGCCATTCTGGACAGGAGTGTCAAGATACTGAAGAGCAGGGCTATTCCATTGGTGTTGGTGTCTTGAGCAGACACGCGCCGGGAGAGGCCACCTGGGAGCGAGAGGACGTTATCCGGGAGCGTTATCCCCAACTTTTCCCGTCTTGATCTGGTAAGACTCTTCCTTCTACTCTTGTCTTTACAGTTATCTTTCATTGTGTCCATATCTATCTGTTGCTCTTCCTGTTATCTTTCACCTTAGGAAATTTCGAGGACGAAATTTTTGTAAGGTGGGTAGATTGTAATACCCCTTTCCCGGAATACGTACTTAGTTACGTATTCGGCCCTTTGACCGTATCTTCCGATTTACCATCCGTATTTGACCGATTTTGATTTCAAACATCATTTTATAATATTTTAGATTTTATGTGATTTTCTAGAATTTTCTGAAATTAAAATGAATTTCTCTCAAAAACGGTGTCGGCCAGTATCGCTGACCGTTTCCGAATTTTATCTTCCAAACTATTAGGAATTTCTAGAAAGTCCTTTAGACTTTATTGCTTAGAATCATATTTCTTACTACACTCTTTTTCTGAGATTTTTATAAATTTATGAAAATTCTTTCGGAGTCGGTAAATTTCTGATTCGGGATTTTTAATTAAAAATCTATACAGTATTTCTTCAAACGAATTTCACCATTGGTCTTCAAATATTTTTCTTGATTTTTGGTAAAATTTCCAGACCAATCCAAATACTTGATTTTTAGCATTTTTCCAAATTTGCAAAAATTGATTTTCCACTTCACTTGCCACCTCATCATTCCACTCACCTCACCTACCCCCCCTCACTCTCACCCTTCCCCATGGCCGGCCAAGTGTCAAATGGAGGGACACCTCACCCTCACACTTTTGCAAGAAAGCCCTCCACTTCCATTATAATCACAACTCCTTTACAAATTCCCCAAAACTATATATTCATTCCATTTACAAAATTCCCTTTTTCCTTCTCTTTCACTTCACCAAGAGAAATTCCTCCATCTTCATCTCCAGCAAACCCTAGCTCTAGGGCTCTTCAACCTCTTCACCTCAAAGCTTCAAGGATCTCTTCTTCAACCTCTACTTCATCAAGGCAACTCCAAGAAGAGTTCTTCAACTTCTAGCTTCATCACCAAGTGTGGAGTGAAGCAATCTCCTCCATCCATAGGATCAAGCTTCAGATCTGAACCATCCAGGTGAGTTCTTACTCACCAGACTTAATCTACCAATTACATGTGCTAGGGTAGTGATCCATATTCTTGGGTATGATAAAAACCCTATTTTAGGTCATAACACTCAAATCCAACATAACTAGGTGAACCTATCATTTACCTTGACTATTCTATGTTCTAGTGAGCTTGTATTAGTAAAACAAGACTTGTAATGCTGTGAAAATCCCACTTTTAACCGTTAGAATCAAACCACACCAAATCTGGAGTTCTGCTCAGTACACTGTTTTCCCTCTATTAGTCGACTAATCCTAAGGACCAGTCGACTAGAACACTTAGCTAAAACTTAGTTTTTCTGGAAAACCTAGTATTAGTCGACTTTCCCAAAATACTAGTCGACTAGTAAACTCTCGGGAAACCCTATTAGTCGACCCCTGAATCCACCTAGTCGACTAATCCCACTATTAGTCGACTAACCCCTTACCTTAGTCGACTAACATGCACAGCAACATAATTTCAATTCTCTGTATCCTAGTTTTAGTCGACCAATCCGAACTCCTAGTCGACTATAGGCCCTATTAGTCGACTAATCCATGTCCCTAGTCGACTAATTCTGGGAGTATTGCATAGTTAAATTCTGTTCTGAACTTGGTTCTTATACTTGTTAAATATGTGTTGTATCTTGATTGTTCATGCTTCAATACTGGCTCTACATGGCTCGTTACTGAATGGATGTGTCTATTGTTATCACATGACCTGTTATTGCATATAATTGTTCCATGACATGTTAAATAACAATACCACCACCTATCATGCCATCTCTTAAAACAAAGCATGATACCCTTGACTTTTACATAAAATACACCAACTTACACATGGGTCGGGGGAAATGTGCGGAATATCGGTATGTGTTCGTGTTTACAGTGGTTCCGGTCTGACCTGTGGTAC
This sequence comes from Agave tequilana, assembly GCA_038442645.1. Taxonomy (NCBI): domain Eukaryota; kingdom Viridiplantae; phylum Streptophyta; class Magnoliopsida; order Asparagales; family Asparagaceae; genus Agave; species Agave tequilana. The sequence goes on along the minus strand of JAVJIF010032127.1, from coordinate 19,860 downwards.
GCCAGGGGACCGAGCAGGCTTCACTATTCCGGTTTTGACCGAGCAGGCTTCACTATTCCGGTTTTGACCGAGCAGGCTTCACTATTCCGGTTTTGACCGAGCAGGCTTCATTATTTCAGGTTTCACCCACTGTAAACATAGTTCGTCGATACAACCGCTATTTCCAATAACAACTTGTCATACTAGGATATGGATCTATGTGCTCTGGGACGCTGGGCCACATAGCTAGATATCACAGTAAGACAAGTAATAATAATAAGACACTCATTGTATATTCATTTCATATGTCATTACCTTACATAGTTACATATCCTGAGATGCATGGTTACTTAGTATTGCTCTTCTACCACTATTCACGATCCTATTGTCACTTGACTATTTTATTTCTCGTATTATGTCTTGACCCTTTGGATTTGCACATTCAGATTCAGAGGCCTGGAACGAGGTGGAGCCTTCCACTGAGGACTTGGCTTACCTTGGAGATCAGTCCGACCAGTCCTAGATCCAGCGTGCCCGGCACTTCTTTTGGTTCACGTGGTCTCCATCCACACGTGAGCATTTTTGTATTTTGGGTTGTATCTCGTTTCATTTTGGACTGGGGTTGTGATATTGGACACTGTATGGTGATTTTGTATATCATAACTTGTATAACTCTGTACTTTTATCTTGTATGTTGGCATATGATTGTATCTCGCTGTGTGTTATACTCTGATACTTGTTGTACTATATGCTTAGCGTATATACGTGGGTGCACCCTTTGGCCTACGTATATGCGTCGCAGTGACGTCCCCGTATCATTGGGATCGGGCGTTACAACTATCTTGCATAATTATTAAGTACTGGTTTGCCATGTCTAAGCCAAAGCAAAATAATAGAAAGTAAATAATATAGCTGTTTAGTGGTGCTAGGGAGTTGCTACATGTGCCAATGTGTGCAAGCCATTACATGTGTGATGTGTTTTCTTAAAACATTTCACTAGGAGTTATTAAATACAGTAATATTAACATTTCATATATCAGAATGAATATGTAATGTCTTGACTTCTAGTTTAATCCTTTTCTGAGATCAAGGACAGAGTCTTTTCAAAATCTTCTTCTTTCTGTAAATGAAACAGAAAACAAAAGAGTAATAACATACTATACATCAATGTACTTCCTTGCATGTTTCACTTCCAATTTAGATAAAAAGGCATGCTTGGCATCTGGAATCTAGAAATCAACTAACAAAAAAGAAGAAAATATTTTAAAGCCTACCACATATAACACATCGCTCCCTTTGAGAAATCCACGAGTACCGTCAATTGGATCAAGCACCTGCGTTCAATCATTTTGAGTTGGATCAAATAAAGAAAACGATTTACATAAAGATCACAACATAAAAAAAAATTCTAGATTCTCAAAGTTAGAATATCTATACCTAGTGATATTGACACGAGTTGCTTGACGACGAGGACATGAGTACTCAGTATAGACTATAGATTGCTGTGTATGTTCAGCGTGTGCATCCATATGTGCACGTGCAGCTAAAGCAATGTTAACACTTTAAGATATTACCTGCTTTATGAATTGCTAATATCATATAAGAAGACTTTAAAATGAAATGGTGTAGTTATTCTAATAAGACAAGTTTCATATAGCATTTTATAGGTGAAGGAAAACGAGTAATAATAATGCCAATCCTTATTGTTAATAGTACCTTATGTAACTTGTGTTAGCAGGTTTTTAACAAAGATGGGTCAAGACATCAAGCTTATCAGTAACAGTAAGGATTGCTGTGTATGTTCAGCATGTGCATCCATATGTGCACATGCAGCCAAAGCAATGTTAATACTTTAAGATATTGCATGCTTTATGAATTGCTAATATCATAAAGAAGACTTTAAAATGAAATGGGTAGTAATTCTAATAAGACAAGTTTTATATAGCAATTTACAGGTGAGGGAAAACGAGTAATAATAATACCAATCCTTATTGTTAATAGTACCTTATGTAACTTGTGGTAGCAGGTTTTTAACAAAGACGGGTCAAGACATCAAGCTTATCAGTTAACGAAAAACTGGGTCAAGATATCAAGCTTAAAAGTTAGCGAAAAACTATCATTCATTCATTCATTTCCTTCTCTCCGACTTTGCTTTTTTTTTTTTTCCCCATCTTCTCATTCCTTCCTTCCTTTCTATTTAACTTCCTTTTCTTTTATTTTGGGGTGGGGGGGGGGGGGGGGGTTTACTTTTCTCTTATTCTCTCCGAGTCATTCTTCTATTTTGCTTTGTCAATTGTAATCTACAACATCAACATGTGTGGTATGTCATGTCATCTCTGACACGTGTGAATACAGTTGGCAATACTGGGGAACACAGTTGGCAATATTGGGGAAGTGTATCCCCAAATCATAGATAATATATATAACCAAACCATTATTCTAGGTAATTAACATTTCCAAGGATAATCAAACAACAAAATAACCTTCAGCCCAATAAGTAACTTTACTACTCAGTGTCAACATCCACGTTACCCAATAGGTTGCTGGATTCGAACCAAAAGAGACTGCATCTTTTCCCCCTCTGTCAATGGCTTCCAATACATCATTGGATGTTAACAGTTCATGGTTGCTGCTCACCTTATCAGCCACTGCATTAACCACTGAGTCAACAAGAAAATTACCAACACAGCTGCCATCCTTCTGGGAACTAGAAGATCCAGATCTCAAGAATGATGAATCTTCTTCCGCAACTAATGGTATCAAGGAAACGACCTCTTCAACTCTGTCATCATAAACAAACAAAGCAAGTTGTAGCTACCAAAACTCCAAGTTCATTTATTTATCCAAAAGAACATTAAAATTCGACAAGTGAGTGGCAGAAGAACTAGAAATCAGGTAAGTAACGCAGCAGACATATATTCTAAATATGGCCTTTTACAATGTTTGCTCCTCTAAGGAAATAACTTGCATACATGGACAGCTGCATGTGTGATCTGTTTCAGATCAGCCAGCTCACAAATCTTTATGGGAAGCCTCATGAATCCTTCTTCTACATTCAGCAATGTTAAGGGCCATCTCCTTTGATAACCAAGAGCTATCATATCTTCTTCTTTTTTTTTTTGTTGACCCCATCCAAGTTCATTTAGGTCTACATACCATGCAAGACAGAAACTTCTATCTGAAGCTGTGTCATTAGGACACGTCTGGACACATGTGCTGGACACACGTATCAACAATGACAATTTGTTCTGTGTGTACATTTTAGAATTTTTTAACATGTCGGGTTGCTTGTGTACATGCACCCTAGTCTACACTAAGTCTTTATTGCTTCTTAACTACAACATTACTGCTTCAATTCAGCCAGATGTCCAAAGTTGAACATATTTACCTTTAATCAGCTATTTACTCAAACGTCCAAATTTGAACATTGTAAAAGATTGATCATAAATCCTAATAGCCTAACATCCATCTCAAAACTCACACTGAAATAGTGAAGCAAACAATTTTACAGATTCATAAGTAAAACAAATTCTCAAACCTCAACTAAACCAAAAGCATCAATATTGCAGCATATAAACTTACATTTCTCCAATCAAAATAATAAATTTAAATTACCTAGGCTTATGAGAGCTTGCACGCTGAAATCAGCTATAGTAACCGGCGTCTGATCGTTCTTCTCAAGAATTCGGTTATCGTTAGAGACCAATGTTCGTTTGACCTAATCCACCATAATTAATCTCATGTAACGCCACAACTTCTAAGAAGATTCCAAAAATGAAAATGAGAGAAACTCACATCGACGCAGAGACGGCTAGCTCTCTCGACGACATCCACGGCCGCCTCCGCTTGCTTATAGAACCTCGCCTTCTCCGGCGAAAATGGCAAGCTCGATCTGAAAACAAGCCAAAAGGCGGAGGAACTTTAAGGAAATTGAAACACTAGATCTTCAATTTGATCCGAAGCTGTACGATTCAGATACCTAATTGAAGCGCGAGGACGGGAAGAAGGGGTGGGGAGCACCGAATCGACGGCTGAGAGAGAGTCGAGCGTGCGGATGAATGGGGATCATGGCGGGAGAGAGATAACAGAGATTTTTCTACTTTTCTTTTTTTTTTTCCCTTTATTATCATTATTTTTCCTCCTCATTTTATTCTACAACGGCGGCGGACGTTAGGTAAAGCTCTGCCGTTGTTTGAATCAATGGAATCGGACGGTAGATCTTTCATCTGGCTGCCGAATTGAGGATGAAAAGACGAGAGTGCCCATTACCGTTTCTGACTTGACTTGACCCTTTCAGGAGAGAGTAGTTAGTGCTATGTTTGTTGCGGGATTTGGCGGTCATGAACATCGTGTATACGTGGCAGAATGCTATTATTAGGCCGATTCTGTGTTTAAATCTTGATGGAATCTCTGAATCTTGTACGAAATTACCCATTCGTCCCAGCCAACGCGCCATTTTAACGGGGGCCGGATATTGCCACCCAGAAAAATGAGGAAGACACCCTTAAGGTAAGGCACCTCTAAATTTTGATAAGAGCACCAAAAAAATGTCAAAAATATCAAAAATGTCTTATTCTCCTCCTCCTCCTCTACCTCTCATGTCAGCGACCACTCCACTGGCGACCCCCCTCCGGACTCTGGTGAACCCCCTGCCCCCAACCTCCCTTCCCTGACGGACACCCTCCTCTTCTCTCCCCAGCAAGCCCCTTCTCCTTTGGCGAACCCCTTCCCTCCACGGTCCCCCCCCAACCCCCCTCCTCCTTTGAAGAACCCCTTCCCTTCACGACCTCTCCCCTCCCCGGCGAACCCCCTCCTCCGACAAATTCCTTTCTCTACAACCTCCCCCTTACGATGAACTCCATCCTCCTTCGGCAAACCCTTTCCCTCTGCGGCCTCTCCCCTCCCCGGTGAACCCCCTCCTCTCAGCCCCCACCCCCCGGCGAACCCCCTCCTCCTCCGGTGAATCCCTTCCCTCCACAGCCTTCCCCTTCCTCAGTGAACCCTCTCTTCCTCCTGCAAACCCTTCCCTCCACGGTCTTCGCCCTCTCCGGCAAACCCCCTCATCCTCCAGCGAACCCCCTCCGCTTCGCCCGCCCTCCACCCTCCCTCTCCTCCCCTCCCTCCCCCCGCCCACCCCCTCGAACACTTTCATCTGGTTGAACAGCTTGTGAGAGGGGCGGGCTAAGGAAGGAGGGGAGGGGAGATCCGGGGGGGTGGGGAGGAGGAGGGGGAGGCCCGGGGAGGAAGGGCCAGGAGTCGCCGGCGGGGGGGGGGGGGGGGGTCGGGGAGAGGAGGACTCGCCATTGAAGAGGACAAAGGAGCAGAGAGAGAGAGGAAAGAGGAAGAAGAAAGACACTTTGGACTTTTCACCAAGAATGAAATGTAAAAAAATATAATGGCGCACTTGTAATTGCTTGTGGGGTGCCTTCCTTGTTTGTTGGGTGGCAAAATTTTAACACCATGATTTTTTAAAAATCTTGATTTAATACTTTAATCCCCAATCATGGAGATTATACAAAATTATGGAGGTCATGATTGAATTTATTATCTTGTAAAATAAATTTTTACAAATTTACAGTGAATGAAAATTGATAAATATAAATATAGTGTATATACAAAGTGTATGGGTAATGGGATATGTGTATGTATATAAGTATTATAGTTTACTTCATGTATGTGTACAAGGAAATGGTAATTAAATGCAAAGATTTATTTAGTCTCATTTTCTTAATTGAGATTGATTAATTGAATTAAAGAGCTAGTGGAGAATAGGGTCACGATGAGATGAATGGCTTAGATTAGATTGAGTTTAGTGACGGGGAATTGGATAGCTAAGATGAGCTTGAATCTAATAACGAGGTGGTGGCAAGAGAAGGAGGGGATGGGACTTGTATGAGGCGAGAAGAAAAAAAGAGGGGAACCTATTTCTTTTCCTCACTGCCTCTTCTCTCCCTCAATCAAGGATCTCTCGCAATCTCTCCCTCTCATCTTCTCCCATCCCTCCCTGAAATTTCTTCATCAAATTCTCCCCATCACTTTCTCATTTCCCCCTCCAAATCCCTATTTCCCCCTCTGGTAAGGGGGCTGCAGCAACAACATCTGTCGCAGCAGATGCGAGCATCGGCAGCAGCCTGCTGCTGCAGCTACTGCTGGCCTGGCACAACTGGCCTGCTACCGCAGCAGGCTGCTAGCAGCAGGCGTTGCTGGCCTGCACAGCAGGCTACTGGCCTGGCACAATAATCCTGGCGAACGTGAGCGGTGTGTGGCGATGGATTGGACGGCAGCGCAGCAAAAAATAGAGAATAGGTGAGGGAGTTGTTCAAATATTCAGATTTTTTGATTTCTCTGATCTGAGTTACATCACATATAAATCCTGATTGAGTTGATGGTAATGATTTTTACTTTGTGAATGGGGATCTTTCCCTTTAGTTCAATTTTGTGAATCATTGGCAAGAATCTCGGTCAATCCCTAGAACTTAAAAATTTGGGTTGTTGTAGGTTACATGTTTTGTGTAAATTGTGTGACTCATGTAATGGTAGAGATGATGACTAGATAATTAGTGCAAAGTGGGATAAATTGGATATTATCATTCCTTGTACTTGATTGGATGATGAAAATTTTCTTGATTGTCTAAGTTGGGTAAAGTTGTGTAGGGACAAGTAGACTATCTTGAATTGTCAAATTTTACTACCAATGAACCTTAACTTTTTGTATGCATACTAGTACTATTAAAAAACCAGAAATTTAATTATTTAATTATTGGTAAGTAAAACACTTTTGAGTGTGTAAATTATCGTTCGAACCATAGTTTCGTATCGAAGAAACACTTAATGAGACATAGGGAGAATGATTGAAAATGAATTAGACTTTAAAAATTTGGATGCTCGTTACGAGTACGCTGTATGAAGCGATAATGGTATATTATCGTATACACTGTTTAGTGAAATTTATTATTATTATTTATATTGATCTAACTTCAATTTATGCCCAAACTTTGTAGTTTTATTTACTTAAAGCAATTACGAAAGGATGTAAATAAAGTTAAATCATGGTATATATCGAAGTTTTACCGGGAATAAATAGGGGGAGAATTTGACCCCTAGCATAAACACCTTATTTGTTAACCATTGTTCTAGTATTTTGCTGATGTTACTTCCCCTTTAGATTATGGTTATTTCATGAGAAATTCAACTCTTTCCGTCGTTTGGGTATCCTAAGGAAGACTTGGTGAACAACTTTTTATGCATAGATAGCTTGAGTGTTAGCTTCTAAATTTATTCATAGTTAATTGATTGCATAGTGTCCCCGGCAATTGGGTGACGTAATCCAAACTTAAATTCTTTTCTTTGTTATTTCAAATTCGCATCACTAGATGATTTCTTAATAAGTGAGCCTTCTTTCTCTTATTGTCCGTGCGAGACATAATAGTGGCCAAATAGAGTACTCGCACATCCTTCTAGACTGTAAGTGATTTCTTGACGAGGGACACTCTCTCTTGGCAAATCCTATTGAGGCAACCGATGCACCCTCTCTTGACTAGTCATATTAAGGCGCTCGATGTGCTATTTAACCTTGTTCCTCCCCATTCCCTGATCATCAGTTTAAAAAATTCAAATTTGGAATCTATCCTAAGATCTAAAATTGAAACTTGTTTCTGTTATGTTCTTATTCCCTCATATTCGGAAGCTCGCTACGATTCAAGAAAGACAATCTAATTATAGGATCATTCTTTCTCTATGCCTTTGTCTCCATTGCATATAAACCTTATCGTATATTTAATAAGTTAATGTACTATTGACTCGTCTTTAGTTTATATCATGAATTTCTGGGAAGATTATTTAAAGATTGTTCGTTGTAAAGTTATGAAATTTGTGACGTTAAGAAACTTCTTCGTCTATTACTAGAGTTCTTTCTTCTTCTCCATTTCTAATTCATATGTGCGTTGTGCTATGTTCAATGCAGGTATAATCCTTCGTATTTAGGGGGTTTTATCATGTCTAGTTTGTATGAACTATCGTGTCCCAGTTACCATCAGAGTTATTACCTAATATGGATTCATACGTTGGGACGTGAACCCTAAATTTTTAAGTCATTAGCTGGGTAATTGAAGTATCATTTAGCCTTGGTATAGATATGACATAATAATAGAATCCTTATCCTCCTTTAATAAATAAACGTAGAACTTGACTGATGTATTTATAATTTTAATGATTATGGTTTATATAGATTTGACTTAAAGAATAATCATTCCACTCCAAGGGATCCTTAGTTAAACCAAAACTTCGTCTCATTTTCGGACACTTCATGGTTTGTAAATAATTCGTATAAATAATAGACACTCCACCAATGTATCACGATGTCAAATTGTGATGAAAGGAAAAATTGGTAATCAATGTTAAAAGTTAGCTAATGTAAGGATTAATCTTGAAACTGGTAATTTTGAAAATTGAAGATTTGTCTGGAAATGAATTAAACGTCCTGAACAAATATCATATGATGTTGTAAGTTCATAAATCAAGAAATTAGATGTCCCCGATTGGTCTTACGGACCATATCTTCACTCAATACTGATATTAGTTGAGAAATTCATCTTCAATATGAAATCGAAGTGAAACGAGATAACGATAACAATTATATCTCACAGCCTAACCAAATAGAACTTACTCAATAATCATGATTGAGTATTTAATCATAATGTCTAAGGTAATGATGACTAATATCAGTATACAATATTGGTCAAATAATAATTATATGAACGAAAATTCAATGTACCGGTGTATGATTTAGACCTTAACTTAACTAAGTACAAGAATTAATTAGATGCGACATGGACTTGATCTCAACTAGTGAACCATTAACAATTACTGCATATGATAATTGTGTGTATAAGTGGATGGCTAAATTTAGTATCAGGGTGGGCTAGTATAATCATCAAACATGCTAAGATTCCAATCAGAGATGGTAGTATAGTCAATCTCATAACTAAATATCGAATGTATGAAATAAGAACCATCACTAGTAAGACCTAATTATATGATCAAAGAATGAGTATTGAGGATGTTAATAATTATTTAATGTGTTTTTTAAATGACTGACATACATATGATGGCTTGGTGTTTGAAAATGTGTATGCATCTGGGAATTATATGATCGCGTTCATATTGAAAATATATATAAAGTAAATGTATACACATATATGCAAGTAACATGATCTAAACTGAATACAGATAACCTGAATGAGAACTTAGTCCATACAAAGGGGTGAATAGATCATTACAGTGTTAACTTGTAGCTATAAATGTGTATACATATATAGTCAACTACAAGCAGTTCTGAAGATATAAAATATATGAGCTGAGAATTAAAATATATGATTGATTGAAATTTATTTTGTGATGAATTGATAATTATCTGTGTGTGTGTGTGTGTGTATGTCTGTTGTATTATTTACACAACGGAGGAAAGGGCCGGGCGGGAGCCGATAAGAGAGAAAAGACGGTGTGATTATATATTATATGCATATACAGCGGAGGAAGAAGAGGTCGTGTGAAAGCCGGTAGGAGGGGGAATACGATGTGATTGTTACATTATATACACCACATACAGACACACACAACACAACAAAGGAAGCAGCCGGGCGGGAGCCGGTAAGAGGGGAATACAGTGTTATTTTTATACTTATACATATATAACGGAGGAAGGGGCCGGGCGGGAGCCGGTAGGACGGCGACGGTGAAAACAACCATTTCGCTATGATTTGTATATGCAAATTGATAATATGTGATGGGTATCTCATCAAGCGTGGCATGTGAATGTTATGAGGGTGATATAGTTATGTGATATACAAGAACGTTGTAATATATCTATTATTTGGATGTATAACTATTTTTATGATATGGCCATGGTGAATGACGTACCATCATGTGTGGTATATGAGTAATATATATGATTGTAGGGATGTTTGTAAGATGAATTTGGAAATAAACTATATGTAAGTGAACAAGCATTTTATTTAACCTATAAACCTGCACTATGCAAGAATAGAAATTTAAGAATAATAAGAGTATCAATAACCAGAAGAATCATTCATTCCTATTCATGAATGAGAACTTAGAAATCGTTTTGATCACACAGACTATATATCTTTGTCGATTCCAAGTTATCTTGTCTCGTTCGGAGATTCTTTTTTTACTATTTGGTGTAATCATGTTCATATTATTATTTCATATATCATTCTTTGATTTTCTTATATGACTCTACTTACTGAGCTGTCGAGATTACTCCCCCCGCAGACTGTATATTTGCAGGTTGCGTTGAGACAGGGGCCCAGTTTTAGTTGCGTGGAATTCATTTTGGATAAATCTTTCTTCTCGTATGTGTTATTTAAACATGTGTTTCTTGAGCATTATGCTTATAGAAAGTGTGCATTTAAATGTGGGACAGATTGTTGATCTTGTATAAATATGTTCAGAGATTCATTGTAAACAGTTTCATTTTGAGTTAACGCTGTTGACATTCTAAAAAGATAAAACTCTTAGACTTCTCTTCAACCGGTCTGACCGATGTCTAACTGTCAACATTACAAAAGACAAGTTGCCGAAGGACAAAGCAACTACCCGGACTCTACTGATCCAGTGAAGCAGACAGTAAGCCAATATTGTCTATGAAGAGGCCAAAGCAGGTCTATGAAGCCAGGTCTGATCACACCTAGCCTCGCAGAGAGCCAAGTTCGCTAAAAGACTGAACCCACTAGCTTTGCACGAAGCTCCATTAGCCCCGCTAAAGGCTAACTTTAAGCTTCGCCATAGCTTTATCTCCAACTTCGCTGAAGATGGAGTGGTCCAGCTCTGCTTTGAGCTAACTCTTAGCTTCGCCTAAAGCCTCACCCAATTCTGCTCTGAGCTAAGTTCTAGCTTCGCTTGAAGCTCTGGATATAACTTTGCCTGAAACTCTCACTTAGCTCCACGGCGAGCGTTACCAGGTAATCAATTGACCATGTTAAAATCCTACGAGGGACTAATGGATGAATCCGATACTTTAGTAGTGGGATTAATGCCACTTTAAGTGGGCAGTTACACCCACCACTTCGTCCCATATTAAGTGAAAACAATTAAGCAATGAATAGCTGTCAGTAGTTCGCGCGAACGACTATCAGTAGTTCGCGCGAACTTCCTAGCTTCGCCTGAAGCTCGCAGATAGCCTTGCGGCAAGGCTATTTCAAGCCTCGGCGAAGTTATCAAACTGAATCAGTCTTGCAGAATTCAAGGGGGCAGTTACACCCTTAGTTTGCTATAAATAGCCCCTTGTAAAAGAGAGAATGGGCTGAAAAAAGGTTGGTTGGCAAAATTTAGAGAGACCAAAAGATTATCTTGCTTTTAGGCTTTCAAAGCACCCCAGAGACATAACTCTCTTTCCTTTAGGGTCCCAACAAGCTTTCTTCGAAATTTTCGGAACCAAGCGAGAAGAAAATTCGTTCAAGAAGGCTCGAATACCTGACCGATTGCATCGTCAAAGGGATAAAGTGATCGCGCGCTGATCAAATTCCTACCAGCATACTTTCTCAGAAATTTCAGATGAGATCTACCTGTAATTTTCTTTCTTTCAAGAGTTATATGTAATTTTGCTCCTTAATATTTTGTAAGTTTTCCCCGAGCTTATTTCTATGGAAAACAGACACCATATTTTATAATTAGCGATATCGAGATATGCATTCTCAAAGATGTATTATTGAGTATTTTTCTGATAGTCATGATAAGTTGAATTTATGTCGATACTACATTATTCCATGGACACTCGAGAAGGATACTCTCCAGCTTATATTATTGTGTTTTTATAAGTAGGCGAAAGTCAAGTCGAAATTTTTATTTGAGAATAAGAAGGCCGTTGTGAACTGAAATATTATTATGACTGCATGGATGGTTGCCGATTATTGGGTTAAGTATCTGGTTTGAGTATAAGTAGGCTAATATTATCCGAAACTATTGGGTTGGTATTGTATATCAAATTAGATCAGTATTTATAAGGGAGATGCTGCCAAAATTTTTAAAGAATTGGAGATGATTATAACAATCTTTCAGTTTTAAAAAGATGTTAATGTTTATTGAGAAATAAGAAATCTGGAACCGTTATAAAAATTCACTCCCCATTTTGACGAGTGTTAATGACTATCTGGTTATTCACAATCAGAGAATTGCTTGACACACTCATATAATTAATTTACCCACAAAATTTCTAAACAAACCCTCTCACTTTTCCTAAACTATCATTCCAACTTAAATCAAATTAAAATTTTAAAATACCAATTTCACCCTACCTCTCTTGTCAGAAAACTCTCTCCCTCTCTTAATTCTGTCTCTGTCGCTCTCTCAACTTTCTCGCTCGCCCCCTTCGAATACCACCACCCCTCCCGTCATGTCATCAGTCCAAGGTGGAGCCGAAAAGGAAGGACAACAATGCAACTTCAGCTTAATGCATGAATTTGTCGGTCTTCTTGCTCTATTCGAGCGTCCTGGATGTGAAGAGATTCATATTACGCTGAAGTTTCAGTTTTTGTAAAACTACCTTATTGTAGACTTGGTAGTCATTAGTAATCTTGTTATATTTATAATAATTTTTTGAGTTAGGATTGTATAATGTTGGTCTGAGACATTTGCAGGTGACTCAAGTCGATTCTCAACATTAAACAATAACTTTGTTCTTCAATATCAAGTAAACTACTATAACAAAGAAGTCTATTTAAACATATGGGATACCTATCCATTCTATTTAAAATCTTGAAATTCCTAGAGCAAATCAAGAAAAGATATGGAAAGAGCAAATCTGAAAATTTCCCTGGGACCAACAAACTGCATCCAGAAAACAATTAAACACCAAGAACATCATAAGCTTCTCATTAACTAAACATTGCAAAGATATTTTCATAAAAGTAAAGGACCTTGTGTCAAGGGCGTTGAACCCTCGGACAGCTGGACCTCGACTACGCAGTTCGTAGTCACGATCCGTCTTCTCCGGCGAGGTTATATCCCTCAGTCGCAGGCTTTTTTTGGAGAACGAAGAGGAGAGATTAGATGGAAACAACTTGCTTGCTTTTACGAAATGTCTGTTACATGAATATGTAGCCAGCGGCCTCAACCAACCAGCGCAACAAGCTCTACTAATTTAGGAACTAATAATAGAAGGTTTATTCCTATCTTAACTACTCCACTAAATTAGGAACTAATAATAGAAAGCTATTCCTATTTTCCATCTTAGCCACTGCAAGGTTTATTCCTATCTTAACTACTCCACTAATTTAGGAACTAATAATAGAAGGTTTATTCCTATCTTAACTACTCCACTAAATTAGAAACTAATAATAGAAAGCTATTCCTATTTTCCATATTTAGCCACTGCAGGTGATCGCGCCCAGCGCGTCCTCGTGCGTGGCCCTCGCCGCGCTCCGCGCGTTCCGCGTCGCGGTGCACGTCACGGGCCCGGCGGCGCCTGGAGTACGTGCGCCCCCGACCATGACATCTCTCCCCCGTCCAGGACCAGCTCGTCCCTCGAGCTGAAAATCTGGATACTTGGCGCGGAACGGCTCGATGTCCTCCCAGGTTGCGGAAGCTGCCGACTCGCCCTTCCACTGCACAAGAACCTGGTGCACCCCGCGGGCCAAGCGGAAACGCACAGCGCGTTCGGGCTCAGGAGCAACCGCGCCATGATGCAAGGGCGGCAGAGGCGGTGGATCAGCCGGAGGTGTGTCCCCTGGAACTTCTTGAGCAGCCCCACGTGAAACACGTCGTGGATGCGGGCGCGGGGCGGCAAGGCAAGGCGGACGGCGACTTCATTGATGAGCTCGGTGACGCGGTACGGCCCAAAGAAACGCGGCTTGAGCTTGCCAGTGACAGTCTGGGGAAGCGAAGCAGCCGCGCGCTGTCGAAGGCGAAGGAGCGCCCAGTCTCCCACCTGGTACACGACGTGGCGGTGCACCTTGTCGTAATGCAGCTTCTGCGTCGCTTGAGCTTGCTCCAGCCGGGTAGGGACGTCAGCCAGGAACTCCTTGCGCTCCTCCATGTTCTTGGCGACCGCAGCCACCCTCGTTTCCCCGGCTCATACGACCGGATGGACGGCGGATCGCGCCCGTAGACGACGCGGAAAGGCGTGTCCCGCAGCGACGTCTGGTAGGCAGTGTGAAAAGGAACTCCGCCCAGGGAAGCCAGCGTAGCCATTGGCGTGGCCTGTCCCCGGTGATGCACCGCAAGTACATGATAATGACGCGGTTGGCCGCTCTGATTGTCCATCCGATTGGGGGTGGAACGCCGTCGTCATGTGCAGCTTGGTGCCCATCAGGCGCATGGAGTTCGCGCCAGAATGTCGACGTGAAGACCGGGTCCCTGTCCAACACCATGGAGTGAGGTACGCGTGTAGTCGAACGATGTCGGTGAAGAAGGCTTGAGCGACAGACTCGGCGGAGTAACGGGTGCGCCAGTGGTATGAAATGGCAATACTTGCTGAACTGTCCACCACAGTTAGTATAACAGACTTGCCACGGACGCGGGGAAGCGCTTCCACGAAGTCGAGGGCGACATCAGTCCACACGCCCTGAGGCACCGGGAGAGGAGTAAGAGGCCAGCCGGATGAAGTGTTCGGACTTGTATCGCTGACAGACGTCACACGTGCGCACCAAGTCCTGCACGAGCTGCTTCATGTTAGGAAAAATGGAAGTCGCGCGCGCAGACGGTGCAGCGTGCGCTGAACCCCTTCGTGGCCGTCCTCGTGCACCGCCACCATGATCTCCTGGACCAAGGTAGAGGTCGGGGGGATGTAGATGCGCCGGCGAACTGGGACCATGTCGTCCACGACCGACCAGGGCGCCTGGCGTGCGCCGGTGTCGATGTCCCCACGCAGGGCGACGAGGGCCGGGTCTGAGAGCTGCACTTGGCGGAGACGGTCAATGAAGTCGAAGCGCGATGCTGAGAGTGCGAGGAGCTCCCCCTCCTCTGTGTCACGCCGGGACAGCGCGTCGGCACGGCGTTCGTCGCACCTGGCTTGTATTCGACGGAGAAGTCGAAGCCTAGCAGCTTCCCCACCCAGTGGTGTTGCGGGATGGTGGCCAAGCGCTGGTCCAGCAGGACTTCAAGCTGTAATGGTCCGTCTTGACAAGGAAGCGGCGACCCCAAAGGTACGGCCTCCAGTGGCGGACAGCCTGGACCAAGCCGATGAGCTCGCGCTCATACGCAGCGAGGGCGCGGTGGCGGGGTGCCACGGGGCGGCTGAAGAAGGCGATCGGGTGTCCGCCTTGAATGAGCACCGCCCCAAACCCATGGGACGAGGCGTCACACTCGACGACGAAGGTCGTGGTGAAGTCCGGCATGGCTAGGACGGGAGCCGTGGTGACCGCGGCTTGAGCGGCAAAGGCCGCGGCTGCCTCCTCCCCCCAGGAGAAGCCATCCTTCTTAAGAAGAATGGTCAGGGTGCCGCGATGGAGCCGTAGTTGTGGATGAACTTGCGGTAGTAGCCCGTCAAGCAAGGAACCCGCGCACCGCCCGCGCCGAGCGAGGTACCGGCCAGTCGTGTGAATGGCCTGCACCTTTGCCAGGTCCATGGCGACGCCTGCCTCCGAGATAATGTGGCCGAGGTATGGCGACGGAGGAGACCCCGAATGCGCACTTGGAGCGCTTGACGAAGAGGATGTGCCGGCGAAGCTCGTGAGGACCGCGCGCGGAGATGACGAAGATGATCGCCCAGACTTGCTGTATATCAATATATCGTCAAAGAAAAATGAGCACAAAGCGACGAAGGAAGGGGCGGAGTACCCCGTTCATTAGCGCTTGGAAAGCGCCGGGGCGTTGCACAGGCGAACGGCATAACCAGGAACTGTACAGGCCGTCGTGGGTACGGAACGCCGTCTTGTGGATGTCCTCCCTCCTCATGCGCACCTGATGGTACCCGGAGCGCAAGTCGAGCTTGGTGAAGAACCTGGCGCTGTGGAGTTCATCAAGCAGCTCATCGACGACCGGGATCGGGAACGCGTCCTTGACCGTGAGCGCGTTCAGCGCGCGGTAGTCGACGCAGAGAACGCCACGACCCATCCGGCTTCTTGACGAGGAGGACCGGGGGAGGAGAACGCGGAGTCGCGCGGCGGACGATGCCCTGCTCGATCATGGCGGCGCATTGACGCTCAAGTTCGTCTTGTGCGCTGCAGGGTACATGTACGGTCGCACAGCCACCGGAGGGGCATCGGGTTTGAGGATGATGCGGTGGTCACGGCGCGCGCCGGGGGCAGGCCGGTTGGCTCGGCGAAGACGTCGGTGAAGTAGCCGAGCAGCCCGTCGAGGAGGGAGTCGGTGGACACGACGGCATGTACTCCTGGCGGAGACGGTGGTGCCAGCCGCGCCAGCAAAGGCGCGGCCCTCCTGCTGGAACGCCATGGTCCGGGCTGCGAGATCCCAGACGATGGGCCCCAGGGTGGCCATCCAGTGCGTGCCGAGAAACCAAGTCGTACCCGGCTAGGGGCATCACGTGAGATCGACGCGAAACTCCATGCCGTCGATGATGACTGGGGCCTGGCGGAGGACGCCGGGGCGGAGGACGCGTTCGCCGTTGGCCACTGTCGCCGTGAGCCGTGGGTGCGGCTCGATGTGCAAGCCCGTGAGCCGTGCGGCCGCCTCTCCGATGAAGCTGTGGGTACCCCGTGCAACGAGCGCGACGAAGGTAGCAGCGCCCAGGAGCACCTGGAGTTGGACCGTGTGCTGACGGGCACCCCAGCGACCGCGTGGAGGGAAAAGACCGGGGCCTCCGTGTCGGCCCGTCGGCGGCTGCGGCGTTGTCGGCGATCTCGAAGCCGTCGATGTAGAAGAGCCGCCTGCAGACGCGGTTGTGCCCATGCGTAAATTTCTCGTTGCAGTTGAAGCACAGGCCCTGCGGCGGCGCTCCTCCTGCTCCGGGCGCGACAGGCGCTTCACCGACTGCCCGTCCACAGTGACTGTGGGTGTAGCCGCCTTGTCGGCTGGGGGGCAGGGAGGGCGAGGCGCGGCGGGGGGGGGGGCCGGCAACCAGAAGGCCACGGGGCGCAGCCTTTGGCGGGCGCCGGCGCGTACTGCTCCCGGAGCTTCCGTTGGCGCGCCAGGCTCATGGCCGCCGCTAGGGACTGCGGATTGTGGACCCGCACGTCGAGGCTGAGCGGAGGAAGGAGCCCGCCGGTGAAAAGCTGGACCCGTTGCGCCTCGTCGAGGCTCCCAGCACGGGGAAGAAGAAGTGCCTGGAAGCGATCTTGATACTCCTCGACTGTGCCGGTGCGGCGACAATCTGCTAATTCGAAAGAGGGGGCCGATCGAAGAGGAGGACGGCTAGCGCAGATTGATCAGCTCTTTGAATCGGCGCCGACGGGGTGCCTTCGTCCGTTTGGACCTGGATGTACCACAGCGTCCCGTCCTCCAGATTATAGGAGGCCATCCAGACCTTTTCTTCCTCCATGATCCGCTGCTGGTGAAAATACGATTCACAGCGGTTGATGAAGATCAATAGATCGGACTTGCCGCGTCAGCGGGAAAATCCATCTTCTGGAACCGCGGAGGGAGGCCGATCGTTGTGGTGCCGACCGTCGTGGCCCCCCCGGTGTTCGACGAAGGGGAGGACGTCTCCTTCTGTAGCGCGGTCACGGTCGTCTGGAGGTTCGTCACAGTCGAGGTCAGGGACGCGATCAGCTTGGCCAGATCAGTAGTGGTCGGCTCCGACATGGTTGAAGTAACCGAGGCGGTGGGTGGTTGCGGAGGTGGCGCGGAAGACGACGCAGAACGCCTGGAATCTGATACCAGGTTGTCAAGGGCGTTGAACCCTCGGACAGCTGGACCTCGACTACGCAGTTCGTAGTCACGATCCGTCTTCTTCGGCGAGGTTATATCCCTCAGTCGCAGGCTTTGTTTGGAGAACGAAGAGGAGAGATTAGATGGAACAACTTGCTTGCTTTTAAGAAATGTCTGTTACATGAATATATAGCCAGCGGCCTCAACAACCGGAGCAACAAGCTCCACTAATTTAGGAACTATAATAGAAGGTTTTTCCTATCTTAACTACTCCACTAATTTAGGAACTAATAATAGAAGGTTTATTCCTATCTTAACTACTCCACTAAATTAGGAACTAATAATAGAAGCTATTCCTATTTTCCATCTTTAGCCACTGCAAGTTTATTTCTATCTTAACTACTCCACTAATTTAGGAACTAATAATAGAAGTTTATTCCTATCTTAATACTCCACTAAATTAGGAACTAATAATAGAAAGCTATTCCTATTTTCCATCTTTAGCCACTGCAGGTGATCACGCCCAGCGCGTCCTCGTGCGTGGCCCTCGCGGCGCTCCGCGCGTTCCGCGTCGCGGCGCACGTCACGGGCCCGGCGGCGCCTGGAGTACGTCGCGCCAGACCATGACACCTTGCATTCTCTGCTTCACAAGCTCTCATACCATCCCGAGCCATCTTTCCAGCAACAGGCAACGATGGCATAATGAGAAAGACTGGACTTTGATTTTCTGAATCTGTGGCCACAATTTTTTTTTTAGAGTTTGTAGTAGGTGGAGAAAGCATATATTTAAAAAAAAAAAAAAGAAATAGGATTGATTAGGAATAGGATTTGGGTGGGGTGTTCAATAATTATTTGTGTATTTAGGAATAAGATTTTCTCTAGTTGTAATATTAAAGTTAATCAATGTCTATTTTATCTTTGATTTAAGGTAAAACTGTTCAAAAATTTTTATTCTTAAAATGTGGTGTGTTAAGTAATCTGCGGATGTGAATAGCCGCACCCATTTTGGCTCTTTTAGTTTCGCAGATTACCAATTCGCCCCTACGTCACAGATGTCTTCTTTGTCCTATTCAAACTTTACCTTTGATTTGGTTATTTAGCTGAGATTTGGAGTTGGAATCGCATCAGATCTTTGTGATTTTGATTCGAAAATTGTCACAAGTAAGATCTTTTTAACCTTATTTTTTTTATCAAATTGACCGAAAAAGAGATTTCTCTCGTGATTCATAGAGAAACATTGTCCGTTTGTTCGTTCGTCTTCGTCAGCGAGAGGAGAGCAATGTCGACCCTTCTTCCTCTCTCAGCTCCCCCCTCCTTCTTCATCTTCCTCCTCCCCTTGCCCTCCTCCTGATCGATCGATCGGTTTCACCGAAGCGGCGGTATACTAGTAAACTATACTTTTGATTCGTTTAATCATTCTCATTATGCTTAATTTTGTTCTAATTTCTTGAATCGATGAAGAGAGCTAGAAGGGGATTGCTTACTTGAGTCACATTTTGAAATGTTCTATGAATTTGGATCGTTTTGTTCCTGTTGAATTACTAGAGAATCTAAGACTCAACGGGAGAATTGTGAGTTATTTTGTTCTAAGTTTTAGATTTTCCTTTTTATCACTTTGTACCGATCAAGATTTCCATTTGATCGTTCTGTTCCTATGAATTCGAAGAGGATCAGGGTTGAAAGGATAGAACTTTGAGTTATTCATTTTAATTCATGAATTTTATCTCTTTGCATCAAGATTTCTGTTTGTTAGTTGTTATAGAATTTACACCCACATATGAATAATGTGCGGAACTCCTAGTTTTTTCTATTTTGTTCTTAGAGATATTGGCTGAGGTTTGTATTGGTAGTACAAATACAACATCTGCATGCAATGAGATAAAAAAGAAGTTTACATGAATGAAATAGGCCATCTTAATTCGGGAATAAAAAATGAGTCGTATAGTGATGGTAATCATGAATCTGAACCATTGGCGTGCATATTCCATTGTTCTTGATCTATAGAGGGCTTAGATGATGATGCTCTGCCATATATATTGTAATCTGCATGTAGCATTGCCCAAGACATTGCTTGATGATGATTAAATCACACTATAC